>JAEAOA010000417.1:0-337401 GCA_016746295.1 Potamilus streckersoni
TACCTTCAAAGATGACTTAACGGTTTAGTTCTTGTCAAGGGTTGACCTGCATTTTTTTGAGAGGCTGAATTGTAAACAAAACACCAGGCAACTGAACACAGATTTCACTTCCGGATCATCACCATGACCTTATTACTCAATGTGCACTGTCGCCGAAATACACACAGACAACCACACCATAAGATCACATTTTAAAGAATAATCAATTGCCTTTAAATCCTTACCAAGAATGCCAAAATCTAACTCTAGTATCACCACCAAATTTAGACCGGAAAAAGTGATCTAAAAATAGACTGGGACTACATTCGTGGGTACTGAACCGGATTTTATTAATTGTGTACCGATTCCATCTCTGGCACTCGAATGACGTAAATAGAACCAGCTGTGGACAAACGCACCACATAACTATTAATAAATAAATACTATTTTTCAAATTACGAAAACAAATTACAATAGAACTGAGTCATCCATTATTATTCAGTAAATAATATAACATAAAGAAGAGAGCTGAGAACCACACAGAGAGGAGACGGATGAAAACAAGATAGCTGAATCATACCTACTGAAAATTATTAAAATATTCAAATAAAGGGAATCTATAAGCCGGTATTGAAACCCTAATAACCCATCCCCGCATACAAACACCAAAATACTCGCAAACATCATACCTAGTCCATATCATAAAACAGGCGCTAGGACTCATACTAGCACAAGCTTGGGTGGATCCTGAAACCTATAAGCACCGTATAGGCTAAGATTTCCCACCATGATAAGGACATATAGGTCAAGACAGATAAACAAGGGTAACTCAGGAACATCCCCCCTGATATCCATAACTCCCAGGAGCGGAGTAGACCGAGTGACCGAAATAGCGTATAATCTACTTAAAAAAAAAAAAAAAAAAAATTTTTAAATATATATATGTATATATATGTATATGTATATATATATGTATGTGTGTGTATATATATGTGAGTATGTATGTGTATATGTATGTGTATGTATGTATGTGTGTGTGTGTGTGTATATATATATATATATATATATATATATATATATATATATATATATATATATGTGTATGTATGTGTGTGTGTATATATGTGTATATGAATAAGTAATTATATATAATAATCCCCATAGTCGTTCTAATGATAGGGGGATTAAATGAAAAGATTACATTTCATCAAAGCCAATTAATATACTGGAAGCACTACCAGTTTATGTCGGAGGCGGAGAATTGGAGCTGACCAATTCTCAAACAAGTAAGGCAGGGGGATACAGTCAGCTCCTATTGGTTACAACCAAGGAGGGAAGTAACCACAACTAGAAAAAGATGGCGGATACAACAAACAAGCAGAGGGATGATGCGGGTCCAGCCCAAATCCGACAACCCCAGGAAGCAATACCAGCACTACCCACGAAAATTCGGACAAAACAAACAGGACCCTAGACATCCAGCACAATACAGACGAACCGGAAGAAGGGAAAAAAAAGATAGAAAGAAGAAAGGAAAACCACCAAAAGAAAGAAATGAAAAGATTACTTTCTTATGCCAATAAAAAACAACTCTATCCAAGGATAGTTAGTCAGCTCCAGCTAACATCCAAAATAACCCCACCCCCACAAAATAATCTACACTACAACATATTCAAGGGAAACGCATTAAAACCCCCAACCCCTTGCGTTCCCATAACCCCCCCCTGGTACGGACAAGGCACAAACGCACAATGAACAGTCCGGGCCACGCGGCCAACTGTTCAAAACAAGAAGCCAAAACCACTGTCTTCACTTTGGCACTGAAGGCAACAGGCCCTAATGTGACCCTTTTGAAATGGCGATCAAAAAAAAATCAACCACAAACAAAGCGTGCTAAAATTAATAAAGGTGGCAAACACCTAATTCTAGGCAAACATCTTTAGGACCATAATAAGTACGCTAAGTACGCAAAATTTAAAAAAAAAAAAAAAAAAAAAAAAAATTTCTAAATCCACAACTCGGGAACATTAGGACAATTGCACAGGTGGCTTACACATCATTGATATAAGGACACCTATAGGCAAAACTGGTCTCATTCGACCCTAACAACCCCCCCCCCTAACTGAAATAAAGTTAGGAGGGTTACCTTCTTCGGTCTTTGCTGCGTGAGGGAGCGGACGGGGAACTGGAGAGTGGAGTGCGGGTCTGCCATTTTTAGAGCGACTTTTTCGTAAAACACGAAAGGTCTAATTTTAGGGTCTTCTGGGGGCCAAGCACTAAGGCCTGCGTCCTTCCGAGGGGAAAGCGGTCCAGACCGGGATTGCAAGCAAACCCCCCCCCGGAAGAAACGCTGCCCAGGCTGGGGCTAAGTCAAAAGTGTCAGCACTGGACACAGGTGCGCCCGGCCCCGGAAGGGGAGGAGGCCACTAGCCCTTCTCAGGGCTCCAGTCATAAAACACGAAAGTGTATACATGACTTTAAGCATACTATATTGATTGAGTCTGACCATTCTATTCCAATTCAAATATAAATTAATTGTAGTTACAAAAACCACGATCTACGAACTACTCAAGCCAACTAGTACTGAAATTTATCAACCGAACTACTATTTTTTACTACTAACGAGTTAAATATAATCCCCTTTCCAAACTCTACAAATTCTGTAACATTACAGATAAAAATGAAAGCTATTAATTAAAGTATCCCTCTATTCCTTTGTTCTCACGGAAAATTCCTTTGCTCCTTTGTTCTCACGGAAGTAAACACGTGGGCGACTGAAGCATGCTGAACAATGATACTACCTCAACACATTAACCTCAAACAATATATTAGAAATACTTAATTGCACACTATTACATGAATATTCAGTTAGTGCTTTTAAAAAAAAAAAAATTTTAAAAAAAATTAATTATTATTATACTAAAAATATATACATAATATAAACAGTCAAAATATAGATTGAACAGTGTTACTACTCCCCCAACTCAACCTTAAACAACATATTAGATATATTTAAGCATACAACCAGTATAGGGAGATACAGATAAGGCTGAGGGAAATAAATTTATCTTAAAAATATATACACAATAGGGGCGCTTAGGGTGTGGGCTGAATAGAGATACTTTATCGCAGCAATAGACCTTAGCAATATATTAAGAATACTAAAAAAAAAAATTAATAATAAAAAATAAAAATTAATAATAATAATAATAATAATAATAATAATAATAATAATAATAATAATAATAATAATAATAATTGGTTGGTTGATGAAGATGGGAGTTAGGGGTAGCAATAATAATAGTAATAATAATAATCATACTAATAATAAACTCCAATCGACAGCAAATTACCCTTCCAACACTCAGGGCTTATTAATATACCAACTTACAAATCCGGTAGTGCGAAATACATAAGGCCTTAAACAAAGACTACAGCTGATTGGCCGAATAAAGCCACAATATAAAACCACAAAGAACATGATACCTTAAGTTAACAAAAGGATTGAAAACCAATCTACACCAACCAATCAACCTCTGGCACTCGAATGACGTAAATAGAACCAGCTGTGGACAAACGCACCACATAACTTAATAAATAAATACTATTTTTCAAATTACGAAAACAAATTACAATAGAACTGAATCATCCATTATTATTCAGTAAATAATATAACATAAAGAAGAAAACTGAGAACCACACAGAGAGGAGACGGATGAAAACAACAAGATAGCTGAATCATACCTACTGAAAATTCTTAAAATATTCAAATAAAGGGAATCTATAAGCCGGTATTGAAACCCTAATAACCCATCCCCGCATACAAACACCAAAATACTCGCAAACATCATACCTAGTCCATATCATAAAACAGGCGCTAGGACTCATACTAGCACAAGCTTGGGTGGATCCTGAAACCTATAAGCACCGTATAGGCTAAGATTTCCCACCATGATAAGGACATATAGGTCAAGACCGATAAACAAGGGTAACTCAGGAACATCCCCCCTGATATCCATAACTCCCAGGAGCGGAGTAGACCGAGTGACCGAAATAGCGTAAAAAAAAAAAAAATTTTTTTAAAATATATATATATATATATATATATATATATATATATATATATATATATATATATATATATGTATATGTGTGCAGCCAACACAATTACATCACACTCAATAAGAGCAGTAAACCCTGTGCACCCCCCCAATACACACAAAAAACAACACAAAAACTGTAACAACAGGAGCAAACTTAACTATTTGGCAATGGAACTGTAGGGGCATATATCATAACCAATTAGAACTACAAGCTGCTATATTAGAAACCAACGAAAAACCACTTGTCATATGCCTACAAGAAACATCACTACCCAGGAAAAAATCAGTTCCCCCCAATATAAGAAACTATCAACAAAAGTACCAAAAACAAAGAAAAAATGGGTCTACATGGGGGGGATTAGCTATATACCTACACGACAGCATCACACAGAGCCAAGAAATTGAAATCACAGAAACTGAAAACGATCCCTGTGAAATTTTGGCTATCACTATCAAACTTGGCGCACAAAACTTTGAAATTTACAACATTTATATTCCCCCACATCAAACTCCAAACCCCACAGAATCACTACAAAAAATTATCAAAAACATCAAACAAAACGGAATACTCTGTGGTGACTTTAACGCCCACCACCCATTCTGGGGTAGCAACACAACAAATACAAGGGGCAAACAAATCTACCAACTCATAAATAACACAGAAATGGTTATATTAAATGACTGCTCCCCGACCAGAATGGACCCACACACAGGGAAAATGAGCGTGCTTGACCTAACAATTATCACCCCAAAACTACGCCATGATACACAGTGGAGGGTACTGCACCACCCACATGGGGTAGGGTTCATTTTCCCATACAAATAAATATCAGCATTAAACAAACAACTGAAACAGGCACACCCAAATTAACTTGGAACCTCAAAAAAGCTAACTAGGAGCTATATCAAAACTACCTCAAAGACACCTCAATAGAAGAAATTCGAAACCCAGATATAAACACCTTCTACAACAACATAATTAAAAAAAAAAATCAACCACAAACAAAGCGTGCTAAAATTAATAAAGGTGGCAAACACCTAATTCTAGGTAACCATATTTAGGACCATATAAGTACGCTAAGTTCGCAAAATTTTAAAACAAAAAAAAAATTTTTTTCTAAATCCACAACTCAGGAACATTAGGACAATTGCACAGGTGGCTTACACATCATTGATATAAGGACACCTATAGGCAAAACTGGTCACATTCGACCCTAACAAACCCCCTAACTGAAATAAAGTTAGGAGGGTTACCTTTTTCGGTCTTTGCTGCGTGAGGGAGCGGAGGGGGAGCTGGAAAGTGGAGTGCGGGTCTGCCATTTTTGGAGCGACTTTTTCGTAAAACACGAAAGGTCTAATTTTAGGGTCTTGTGGGGGCCAAGCACTAAGGCCTGCGTCCTTCCGAGGAGAAAGCGGTCCAGACCGGGATTGCAAGCACACACCCCGGAAGAAACGCTGCCCAGCCTGGGGCTAAGTCAAAAGTGTCAGCACTGGACACAGGTGCGCCCGGCCCCGGAAGGGGGGGAGGCCACTAGCTCTTCTCAGGGCTCCAGTCATAAAACACGAAAGTGTATACATGACTTTAAGCATACTATATTGATTGAGTCTGACCATTCTCTGTTGACTCGTCAACCTACGAAGATGCCTTCCAGACTAGCTGAACGCAACGAAGCTTACGTTCAATTACATCGTGTCAGGCTAAACCTGATACCAAACCCTGAAGAGATAGAGAATGTCAGAATGCTCTCTATAGCCCAAGACCTCATAGAGAATGTCTTTAGAGAGGAAATTGAGAAAGAAAAAGAAGAATGGACTGAGAAATACAGACTTCAAAAGAGGCAAAGAGAAGAGCAGCAACAGCAACAGCAGCAGCAACAACAACAATATCAGCAACAAGAACCAGACAAAGGATTTATGGACTGTCGAATAGACACCAAACACTTCTCTTTCTCTTTTCGCAGAAGCAGACCTTATCGAGTAGGAAAACCTGCTGCCAGACGGGGTTGCAATCTTAGACAGTAAAATTCAACAAAGATTGCCATTACTCTTCGTCAAAAAAAAAACAATCAGCCCTTTTCAGGGCTACCCAAGACTCTCGAAAAGATATACTTCTTTCATTTGCCAAATTTTTTTTTAGAATTTTAGAAGTGTGATTATAAACACTTCAATTTTTAGGGGGTCAGTAAAAACACAAAACAAAAAAACAAAACCCACCCTTTTTCTCTCTGTCTTGTCAACAACATACAAAAAACTTTCTGTCTGTGTTTGCAAGACAAAAAAGTAAAAAAGTTAACGTGAGAACTTCTTTTAAGTCTACGCGTTTCATATCATGGTAAAAAATTAGCGGATGTTTTCCATCATGTCCATCCTCCAAGGATATAAACGTGAGCATACGTCAGTCTAGCTACCGTTGTGGACTCAACATTTTAAAAAATGAGTAGTAGTAGACTACAAAAACTCTCGGAACTCCAAATGCATCTGGAACATGCCAGATGTCTCCTGGACGAACTGACTATGGAGGCTTACAAAGAAGAAGTTAAACTTAAGGAAGAGGAGGATACAAAGAAGAAAGAAGAGGAGATAGAGAACCAGCGAGGATCCTGTTACACCCTATGATAAAACTTGTGTGTGTGTGAGGTGTGCTACCTAAGGTGAGGACACCTCCAGCAGCACAGCAGCAGCAGCAGCAGTAGTTGCAACGCAGAGACCAGTTATTCATCCCCGACTCTGGCCCCGAAGACAAGAGGTACAGCAGGTCTTCACTATTCCACAAACGGAGGAGTGGGATAGTGAAGCCACTCAAGCTCCGTTTGCTCTGCATGTCAGAGCAATAAATTGGGAGACTGACTGGAGCCGACGATGTGTGTGCGGTGCTCGTCCTGGAAGATGTCAGCATTAGCCAGGTGTCATTGGAGTTTAAAAAAACAACAAAACAAAACAGCCCATTTCAGGGCTAACCAAATCTCTAGAAAAGAAATACTATTGAATTTGCCATTTTGCCAACTTTTGTGAATATAGTGAAGTGTAACTATAAACACTCACTTCAATAAAGATGTGTGTGTGTGCTTGCATGCGCGTTCGTTGATCAGATGTTGTAGGGTATGATTTGTGCTGCTCGTTTCGTTGATGAGATGGTATATTTTGGGTTTTGTGCTTCTTCTTTCATTGATGAGATGGTATATTTTGGGTTTTATGCTTCTCTTTCGTTGATGAGATGGTATAGGGTATGTTTTGTGCTTCTCTTTCATTGATGAGATGGTATAGGGTGTGCTTTTGTGCTTCTCTTTCGTTGTTGAGATAGTATAGGGTGTGTTTTTGTGCTTCTCTTTCGTTGATGATATAGTATAGGGTGTGTTTTTGTGCTTCTTTTCCGTTGATGAGATGGTATATTTTGGGTTTTATGCTTCTCTTTCGTTGATGAGATAGTATATTTTGGGTTTTATGCTTCTCTTTCGTTGATGAGATGGTATAGGGTGTGTTTTTGTGCTTCTCTTTCGTTGTTGAGATAGTATAGGGTGTGTTTTTGTGCTTCTCTTTCGTTGATGAGATGGTATATTTTGGGTTTTATGCTACTCGTTTCGTTGATGCGATTGTATATGTTGTGTTTTATCTTTCTCTTTCGTTGATGAGATGGTATATGGTGTGTTTTTGTGCTTCTCTTTCGTTTATGAGATGGTATATTTTTGGTTTTTTGCTACTCGTTTCGTTGATGCGATAGTATATATTGTTTTATGCTTCTCGTTTCGGTGGTGAGGATAGCATGCATTCGCGATAAAAATCTTTTAGAGGGTCACTTCACTTTCTCGAAAAAGACTTATTCTTTTTTGCCTGAAAAGCTTTTTTGGTTGTTGTATAATTTATGTTTTACTCACAAAAACATTTTTCTCGGTTACATGTGTCCATTACTAAGACGTTACCTTATCGGTTCCATTCCTATTGTTCCCATACAAACTTCCCGTTAGTGTCCAAGTGTGTGCCATTTAACGCTATAAATCTTGACTCTATAGTACAAAGTAGGGTCAGTTAATGCTAATATTAACGCTATAAAATTTGACGCTCTATTTAAAAAAGTAGGGTCGCATAATGCTAATTACCATAGATGAAATATTATCGCTTAGTTTAATTTTTATTTACAATTTTTCAGTTTCCACGAAGGTCGGTATGAGTTTAGATAATTTCAGTACTACTTTAAGTCTTGGTAACATTTTTAAAAAAATATCTATGGATTATTTTCAGTCTCCGCTAAAGCCAGGTACAATTTCAGAATTTACTGCTACACTTCGTCTTTAACTATTTCTAACAACCAATACATCTGACTGGTTACCAGTTTCCATTCAAGTCCGCTATTTGTTCTGAAATTTAGTGGAATATTTTAAGACAAGGCAATCTGAATACAATCTTCCAGAGTTTTTCTCAGTCTCTACTATGGTTTGGGAGATTTTGGTAATCTTAGTTCTACTTTTAGACTAAGCAAATATAACAGGGTTCCTGCAGACTTAACAAAAACAAATTCCATGACTTTTCCAAACCTTTTCCAGGGCCATTTCATAAAACTCAAGGACCGCGCTATCTTGCATTGTCAAGTAAATGAACATAAAGAATAACATCTTTCAATTTAAAATAAGAAATAAATTAACAACAAATATATTAAATATGTACTTTTTAAATTTACATGGGCTAGCACACTTTGACTTTATGTAGTAATTCATGTCATAATCCAATGATCAATGTAATTTGTATTGAAAAGAAAAAAGGAAACAATTCTTAGTAGTCTTTGTATGTGTTCCTATTTACAATATTAACAAAACACATTACTTTCCAGTTGCTTTCTTTTATTTAGTGAACTACACCTGAAATCATGTGATACTTCCATTAGGAGAACTTACTCTTATTATATGATTTGAAACCATTTATCGATTGTAATTTTATCATTTTATTTAATCAGTTCTCGGTGCTCTATAAAATTTAAAGTAATCAATTTCTTTAACTCCATTGTCACAAATTCCATGACTTTTCCAAAACTTTTCAAGGTTTTGACAAATTCCATAACTTTTCAAGACCCTTGAAATTTATTTTTTAAATTCCAACATTTTTTCCAAGATTCCATGACCTGCAGGAACCCTGATATAACTTAATCTACTGCGATAAGTTCAGTCTCCGTCATATTCTGGAACAATTTCGTATGTTTAGCGTTACTTTTAGTCACAGTCACTTGAATATTAATGTTCCAGATTTTCTTAATTTTCACTGTACTATTGGACAATGTCGCAATTTTAGTATTAATTTTAGTCTAAACCAATGTAAATTAATGTTCAGGGACATGTTTAGTCTCGGTTAAGTTCTGGGACAATTTTGTCATTTTAGCGTTACATTTAGTCACATCCATTTCGGTGTTAGTCTTTTCCTTGATTAAAACTGTTTATAGTATCATTATAAATATGCAAATTTATGAACACCATCAACATATTTCAAGTCTATGTAATGCTTTATATATAACTCTAGGTTTTATAGTAATATATGTTGGTCTCTATGTCTCTATTTTATAGGTCCCTCCCTAGAGTATGTCGGTCTCTATGTCTCTATTTTATAGGTCCCTCCCTAGAGTCGTAGTGCTAGCTGCGCGTATTGAGTACAACTAGGTCAGCTCCTTGCTACACTGTTACCAAGTGTTCAGTACCGTGACGTCATGCCACCTGGGCCATTTCTCTTGTCGCTATACAGACCCAGAGTGTGCTAATACAAAATTCCCCTTGTTGCTATATTACCCCACGCTGTGCCATTTGTCGCCAAAAATCTTGTCGCTATATTACCCCACGCTGGTTTTTAATGATAACTCCCATTGTCGCTATATCGCCCCCCTTCACTACTGACACCACAAGTCAAAAAGTGAATACTTTATCTCATCATATGTGTGCACTTGAGACAAATAAGAGTACAAATTTGTCAACTTGTCACATAAGAAATACCATGGTACAGATATTATTGTCAACTGTCAACTTTCTGCATAACAAGAGTGAATTAGGCAACATCATGATACAGAGAACATGGTTGCATAACAAGACTATATTAAGTAATACCATGGTACAGATATTACAGCCAACTATCAACTTATCAGATAACAAGAATGGATTAAGCAATGTCATGGTACAGCTATTAGCCAACTATCAACTTGTCACATAACAAGAAATTCATTGGTAAAGATATCAACTTATCACATAACAAGAATGTATTAGGCAATACCATGGTACAAATATTACAAATATTACAGCCAACTATCAATCTGTCATATAACAAGAATGGATTTAACAACATTATGGTACAGATATAGTCAACTGTCAACTTGCCACATAACAAGAATGGATTAAGCAATATCATGGTATCAGATATTAGTCAACTGTCAACTTGTTACATAACAAGAATGGATAAAGAAACATCATGGTACAGATATTTCAGCCAATTCAACTTGTCATGTAACAAGAATGGATTCAGCAACATCATGAGAGATATTGGTCAACTGTTAGCTTGTTACATAACATGATTGTATTAAGCAATAACATGGTGCACATATTACAGTCAACTGCCAGCATGTCACATAATAATGGATTAGGCAACATCATGGCATATATACATGTATAACAGTCAACTGTCGACTTGTTACATAACAAGAATGGATAAAGCAACATCATGGTATCAGATATTACAGTCAACTGTCAACTTGTCATATAACAAGAATGGATTAAGCAACACCATGATGTCAGATATTACAGTCAACTGTCAACTTGTTATATAACAAGAATGGGTTAACCATCATAATGGAACAGATATTACATTCTTTACAAATATGGCTGCATTTAATGTCATCAACAGTGGCAAAGAAAGGAAGATATAATACCATACAAGGCTACAATTATCTCTGACAGGACTTCAAAACATTGGTGAAGTTAAATATTTTATTTTTTTTTTTTAAAAATATCATCAGCTACTCTTTTTCCTTTCAATCCCATTTAAATACTATTTCCAGATTCAACACAGACTTAGTGAAGGTCATGTTATTGCCAGAGTTGACAATATCCCATCGAAGGTCATACTATTGCCAGATCTGACACCATCCAATTGAAGGTCAAGCTCTAGTGATGTATCAAGAAAACTTGAACTGACCAATGAAATAAAATACTGGACAAATAGTTGAACTAAACATATATATACTCCCTTACAAGTCAAGTCCTACTTCAAACTGCACAGATCCACACATTCTGTTGCATTATGTACTGGCAGATCTGACCTGTGCAGTTTGCTACAAGTAATCAGTTGCACAATCAACAAAGACCCTGATCTGCAGGTGCATCATGCAAGAACAGATATGGGTCTGTGTTGTTTGCATTTGGACTTGTAAGAGAGTATATATGTTACTGTACTCTCATGCATGATAGCCTTCAAAGACCTTGAATGTTCTATTACTTGTAAGTTTAAGAGTGGTATCAGTGAATCCAGAAAGAAGCAGTGGGCAATTTTTTTAATTGTTGTTTGAGAAGACATTCTGTGTGGCCACAGGTATAGTCAAACCTGCCTTAAAAGCACCCTGTATGAAACATCTTTCAAAGTCTTGTAAAAGCCAAATTATCAAATTCATTAGAGACCAATATTTTACTTCCCAGAGGTGGCTACAAAAACCATGTTTGGCAAGATAAATTCATCATAAGGTATCCCTTTACTGGTTTGTCAAAACAACATACATTGTCCAACAATCTTCCTTGAGCAATATTTGAAAATTCAAGACTATTTGTTAATGACCCAAAGAAAATAAAAACATTAAAGTTCAAAATCCTGCAACTCTTTGGAAGGCTGACATCAACATAACCCATGAAAGGATATTGTCAAATCCTATGATAGCCTGACAATCTTGAGCGATAAGAAAATCTGATTTCACCCGAATAAACCTAGTCATTTCTGGAATTTTTACTCTATCTACGGTCTAATTTCATTTAGAAAGGGGCCAATTTTTCAGTTATTACTATATGACAGAATCGTCAGATAAATATTGGGAGAGGCACTCTACTAGTTAAAAAAAGAATCTCCAAGAATTTAAGATACAGTGCAACCTGTCTTGAAAGACCACCCCTTTTCTCAAAACATAATGGTTTCTCATGACAGGTGGTCTCTCATAACAGGTCATAATATTATATAATCAATAAATCTGTACATGAAGAACCTGGTCTCTCAAGACAGGTGGTCTCTCAAGACAGGTTTTACTGTATGACCAGATCTTTATGTTAACTTCAAAGTGTTGAAATCCTCTTTTATTCTTGAGCAATAAAAAGAAACTTCAAATTGGCTGTTGCGGCAATGATATTGGATGTAATCAGCACTATTTTCAATCAGGATTAAGCAGAGATGTTGACATGACCATCCATTTGCAAAAGTAGTGCTAAAACAAATTTCAAGATGACTGCATAAATGGTCATACTGGAGGTCAGATCAGCGCCTTTTTCACTTAGGACCAACCATGAATCTTTAAGAAGTCTTTTTATGAATACATCAAGAGAAGTAGCAATAAGGATTTCAAAATGGAAACTATGGTGGCCATATCAGATGCCTACGGAAAAGAATTTAGGTTTTATGAAAAGTCTATTCAACGGATATAGTGGTTGCTAATGCACCCAACTGTACACACCACCATTATGAGCAAAGCAAAATTAGTGATGAAACTAAAAATACATACCTTTCTGTAGAATAAAAGTATATTACTCCTTAGCTTTTGACCTTGTCACAAGGCCTTCATCAGAGGATTAACTTATGGACTAGTGTCACATGATCAACTAGATGTGGACCATGTGACAAAACCCTTCTGAACAATGGCAAAAGTTCCAATCTGGATTCATGGTTCAACACTGGCATCCTCTCCATTATTGCTGTAGCTTCTTTCACTTTCCTCATATAGGTATTGTTCTATCTACTGAGTACTCTGATGTTCTTCCAGTATACCCTGATTCTCTGCAATGTTCAGGAACTCCTATCAGGGATTCTCTGTTAGTGTACAAGAGTTCTTTGACTCTTGTTTCAAGGCTCCTATAGGTTTCCCCAATGTAATCTTTTCCACATTTATCACAATGGAGTTTATAGATGACTCAGCACTTCTTACTAAAAGGAGTTTGGATGTACCAAGATTGAGCAGATGGTGTTGTAGGGGTTGTGGATCACATTAGTTCCATGCATTCAGAAGATCTGTTGTAATCTGTAGGAAAGATCACCAATGTATGGTAAAGGACCATTACACGTCTCCTTTCTCCTTCGGATGTTCCTTCCTTTTCTGTTCTTTTACTGTAAACACCAACATCCGGTTTTTGAAACAACTGGTCTTCTTCAACACTAATGATAAGGTTGAAAGCAAAGGAGTCATAACTTTTTATGCTACAGAAAGGTATCTATTCTTAGTTTCACTGACTGCAAATGGCAGTAGCAGGTAACAATATTCATTCTAAACATTAATTTTCTGATGAAGAACCCAGAGGTTTAAACACATTTGTAAATCAATGGTTAAGCAATCTAACCTTCCTTAAATGAAGCCTGTATTAAGCAATCACCTGTCATAAACAGTTTAATTTTCATAGTACCATAAAGCCAAATATCTAAGAAATTAATTTCAATCAAAGCTATAACATATGTACAATTAACATATTTTTAATTGAAAAACAGACAACAACCTTTATTGATCTGACCTGATATTGTTTTGTTGTTGTGGGGCTTAACACCATTTTTCAGTACATGATAGGCAATACATGATGGCCAGTATTAATGGTGGAGGAAGAAACCGGGAAATTCGCGGAAAGAACCACCGACGCACAAAAAGCTACAGACAAGCTTTCTCACATATCCACATTCTCCAAATCTTAGACTTGAACCCACACAGACAGAGGTGAGATAGCATTGATCCATAACGGAGAGTGCTTTAGACCACCTGGCCACTTGGGACGTGAAAATTTAGTCAAAATCTTAACTCCAGTCACACTAAGGTTCAAATCTTGTTGAAAGCTAAAATTGTACTCAAAATGAGATAAATGTATCAACATTATTCCAAACCGCTTTTGGTAAGTAAAACAAAAGAAATCTTCATGCAGAAAATTTTACAACGATCATATATGCACTATGTTTTTACATGTGTACTGAAAGGATATGTCCATTTACTTACAGTACCTGGTAATCCAATCCTGGTCAACCATAAGTGACATTTTTCTTTAAATATTCAACAACAGATCTAAAAAATACATTTAAAAAAATACATACAATTTAGTATTTGCAGATTTAAAATATAAGTGGAAATTGATCACATCCATGTTCTGAAATATAACTTCTTCATGAAACTGATTTTCTAACTAAGAAACTAAACCACAGAATGAGGTGCAGACTGTCCCTTGTCAGTGAAAAGTACTGATAGTTGGCAATGACTTTTGTTTTAGTACAAAACTGCTGTACAAAAATAGTTCACTTCATTGATATGAGTGTATGATAATATGTTTATGAAATTACAGTCACTCAAAGGTACTGATGCTCTACAGGCCAAAAAAATTTTTAGGAATTCAAAACAATACTACCTCATCTTTTTTAACTTCTGTGTTGAAACCATCTATTACTTTTTTGCAATAATATTTTAAAAGTAGCTGCTGTGGAAGCCATACTGGATGTAAGACCAAAGCCATATTCATTTAGGACCAACCAGAGATTATTAAACATCTGTGTATGTCCCATGCAAATATATCAACCATTCAGGCGTAATTGTAATAACAGGATTTTCATTACAGCTGCCGTCATTGCCCTACTGATTTCAGATAACCAACATTTACATTTAGGTCCAAGCAAATATCATAACAAGTCTACAGATGAAAGCCCCCATGTTCATATTACCATCTGTCTAAGAGTAACAATAACCAGATATTAAAAATGATCACTAAAGATGAAACAATGGCAGTCAGATCAGCACCATTTGATTTCGGACCAACTAGATATCACAAGGTCTCTTCTAGTTGATACAACATTCTGCTAAGAAGTAGAGACAGATCTCTTCTATTGAAAGTCATTACCAATATGGCTTTAAGTTCAGAAGAAGAGAGAACATGATTTTCAAGATGGCTGCCATGGAGTCCATACTGGATGCAAAAAAAGCACAATTTTCAATCAGACATTATAAAAAGTCCTTTCTGGAAAATTCAATGCCAATACAACCATCTGCCTATAAGGAACAGCAATAAAAAGATTTTCATTTTGATGACCTTACTGGAGGTCATATCAGCAAAAGTTTTACTTAGAAGTCCTTCAACAAAAACGCCAAGTTGCTATGACTTTCCGAAATGACCAGTTCAATGATATGTGGCACAGTAATAGGATTAGAACTGCTAATGTGTGCACAACTGATTACCTTATTCTTATAACCTGGAGAACTTAAGGCCAAATACAGGATTTTTTTTAAGGCAATACAAGTAATAAATTGATCAAAGGTGGTAAAAGATGTGTTTTAAGCCTTTGATGAAGAGTGGTGGAGAGGATATGAGATAACAAAGAAACTGATCATAAAAATAAATAATTTTGGCAGAAATACTTTATTTTGATTCTTTTGTCCTATTTAATTGTTACTGTTTTGTTCAAGATGTTTATAAATAAATATGTAAGGACAGTCTTACAGGTTTTATTCAAATTATTATTAAAATGTCCATGCATGCACTTTCTCCCAATGCTAAGAAACTAGACTAAGAAAATTCAACAATTCTTGGATATGAGTCTAACAGTGTGCAGGAGAGTGGAAAGGGTCCTGAGTTGGTACTAAGTGTTAAAAATGGTACACATCCACTGTATTTCATTAACTATATGAAGTTTTCATTCACATAAATTAAGTTCAAGTCCTAGATAAAATACATCAGTTAAAACTATACAAGATAATTAATTTTAAAGTTGGGATAAATTATTCATAAAATCATCAATACATTATGTATTTTTTCATAGTTTATTCAAGTTTAAATCAGTTTCTTATATTTGATTATTTACAATGGTGAAACTTGCCAACAGATTGTTTAATCTGAGTCCTGAAAAGAATGAACCCCTTGAGAATCAGGACTACATCTTAAGTTCAAGTCAGGAAGTTCCTCCTCAGGGTGAACTTAGCTTATACAAGTATTGCAGAGCAATCAGCAACTTTACAACCCAGCAACAGGAAAACTTTAAGTTTGTACTTCTTTGTAGGCCGAGCATGATTGTCCTTCCATTGCAACATTCCATTCTTTGCAAAAGTGATTTATGGGAAATCTGGACCAGAGAACTATTGACAGCATTTTCAGTGGAAAGCTCAACAATCACAATGAATGTCATCAATAGCCACCAGACTGTGTCAGTGATCTTGTGATGGAAAATATAAATACTATTTGATTTTACAGAAAAAAAATATTTGGGGTGAACAAACAACAAATAACTTTTCTATTGTATTAACTGACATTATACTGTCTCATTAATTATTATTACAAAGTTTTCCATTAGAATCTAAATCTGATTCATGTTCAAAACTTGTGTTATTAAAGTATCAGCAAAATATAAATATTATGCAAAAGAAATGCACTTGTTTCATTTTCACTCTTTCAAAAAGCACAAAATTTATTCAGATAAAAATTCTGCTTGTTTAGAAACCAATCTACTGATCAAAATTTGTAAATCCAATGGTTTGAGATCCAGGTTCTATTATATGTATTCTTTAATCTAATTAACTTTAATTATCACTAACCTGTAAAAAAAAAAGAACAGGCATACTGCACTGGATTAGAGCTGATATCCACTAACAGCTGGTTCATCTTACTGTTTAAATTATGTGAGAAAAATACTTTCATTGAATTATTGTCTCCACTTCACAACCATATTGTTGTCTTGCATTTAAAAAATAATGTAAATCAACTACTGGAACTATATTTAAATAACAAATAACATTTCAAAAGACAGTCTTTCAACAAAAACCCATTGTTAATATGACTTTCCATACAGCAGAAGTAGCAGTTGCAAGATTTTCAAGATGGTTGATATGGCAGCCAGATTTGATGTCTCAGCAGTACCTTTTTCATTATGAAAAATAGTCCCTGGGATGAATGTATCAACAAACTTTCATGGCATTCCTTCAAGTAGCTGTTGTGGAGTAGTGATAACAAATTTCTGCTAAATGAACAGATGGACATAGAATAATGGACTACTTACATAAGCCCATAAACAATTCTGGTCTATGACCAGTAGATCTAGTAAAAATTATTCACCTTTCAAACCACATGCTGCCATGTTTTTGCCAGTGCAAATTTTATAGCATTAATAGACTGCATCTTAAATGTAAATGAAGAATATTAATTCACACATTTTTTAATGAATACCAATTTTGGGGAATTTTATGGTTGCTACAAAGGATAAATCTGAAGACCCATGAAGCAATACTCTCTAATTTTGGAGGGCCATATTATCCATGAATTAAATATATAAACAAAACGATCATCAAATTTGCTGTGGATCTGATTAATAACATACAATGCCTATAAAACTGCATATTGAAAAACAAAGACCGATTAAGATAAAATTAAATAGGGACAGAAAGAAAAATTACATTTCCATATATATATATATATATATATATATATATATATATATATATATATATATATATATATATATATATATATATATATATATATATATATATATTATGTATATATATATATGTAAATTCCCTTACAGAAAGGCCCTTCATTACAAAATGGTTCCTGTTAAAAGTCAAATATGGTCATGGATTCCATTTCATTAGGTGATGGAATAATATTTATGAATGTACTATATTATAAGCTGGTTTCACTATAATGTAGCACATTCCATGGCTACCATGAACAGTGTTATAATATGGGATTGCTGTATATATCTAAAATTTGGTCAACAGTTTTCTATATATGGGTTCTTCAGTTTAAAAAACAAGTGTCCACAGGGTTCCATTTTCAAAATTCTAAAGATATATATATATATATATATATATATATATATATATATATATATATATATATATATATATATATATATATATATATATATATATACACATAAGGTAGATAACTGTCATTCATTTGAATACATCCTACACAATTAAATTTTCAATTTCATAAACTGAATAAGAAAGAAGTGCAATCAAACATCCACTGCTTGTTCTTTCTTTTCTTCTTTTCTCTTCAAAACAAATTTAATTTCTGTGGCTAAATCCACACTAGCCTTGGTTACTATTGCGAGGCCTGTAGTATCATCACTTATCTTTTTGAAAACCTTATTCATTAAATTTCCATCTTGTCCCTGAAAAGAGATAAGAAAATTTGTTTAAATTCATGACCTTAATTCATCTTTATGTTTCCACTACATACTGATTAAAAATAAGTCTATATGACATACTCATACAAGAAAGGTTTCCATTATAGATTGTTGTTGTTGGGCTTAACGCCATTTTTCAGCACATGATAGGCTATTCATGGCGGCCAGTATTAATGGTGGAAGAAGAAACTGGGAAATCACAGGAAAGAACCACCGACCCACGAGAAGCTACTGGCAAGCTTTCTCACATATCCATGTTCGCCGAATCCTAGACTCGAACCCACGAAGATAGAGGTGAGATGGCAGTGATCCATAACGGACAGCGCTTTAGACCACTCAGCCACTCGCGGCCCCTTCCATTATAGATTCATGAAAGATTGGTCTCCATTACATACTCATAAAAAATACTTCTCAATTATATATTCATAAAAGATTTGTATCAATTATATGCTCATAAAAGATTGGTCTCCATTACATACTCATTCAAGATAGATCTCAATTATTTACTCATAAATGAAAGGTCATTTTTTGTTAATAAGGAAATATACTTCATTACCCAAAAACGTATGGAATCTTATTTTTTACCTGCCTTTTTTTTGTAGAAATGATTATAATTTTTAATATACTGGTAGAAAGAGGAGTGAAGTGCCTTGACATTTAAAGGCAGTCCTTCCTGATATCACATTTCAACCCTGAAAGCCATCCCTCCAAACCATTGCAACTTTATATACATTTAAGCTTCAACTAAAACATTTGCTATCGTTGATTCTGCTGACATCGAGTGATACATGCATCTTCCATATTTTTATGGACAAACTAGGCACTTTATGAACTCTGATGAATATGCAACTCAAAATGACTTTCCTACAAATGGAAAAGTGATAAGAAAATTTTAAAGATGGACTCCTTTTGGCATCAGATCAGCACCATTTTAAATTTAGGACCAACAAGATATTAAAATAAGTATTATGGCGGAAACCACATTTTTATACACCTTTCCAAATTGGAAGAGTTATGAAAATAAGATTTTCATATAAAATATCAGATTCATCCATTTTAGACCAACTAAACATCATAAGCATTGAAACAAAAGTATAGTGCCAGCTGTTTCGGACTATTCATAATAAAATTTTTAAGATGACCTATTTGTGGTGACCACATTGAGTCCAGACTGGCACCATTTTCATTAACAACCAAATAGATACTATAAAAGGTCTTTCAGTAAAAACCCCATTTTGATAAAACTTTTCAATCTCTAATACATGTAGTGATTGCAACAGTCTCACAATAGTCAATGTGGCAACCATATTGGATATACAATTTGGCAATATTTTTATTTAGGACAAATAAATATAAGATATCTCAATCTTAATATGATATTTTGGTTCTAAAGGTGTAGCAATAACAATATTATCAAGATGGCTTTTGTGGTGGCCATATCTAACATTAGATCAGCACCGTTTTCATTTAGGACCAACTAGACAGCACAAGTCTTTCAATTAAAAACTCATGCTGACAAAAACTTACATCCTGGAATATTGATAAAATGATTCTCAAGACTGCCACTGAGGCTGTCAAGTTGGATGTACAAATGGCTCCATTTTCAATTAGAACCAACTAACCATCATAAGAAGTCTTCTCGTAATAGCTGATTGTCAACATGACTTTGTGTGTTCTGGAAAAGTAGTGATAACAAGCTCTCAAGATGGTTGCTGTGGTGGCCATTATGTACATCAGATTAGCATTAATTTCATTAGCTACATTAAAAATCCAAATCACATGCATGTTTAATATCAACAAGAAATCACAAAAAGTATTTCAGTGAAAACACCATTGTGAAATATCCATCCATTCAGTGGGTAAGGTTGATAGCTGCATTGGAGCAGTTAAAAACTATAAAGATTTGTGTGATTTAGATTTTCTAATGTAGCTTTAACAATTTTTCATTCATATCACTACGATGTCTGCAGTGTGACAGTTTATAGTGATGTTTAGCACTGGGGCATCATGCCGCAGACATGTGGCATGATGTCCCACCTGGTCACATTATTCTGACACCATGCCAACCAGTCCTAACACTAACCTCTTAATGCTGAGTGCCAAGTGAGGCAGCTGTTAGTACCATTTTAAAAAGTCTTTGGTATGACTAAGCTGGGCTTCGAACCCACAACCTATAAAAGCTTTAAAGATACAATAGAGATGGCAAAATCAGTTCTGAGATTTAAGATATTGTCATTTGAGAGGGGAGACTATTGTGGAAGACTACATTATATTAGAGTAACTTTCACCATGCTTTTCACCTACTGATTTCTCAACTCACTCCTCATAAGACTCCACCCACCACTGCTCCATGACCCATAAACCATCAACTCAAATCTATAACAAATTTTGTACAGCTTTCAAAATCTAAAAAATGTTTTACAAAAAAAATGTAACAAATATCAAAAGAGAAGGAAAAAATAGCCTCAACTCACCTGTGAACCAGTTGCTTTGATTGTAATTTTCACTACACACCCATCTTCCAACTCCTGTTTAATTTTGTTTATCTTTACAAACAAATCGTGGTCATTTATTTTGTCATTTATTGTAAATAATTTTTCACTTTTGTCCTTTGATTTGCTCTGTTTGTCTTTCTTTCTTTCTTCCATTAAGTCCTCAGGGACAATCATTTTATAGCATGCAAGTCTTTGGTTAATTTTTGGATCATCGACTGTAGATTTCATTTGGAAAAGAACCATATTCTTCTCTTCTGCAAATTTTCGAGCTTTAGTTATTGGCATTTTACCAATGAATAATCCTTGAGGATCGAAAACCTGCACCACAGAGACCTTTACTGGTGTTTTGATCAGTTCCCCAGCTTCTTCTTCATCAGATTTGGCTCTACTCAAATGATTTTCAGAGGTAACAAATGTTTGCCGTTGACTGAAGTTGCAAGTAATTTCTTTGGTACTCCATACTTTAGCCAGCAAAAGTCTTCCTGTGGTCCCGAGAAATATAAATCTGGATCCCAATAAAGGGAGAAAATGTGGTATATGTCGTTTGTGTCTGAATGCTGTCCAAAGTGGGTTTTTTAAAATGGCTCGTCTCATCCTGAAAATACAGATGACAGCACAATGAAAGAAACTTTTGGCAATTCCATATTTTTAGCCGAACTGTTATCACACATCTATTAAATACTGAGTTCTGTTGTTACCCAAATAAAGCCTATTTATGGAGTTTGAAAGGGACTCTATGGAACAATGCAGAAACCAAAATAAAATGTTCACTTACAGTGATCTTGAACTTTGATGCAAAATCAATATGAAGCATCTTTACTTATGTGTATACTACTAGATTAAAACACCAATCTGTATATAATTTGATCAAAAAGAGCCAATGTATACAGTTTAACAACAACCAAAATATACAAATCGATTAAAAACAATGTAAACAGCTTGATTAAAAAAAAGGCCAATACATACAGGGTTGATTAAAACTGCCAATATATACAGGGTTGATTAAAAAAAAACAGCCAATGCATACAGGGTTGATTAAGAAACAGCCAATGCATACAAGGTTGATTAAATATAGCCATTGCATACAGGATTGATTAAAAAAAAAACAGGCAATGCATACAGGGTTGATTAAAAACAGCCAATGTATACAGTTTGTCTAAAAAAAGCCAATGTAAACAGCCTAACAATAACCAATGTATACAAGTTGATTAAAAACAAAGTAAACAGCTTGATTAAAAAACAGCCAATGCAATGAGGGTTGATTAAAAACAACCAATATATAGTTTGATTAGAAACAGCTGCAGGATATCAGACACCTCAATAACCATAGGATATCAACATCATAAAATTGGTTTTAGTGCAAGTACTGTGCTCTATATAAACCAGAGTGCTAAAGACCCACATACTCTTATGTTCCTGTATTGAAAAGTATTTATACTTGTACTATTAAAATGATTTGATAAGAAAAAGTACTCTGCACTATTGAATACATGTTGGAGCATATCACGTTCAAGAACCTTACTGCAAATACTTGCTTATGAGTCAAGATGAACTGAAAATATAAATCCTAATCCGCCATCAAATAATTCACTGGCAGATCAAGGTCAGTACAGTTTACAGCTAAAGTTGTTGTCTGTGAAATGGATTTTTTAAAATCAAATATTGCAGGGATTTCAACAGAGTTTCAGATGGGAGTCCTGAACTTTTTACTTCTGGAACTTAGAGAAGTCAATATAATATTTCTGAGAATTCCTGGTAAAAACGTACGAGTTTTTCACTTTCAAAATGATAGAAAGGAAAATGAAAAACACATGCTCATTATCTTAATATATATCTTGAATTAATTCCTAGCCATTTATAATATCACACTCATAAAATCTGTACATGGAATGTCAAGTTTAAACATTATATATACAATTTTATTTTTCACAAAATTACCTGTGGAAAATTGAAGTATGTCATGGGGATGTATTACAGGAAAAAAATAGAAGAATTTCATGCCTTTAATTAACCATGTTCAACTACTTGCCCTGTCATAATACTTTCAAATAATTAAGTAATAAGAAATGGATTGTGGTGTCATTTTAAATCATATTTAGATAAAGATAATTTAACTACTTTTATAAATTCAACATTTGACATATTTAAAAATTTGTAAAAAAAAAAAACTGTCCATGTCTGTCTACTTTCATCATTACACGAGTAATATTTAGGTTTCTACTTCCACTGAAAACACAAACTTACACATTACCTTAAGTTTGCACACAGCACACTTACTCTCCTATAATCAAAAACCATCATGTAACCGATCAGAGTTTGTTTACAGTTGATTAGGATGCTTGCTAAGGATGTCTGTAAGGATGTTACACATGTGACTACTACATGAACCAGTAAGTTACATGAAATGTAACAAAAGAAGAGATGTCTTTATATGTGTAGCAAATAGACTTAACATAATTTGTTTATCTTTAATCATAAAACAAAAGAATTCAGCTGTAATTTCCAGCCTCATGTAACAATTGCTGCTGGAAGAGTTTATCAATGTTAAGCTTTTGTGCATAAACTGCTGCAATGTTAATAAACATAACTGAAATTAAATTCCAATGATGGATCACCTATATATATATATATATATATATATATATATATATATATATATATATATATATATATATATATATACACACACACACATACATACATACATACATACATGTAAAATAATCAACCCTCTGTCAAGTTGTTACTCTTCTCATGCTGTATATTGAAATATAAAATGTATTCCCTATGTTAAGATGTATTTACTAAAATGAATACAATGACAGGTAATCTACACATTAGATTCTTCCTGTCAATGTATGAATTACTGTGTCTCAATAGCAAATTATGAGGACATGCTGAAAATAAGACACATGTTGAGCAAAGATGATGCCATTACTGAATACAAAATCCTTTGAAAAAGCAATAATTAATAATTTTATATAATTTTTTATAAATGTTTACAGTGTGTGGTAAATTTGATTTCATTCAAATAGTGTGCATCCATTAACTTAAAAAAGTGACTTTAATTATAATCAACTGTTGACATGTTTTTCAACAAGTTAGCGATGTGTTGGTATTTTAATATATTGTCGGCATCAATAGCATCAATAAATAATCGTGTGTTTAGTAGAGATCACCATTAGCAATGTGCTAATTGTTGTTTTAAATATGCATGAATTTGGGTTGATTTATAGCATGGCTGGAGTTGAAATGTCTTATGTCGAAAATCTTGGGAATTTTCTTGGGATCAAAATGTCTCGCTCACCTGTGGTATATTTTGCTACTTATTGACATATTCACGTTACTGTACCCGAACACTCTTCGGAGTTATTTCCCTTAGCAACTCTTGACCTTACTACCTTCCCCATTACACAAACAATCGCTAAATATTTACACCTTTTGTTTGTTTTTGTTGTTCTTTAAATTTAAAGAAGGTATTTTGTAACGTCTTAATGTGTTCTTATCGAGTCTTGGAGTGTATTGAGGTGTTTAGCGAGATCCAACGAAGGATATATTATGCCTATTGTCATAATCACATGGGAGCATAGACCAACAAGTAGATCTCTGCATTTTTTTTTTTATATCTGACAGATTATGTATCTCATTCCAAAATATACAACTTTAACAAATATCTATTTTATGTTTTACCTGGGATAATGATTAAATTATTCGGCAATTCTTGGATGTTCTGTTCGTGTCTTAAATTCTGCTTCAACTGCAAGAACACTTTCATTTTAAAGATATAAAATGAAGTATCCCTGTGAGACACGCTTTCGTTATGATTTGGACGCTTGATTAAAATAAATGACTGCAACATAATCATGTCAATATTAATATACTGTAGAAGTATATTGCTAAAAATAATACAGATGGGTTGACCCTAATAAAACACTTGAGACATTCACATGTATATAAAAAGGAGGAATAACAGTTAAAGAATTGTAATTTCATCTATTGTAAACTTAAATGCAAGAGAAATTACTTGATTAATGTTTGCTTTTTTGCAAGTTCACTTATTTAGTTATACCGTCACATGGACGCCGATATCTTCAAATACTGACTGGTTTCTTGCTCTCAACCTTCAAAACAACATATCAAAACGAAGTATCAGTCAAAGTCTCCGACTTGTTAACGCAATCGGAATAAATCTGCCTGGACCATTTCCGTCAGTGAAAAAACCTCGGAAGTAGTTATATTTGGGATTTTTTAAAAAAAAAAATAATAATGTGCAACTAGTTTCGCATTTAATGCATGCTTATTCAGGCACAAAATGTTTTGAAAGAAACGGAAGACATCTTTATATTTTAAAATATTACGTAACGTCATAATGGATAATCATACAAATTTTATACAGGATCGAAAAGATACACGAGTTTCTAATAAAATCTGAACAGTAAAATAATAAAATAAAATAGAGACAAACAGTCAAACAGATAATTATATTGTTATAAAGGATATACAATTTATTAATTAAAAAAATATTTTATTTAATTGTAAATAGCGCATTGGTATTAAAGTCATTAGGATACAAAGATTCTAACCTATGAATCCAATAAAGTTATTTTATAAGTGTATTCGTGTATATATATATATATATATATATATATATATATATATATATATATATATATATATATATATATATATATATATATATATATAGGCACGAAAGACAATCTAGTAGAGCATGATTATTGGTATAGACAGTGATTATTGGTATAGACAGTGATTATTAGTATAGATTATCGGTATTAAAATCTGTTGAAATTTTATAGGAAAACTAAGGATCTCTATAAAAGTTTGTATGAAAGTGATGATTATTCATTCTTTTTTAAATTTGTTGAAGTGTTTGTTAAACATACTGCCTGCTGCATTTATTTTTACAGGTTATGGAATAAATCACATCAGTTGATACACATTTAGTGTTATAACGTAGAGAAAATACTTCTTTTGTCATATCTCCCTTGTTTGCACATTGAGTATTGTATTATTGAAATGGACTAAACACACACACACACACACATCTAACTTGAGATAGTTCATGACAAGAAACACAACAGAGAGCACCGGAGTCTGTTGTAGTTAGTTGATGAAAATTGTCTCTTTTTTTCATTTTCTGTCTGTTTAGTTCTAATTAAAAAAAAATCTTGCAAATTTTTGGGTCTTCTATAAGCGAGAATTGTTTTTTTTGTAAAGTGATTTTCGCAAATTTTTGTTGATAAATTTAGGAGACTCCAATATTTATTAATTATAAGGCCTATATTAGGTAATGAAGGATTATTTTGTATTGTGAAAGGAATGGTATTTTTCTCTATTGTACATTTTGATGTGCTTAAAGTCTCATGTTGAGTAAGATTGCGGGCTTTGTTCAGTGCAGAATCATATGTATTTGTAGGATAATTTCTATTTTAGAAATGTGTTTTTAATTCATTCAAAAAATTTTGTAATTGACAGTCATCTGAAATAATGCGTCGGTATCTTTTTACCTGCCTATATGGTATACAGTTTTTACTTCACATGGGATGACATGAAAAATATTCCACATATTGGTGGATATTAGTTTCCTTTACATGAATATTTATAGAAAAATTATTATCAATAATTTTTATAATTATATTTACTTTTAAAAATGAAATATGCTTATCAGATGCAGTATAAGTAAGTTTAATCGTTCCTGATCATACATTTGTTATATAAAAATCTAAACCAAACAGATGGATTAAACTTTTAGTTTTGAAGAAATTCTCCTTCTAATTTACCCATTAAAAGTAGCCTTAGAACTACCCATTGCCATCAGAGAAGTTTTAAGAAGTTTGGAGGTCCGACACAAACACTCAACTGCTACCACAACCATCACCGAGATTTTGTTTTTTTGGCCGTCACGCCCGCCCCCCCCCCCCCCCGCTGAGCGGGGCCTTAGGCAGTACCTCGCGTGCCTATGCCTTAAAACGGCTCTGATTGCCATATCCATTATTTGGATAGCATTTGCATTATTAAATTGAAAATAATCATTTTCCAAGAGACGTTTTATTATTTAACAAATATATATTCCCTAGATAGTGTGCTATTTTTAGGATTGTCAAGAAAATATTTACACGCTTCAATATACCCTCTGTTTTCGGAATGTTGGTATATAGTGATGTTACATCTAAAGATACCAGGACTGAGTTAACAGATAGCTGTGGAATAGACTTCAACCTTTTTTTTTAAAAAAAAAAATGAAATCAATAGTATATTTAATATACGAAGGAAATGATTTCATTAAATATTGTAGAACACTATCAAGAAATTTGGAGGTGGTTATAGGAATACACGTCGATTTGACGTGTTTGGTGACTCGCCTCCGGCAGAGAGCGCCGCTCAAACTTCAAACGTTTTGCCTTTTTCTCAAAACCGATCTTGAAATCTGCTAAATATTTGACAACGATGTGCTCCGAAAAGCATTAGCAAAATTACGTGAGTAAAAATACTGGTTAATTCGTTTTTGCGAAGAATTTTACTTAGATCAAATTGTAATTAGGGCATATATTAAAATATCATAGCAAGTCATGAAAATAAACAAAGTTAAGTGTGGGGTGGGTGATGAATTATTTTGTTACTCTTAACATACAGACGTGACCTCAGGTCGGCGTATGGATAATATCTAAAAATTGGAGAGTAAATCGCCAGACAACAGATCATGGGACAGAGTGCATACTTATATGATCTAAGAACAGAAGCCTAAAGAGTTTTAATTGTAACTTTCTCTCTCTTAGGTGACGCTCTACAGTTTCGTATTTAGCATATTAAAGAAAAAGAATTTCCCAGGGTTTCCTCACTAGTTATACTGGCTATTTAAAAGAGACTTTGTATATTTTAGTTATTTTTCAAAGAACCTTTAATTCCCTTGTTTTTGGTGGATGGGTGTAATATGGGTTAGAGAGTATACAGCTTGGCCTTACTCTAGATGTGCATCTTTCAAAACAGTGCTAGCTCTACTTGCTCATTTTCACTTCTCGAACTTCAGAGGTAAATTGTAAAAACAATAGAGCCGATAACTATTTTTTACATTTTATGTATTTAGTAATTCATTCGTTGCACTTTTAGAAACTGGTATTGTCTAGTTTGGCAAAATTTATTTTCCATATTTTAATAGATGCCAAGGATAGTGTACTTTTGACAAATTCAGGTTGATTTTTGGAGCACAAGGGAACAGTCGTTTTAGTTATCAGAGTGCTAAGATCATTTAAAATTTCCCAACGTACAATATCCAAAGAAATTTCAGCCACATTACATGAAAGTAGCATAGAGGTTTGCCAACATTCTCTCCACTATGCATGTTTAAAATGTAAAGAACTTCACCTTACAAACATCACTCTCTCAAAAGTACATAGTAACTTGTGAGCGTCATCCTAAGACCAAGGGTAGCCCAATAGGAACATATTCTGTCTTTTCCATTGCAAGCTGAAAATTTTTTTAAAAAATTTAAAAAAATAAAACCATGTGATGTAAATAATGACCACTTTGAAATGTCCTTAATCAAGCCCATAGTTTGTTTATATTATAACAACTTGCCAGCGTCAACATGAATAAATGACGTGTCAACACTAATGTTAATGTTTATATAATTTGCATTGTTTGTTAGGTTTTTTTTGTTTGTTTTCTTTAATTTGACCTTGTCCAAAACTCAATCTTGTTCCAGACTTGAAACACATCAGGGTACCCTCTATCTTCGAATAAAATCTTAACAGACTACACAGCGAACCCGAATAACTTCAAAAACTGATGGAGATGGTTTTTTGTTTTGTTAACAAATAATATTAATAATTTTTTTATAAGAATGTGGACCAAATATTAGAATTATTATCTTGGTCTGACTCAAGAACTTTATATTTACAATGTCCTTTATTACAATTTTAGTTACAGACCTTGTTTAAATATAACGTATTGTTCAGGAAAATCACTTTTGTGCTACATCTTGGCTTTTCTTTTGAGCCTTTGCATTTTTATATATGCTTGTTAACTTGAGAAATTATTCATTACAACTCTAATATCTTTAGATAGAATCAGTCTTATTGTTGTGTTCAGTATCTGATTTGGATTAGAATTATTTAATCATATTATTATTCCTTGGAATTAGAAAATACTCGAATAATATTATTGGTCAGAATCATTAACTTGGATTTATAGTGAATTCAGACAGGGAAATCTTGGATTATATTATTATGATTAATCGAAAGACTGTTGGCACATCATCTTACTTTAATACATTTGAGAGTACAGGCACATCAACACCTTCAGCCCTGGATCTTATTTCGTGCACCATTGGAATTCAATCAAAACTTTATGATTATTATGACTTTTGATAAACCGTTTTGGACGATTTTGGATTTAATTCACATTACGGTAGTTCTTTGTTCTTTTCAAATTTCCACTTTGTGATCTAGCAAAATAAATATTTGTTGAATTAAACAAAAATTGTTGGTTTTCGCTCTTTTCTATTGCTTATTTTAAGACCATAGAGACTTAATAATAACAGCAAGAACTATGATTTCGACAGATGAATAAAACTAGAACAGGATGCTGTAAATAATATTAACAAACAAGGACAAGGGGTACAAAAATGGGTCATGCGATTATGAGCTCAATAATACAAGTTAATGCAAATGACAAGATATAATCCATAAAATCAGTATGTCATATTCTTTGGAAGATACTGATTCAGAAAACCTATAATATACAGATAGTCATAATGTTATAGGGACTAGTACGTACAGGCAAGGCGATGGGTACCGTTTACCCACCGACCACGGTTTGAATCTCTGAAGAGTTTGCATTAAAATTATCAGAGCTGTACGGTGATATTTTGTATTAAATAAACATTCTGCCAAGCACTATCAAGCATTTTCCTGTAGGATTCAGGGATAGCACTTTCTACTCGGTTTGGTCACAATCACCAGTGATCTGAATTCGACAAACAAAAATCCAGAAGCGAGCAGCCATCGGAATGTTATTATATCCCGGGAAGTATGGCCTCCGTATTGAATGAGTCGTCTTGGAATCCATTACAGAAACATAGACTGGACAATCGATTACTGCTTTTCCACAAAGGCCTGAAAATCAAATCAAATGTATCCTGCCATAACTTAACCAGACCAAAATGGACCAGTAGAAATCAACATAAAATCACTGATCCGAAACCATACGGACGAACTGAGAGTTACAAAAATGTAGCCTTTTCCCCCACAAACAACCAAAGACTCAGACACCAACCTAAAAACTTTCTAGAATTACTTCGAACACACTGTTCTTGTTATAAAGGTTGACAGAGCCGTTTTAAGAAGTTTGGGGGCCGTATTCATACATTCCAACTTTAAAAGTAGCCAGAATTTTGCCTCAATCGCTCTCAGTCTCAGATATTGCACCCGAATTGCACCTCAATATCTGTCTCAGATACAGAGTATTGCATTGCATTTAAATGTGCATATGTGTCATTTTGTTAAATTTATTAATATATATATATATAAACTGCTAACACAACCAACATCGAAATTTTGTTTTTGGGCCGCCGCGGGGTCCCCTGCTGCTCTGGGCCCTAGGCACGTGCCTCGCTTGTTAATGCCTTGAAACGGTACTGAGGGTTGACTGAGCGGTACAACAAAAGAGTACATTATGATGTATCACCGAACTAATCAAGATCAGCATCAACGCAAGCTTTAGCTGTAAACGGAATGATTTATTCAATTTTGACATTACAAAGCTCCAATAATAACATTAAATATGCTGGTATTTCATTTGACTTTTGACACGTCATTGGTGACTTCACAGAGTTCGTGTATTTAAGCGAGAAACGTTGTCGGGTTAATAATGCTGTCGGTGATCAGCCACTGACAAAGCGACACATCCTCATTGATTTCTGGCGCATTGTTGCCAACACGAACTGACCGCAAGAGCGTTTCCGGGTTGTCTACATATACACTTACCTTTTTTGGACGCTACGTGTGGGGAACTCTTCAACGAATACCTTTTGCTACAATCTTTTGCTGTCTGCGAGTCGTAACTTTTTATATCACAAAATATAATCAACATGTTGCACCAACAGATCACCTCAGTCACGTGTGCGTGTCTTTGGGTCACATACAGCACGTCTGGACCTGCTGGTTTAAAAGTAAAGTTGGCCGTGATATTGTTGATACGTTAACAAAGCTATCCGGGTTACCGCAGGGTACATATCCTAGTGCAATGTATCCCTCCGGATCCCAATGGATCCCTCCGGAGTCAGAAACAATTACCGCGAGCCTGGAATACTGAGTCGACTCCAATAACGACCACATCCCAGAGAAGAGCCTAAATCGTGTCGTTGCTGAATGTTACCGACATAATCTCGTGTACAAAACACTAAACGATATCTGTGCGCGTCAAAAAGCCGACGAGGCTCGTTAAACAAGCGTTATGACAGATTTGCACTTACCAAAGATTTTTAGTTGATGGTCTGATATGAAAACCAACAGGCTCACATATTTCTTCTACATGATAAGGTACGCAGATGCAATGCACAAATAAATATGTATTGATCATGTAGGTGTTACTAACAGTTGCAAAGAAGCTGTGTCGTTGACATCCAAAGATTTAACAAGTGTCGTAGATACGACCAAACATAACAGTGCACGAGGAATGCTAATATTGGCCGCAGCATTTGCAGGTGCATTGAGACAAATAATTTCACGTCGCCGTTGTTGCGTTGGCGTAGCATCACTTGCAGGTTCGTTAAAAACATGTTAACATTCATCCATCGAGATCAGACCAGTATGAAACAGCACACTTGTGGAGTGCTAATTCATGCATCATCCCGCGCAGAAACGTTTGATTTAAGAGTGGTCTCGTAAGGGGTGACGCTGATTAAGCTGGTCACAACGTCAATGAATAAAGAAACCACACGTAGGATCAGTTTGAAACTCGCTTCCGCGATTCGGCAGGAAACCGTAATTGTTCCAAGAGGTGCTTTGCCTCCTTAGTAACCTACGTTAGACTCGACCGGAAACTATTTACGATCTTAGACCGAATCGAAATTCCGGGACAACCAACGCACTACTATCTGGCGCCATCCTGGATAAGGTCACTATTCGAATGACAAGACCTCCCAATAATGTATTTCGTGCGAGGGGAATTGCATGTCATTTCCGCAATTACACAATTATCTTGCAAACATCTTTGGAAATAATTTCATGGTGTTCGTATGCAAAAGTAGTGATATCATCATTGAAAATCCGTCACTTAGTATTCAGCATGGACAAAGTTCACTTGGTGCAACGGTAGACAACCATGGGATTTTTCTTTTACCGAACAAGATTTGCAGTGTGTGCAAATTATGTCATTGCTGAAGACAGTCACGTACATATTGTTCTTGAGATCTTTCGTGGTCACACCTGGGTGAACCCAAATTTATTTCGTAATATTTTTACTGGAGCCTCTGGATCCACCGATGGAGCTGCCAGTTCCTGCCACAATCAACTATATTTTTGGTGGCGGTACCACGTATTCCTCGATGTAGTTGTCTGCGTATTTGTCCCGGAATTTCCTCGCGAATTTTATTTTTTGCGTTGATGAACAGTGGATAGCCTATTAAATGCTCTCTGTTGTCGAATTCCTTGGCGAATCGTCCGCGTAAACATCCACGTTGGCGATGTGCATCAGCAGCGAGAACACATCTGTGTACGGCATGTTAATGTTTTCACCTTACCATGCATTATTCGAGTCGTAGTAGAACTTGTACTTAAGCAGCTTTGACAAATCCTGCAAGAACTCACCTACATAATTGGATTTTGTATATCAACGAATCCACCACATAATAGCATAAGTGACTCGAATGCCGTGTCGACAATCAGCCGGTGAAGATTTTGTTGATCATCTGGAATAAATGTCCGACAATCTTTTAAATCACAAGGACACGTGTAATGTAAAGTCTGTAACTTAGACGCAACGAGCTTGCGTGGAAACCTCAGCGGCAGCAGTAGTTGTGATACCGAGTCGGCGCTTTTCCTCATGAACAACAACTCGTGAAGTTTCGTCGATGATTCTTACTGTGCAACTGCGTTGCTGTTGCACGATGCTCTTATATGGTCGAACTATGCTCTTAGCAGGTAGTCCTAACAGTAAAGGTACTTTTTGCTGTACCTCTTGGTATCCTCACTCCACATTCTCGTGCGGATTATATATTTGGAGCTGCTGTTGCAAGCATCAGTGGTTCATCCGGAAAAAGTTTTCTCAGTGCCATCCGTGTCGCAGAATTTCTAAAAGTGTAAGATTTCTTACTTTCTTATACCGTTGTGTATCCTTGTTCTAATGCGTGTGGGGTTCTTCATATAGACTTTAAAGAATTATGAGGAAGTTCCCCTGGTCCACTTTTAGAATGCTACTTCTGGACAATATATATATATATATATATATATATATATATATATATATATATATATATATATATATATATATATATATATATGGCAACGAGCCCCCAGTCAGCAATGCCGACAGATAAATTATAAGGAAATACGAAGATAAAATTCAAATAATAGCAATTTAATGAAATGATCACTTTAGATGATCTTAAATTAATCACTGTCACTCTTGACCAAGTGACTGCCTAAATCATCATTTGATTCCAGTGTGAGTAGATTTTCCCTTCTCCTTGTGTGTTACTCATCTATTCTGTCTTCTTCCTCTTGTATTTCTCTCCTTCCGTTCCCCTTTCTGTATTCCTCTCGACTGTCTCTCTCTACTTCCGTTTCCCTTTTTCCTCTCTCTCTCTCTCTCTCTCTCTCTCTCTCTCTCTCTCTCTCTCTCTCTCTCTCTCTCTCTCTCTCTCTCTCTCTCTCTCCGTTTCCCTTTTCCCTGTATCCCTCTTTTCTTCCGTCTGTCACTCATTGTCTCTCAACGTCACTCAGGGTTGCTCGACTGTCACTCTAACGACCCTCGAACTTCCCTCAAAAGTCCCTCGAAGCTTCCTAATTGAAATTCACAAGGTATTAGCCTAGGGTCATAAAATTCTACCTCACACTAAATCAAACAGATCGAACCATCAGTAATGGCGGTACATTTTTGGTCACGCATGCGCACATATCGAAATACCCATACTCTTCCGCCGCTCACCAAATTGGCGCCATAACACAATCTCACAAAGAATTAAAACATTTACATACTGAGTCCTGTCAGTATATACATACAAATATTTCGAATCTCGATGTATTATAATATTACTACGATTAGTAGTGCGACTATCTATATATTTTTCCTACACAAGCGTACCACATCCACAATATTCACATTCAAAGTTTAATAAACGACAATCCGTTAACTCTCTCTCTCTATATATATATCATTACATAAACAAATTTCTAGTCTACCATAATGTAACCTACATAAGAATTAAAAGATTAATTCATATAGCGGCTAGCAAACAATACAATTCTTCACGAATACAAATCGTCCTTTCAAAAGGGCGTAAACGTAATAATCACGAAATATGCACACATATTACTAACGAAAGAAGAGAACATATCACCTCACAAAATAAGGTGTAACATAATAACATCATGAAATATGATGCAACGAATTTACATCATAATCAATTGCACGCAAAGTACTAACTAAAATCATGAAAGATGCAAAATATTAATATCATAATTAACTATTCATACTACAATACAAGCAATATAAATATACATACGACACATTCTCTTCAATTAATCAGCAGCTTATCAAGCAGAATTCAAACAATATCACTGACCTGATTGAAGCTGTTTTCCAAAGATTCCCTGAATCTGGCCAATTTACGGTTGGCAACGGAGTTCTACCTCTGAACAAAATCGTTTATTGTAGCGAACTGCATAATTCCTACGAAACATCGGTTATTATCCCAGGGTCAAATAAAGGCCCACCCACCTCGCATTTCGATTGGATGGCTCTTGACTCGGTCAGTCGTTCAAACTGTCAATCATCCGAATGTCTGTCTGTGGGTTCATCAAATGTTACAGTCTACATGTTTGGCGGGTCTTCTGTCGTTTGAAGTGGTTAAGTAAATATCCGCAATGTACACATGCACCGGTCGAATATCTCGCCCGAGCTGAACAAATACTATGTTACGTAAGGGGATTAGCTAACGTTGGAACTTCTCCAACATCAAAGCTGTTCAGCCAGAGTACAATATTACACATGTATACATTAAGTCAGAACAACCAGTTATACGTACATATACAATACAAGGGGTTGGGGTAAAACGTCACAATTCGTTAGTTGATTGACAGTTGGTATGCCTGTATATAATGGAAAATCATTGTTAAATTACTTATTTGTCAATAAAATTTTCTTTAAAATAATATCGGATTCATAACCAGCAACTGTTTTGATCCTTGACAACATCGTTGCATTTTTTCCGTGACCACTACTCTGGCATTTTCCGAAATAGGCATGTTAACAAGACTTCGCCGCTCGCAATAATAATAATTGGCGATGAGGTGGAATAACTTTGATTCCAATAGCAAGACGAGGTTGAACACCCAGGCCATCTCGTGACACGAGGAAGTGGGAATTTCAGTGTTTCATAAAAACATGTTCAGTTGCAACATTGCAACGTTTTCTTTTTACAAGGAATGCAAAAGTATTGTTCAAATTTTTCCAATATTGCTGAACCTCTGACAAATTTGTTAAGCAAGAGAAATAAGATTCTCTGGAACGAAAAATGTCAGGAAGCTTCCGATAAATTGAAAGCAATACTTAGAAGTGTGCCGGTTCTAACTGCTCCAAATTTCAATCAGTCTTTAAATTGTATGTGGATCCGAGTGATGTTGGGGTTGGAGCAGTATTAATTTAAGAAGACAGTAATGGCATTGATCATCCAGTGTGCTATTTCTCCAAGAAATCAAATAGGTACCAAAGAAATTACTCAATAATCGAGAAGGAATGTTCAGCTTTAATTTTGGTAGTGCAACATTTTGAGGTTTACATTAGCTCGGCTCTTTCTCTGGTTGTTGTGTATAGTGATTACAATCCCCTTACTTTCATAGGCAAGATGAAAAATAAAAACCAAAGATTATTAAGGTGGAGTTTGTTTTTGCAATTGTATAATATGGACATCAGGCACATGAAAGTGCAGATGCACTTTTCCGTGTATAGAAATATTATTTTGTATACACTTTATATAATTCTTAAGAATATTCTTTTGTTATATTCTTTACCGCATGTACAAATTGCAATTGGTAAAAGGAAAGCTTTATTATAAAAACATTTCTTTTTTCTTTATGGGGGAAGTGTTATGTTTATGTGATTAAATTGCTTGTGTGTAAGGTTTAAAAATTCTTTTTATTTCATTTGTTTCATTGTATTTAAATGCAATGAATATTTTTCTTCAATTCGTGATTCTTTTTTTTTAGTAGTTAGATCTAATTGTAGCACAAACTTTGTTTATTTAAGACGAAATAGTAATTTGTGAGAATTAGCATTGAGTTCATCTTGCCTTGGTAAAAAATCAACAGTATATTAAAATGATTGGTCAGCATCACGGATATACTTTCTCCGCGTGATTAATGTTTGTAAACAACCTATTTTTATGATATGTTTTTAAGTCGATCTGCACTGCGGGCGTGACATAAATAGCGTAATAAGAGACCACATGACCAATCTCGCGAGATTTGAAGTGATGATTTTGAGTGTAAATACGCAATTTTAGTATTGGGTTGGCCAGAGTCATTCAAACCCTTGAAGGAACATTGTGTGTTTATGTATTTATTTTAAATTTGTTGCCAGAATATTTTATTATTCATCTCATTCTTGGATTCAATAATTTATTTTCCTAGACAATCAACGAGTTGACTTTCGAATAAAAATTCTGAAAGTCATTCAAGGAAATTTATTCTGGAATTTTTTCAGAAACAAACACTGTGATTCAAGTGAGGAATTATTGTTATTCATATATTGTACTACATCTGACGTCATCTCCCTCTATATTCATACATCGTCGGGACTCGAACCTGGATTCTTATAAGACTATTTAGTGATAGGACTTGTGTTTTATTCTTAGAATTATATCTGGATTATATTTACAAACTGTAAGTCCTATTTGCCAATTTTTACATTGTTGTCTAGGGAAAAAAAACAACTGTTTTCTTGAATTATACAAACCTTGTTGGCTTTCACTCTTTTCTTTGTTACTGAGTATAAGCCCCTTAAATTTACCATAAGTTTAAACGGGAATAATAATAATAATAATAATAATAATAATAATAATAATAATAATAATAATAATAATAATAATAATATCCGTGTATCCGACAAATTTAGGTGTAAGAAAATATTCGGATTTGCATTTTGCAGCCAGCATTTGAGTTTTATATTAAGACGAGAAAAATGGCGGCGGCCGACCCCGTCGTAAATGTGGAAGACGACGAAGCATGGTTGTATGGAGGTAATTAATGAATTGACATAATAATGCGGTCATCTAAATAAATCAAACATTATTTAAACAAAATGAGTTAAAGTTTATTACGCTTAATTTGATTAATTACCTATGATTGTATGGCTCCATAAATCAAAAGAGAGGTGGTTTGGTGTCTTTTTTTTTTCTTAAATTAGTATTTTTGGAAATGAAATGTCTTTTTAATGCTCCATTTTAATCTTAGAAAGGTGACACACAGAATTTATTCAAAATTTTGGCACAGTGGCTTATGATTCAATCATTGACGAACAATTTGTTTTGTGCCTCATTTTCTTTTCTCAGTTTCTGGCATTACTGTTGGCTTCTCACGATTTGTCATTTTTGATATCATGGACAATCAGAACAGTCAGTTTATTAATCCATGCTAGAACTTAGTTATTGACCCTTAATTGAAATTGCTAACGTGTGGAAGGCAGCATCACCCCAAAAAGAGTAATATCATCTCTGACTACATGTAAGACGTATTACATGTTATTTATGTTTTAGTGCTACGTCTTACTACCCAAATAACGGCATTGTATAGCATGTTCGATGTTGGTTGACATCGGAACAAGTAGTAAAAGTTTCAGGAATATCTTGCACACTTGTCAGGCCAGATGGACACTTCCACAAATAGATATGTAACCTTTTTTTCCTGTTTACCAATTTCTGAAAAGCAATTCAAAATATATTGTGGTAAATGGAGCAAGATACAGCAGATATTTTGATGACCTTCACCATGTTTACTGAAAATGTTGTAACATTGTTATATGTTTTAAAAAAGTACATTTTATATATCTCTAAAAGATAATAAAATTTGTATCAAAGTGATATATTTACCAATGTACATGCTCACAACTGTACATTGAAATATGACATGAAAGAAAAATAAACAAATTAAAATACTTGAGTGAATCTTGTGTTCGTGAAGATGAATGAAATGCTTGAAATAGTATGCAAAATAAGATAATCTTATGTCTAATATTTTAGTCCAAATTTGAAGTTTCTGGCACTCTTAGTTCAAAAGTTATAATGATGTTACTAAAATTGGACAACAAAACACCTGAAACAATTTGTTTACTTCACATTCTAGAACATATACTTCAGCTTGCAGTTTCTCATGAAAACTTTCACAAATTAAGATAAAGGTAATTAGTACAATTTTTGTTCAAATTTTGAAGCTCACATCTTCTGGGTGTTGAAATGTTGCCACTTCAATCAATTTAAATTGTGGGTGCAACTGAGGTGAAAAATCATTTTGGACCCATTTCTCTTGAAAGCCTTCAAAGTCTGCTTCATTCTCTGAATTACAGTCATATAGTTCATGAAGCCATGCATCATCTCTTTCATCAACTTAATTTAATTCTAACCCATCATTTAAGTCAATATTATCATCAAAATCATCCAAATCATCAACTTCAATGTCACTACCCTCACTCTGAACATTCGTTTTTACATCTGAGTTGTCATCAATCATTTTATTGATCGATTTTCAAGCCAACAATTATTTTTTCCAACTGCTTATTTTTTTTTTACATTTCATTGTGCATGTGTGCTTTACCCATTTCCTTTGTTGTTGAAGAAGAATACAAATATTAGATGTGTAACACGTGTTTTTGGAGATGCTACACACATATGTCATAGAGTACAACCATAGTCATATTCAAGATAAAAATGGGATACTATGACCACAGGCATATTCAGGATAGAATGAGGTATTAGGCCAGTGGTTGTATTCCAGAAAAAATGGGCTAATATACTTACTGTGATATTTTTATCCTGATTGAATGAAAATCTGACACTAGCAAATGGATGTATTTTCATGTTCTGTTGACCTAAATTTCAATTTGTTGAAATGTGATGATAGTCAAGGTATGCAAAAGTATGTTCAAGTAGAGTCATATGTGGGATATATTTCTTGAATGAAATGAAATGTTGCTTACAATTCCAATAGGCATAATATATTTGTTTCATTAAAGAATACATGTAATATTTCAACTTACCCCAATTTTGGTATTCCTGGCTTTCATCACTTTCCAGTCAACTGAATTTTAGACCAGCGAAACTTGAAAATAGGTCAATTTCTTTTATGAGAATTTGGATTAATTAGAGAAAAGACATCAGAGGAAGTAAAGTCTGACTAAAACATGACTTTGTAGAATAGCATCGTTATTGGTTGCCAGTTGTGTGAGATATTCTGATATGACTTTTGTTATGATGTTAGATGACATCAAAACATGCTACACAGCACCGTTAGTTAGGCAGTAAGACCCTGACGCCATAAACATAAATATCAGTGTCATGGTTTTACATGTAGGACTACTTAGCCCCAAACATTAATCAGTTCCAAATAGTATAAATATAATACTCCCTGTCTAGACCAGGGGTCTAAAACATTGGCTGCATGTGGCCAGGCAAGCCATATCATGTGACCAGCAAAATGATGGCAGTTACATGGTGTTATGAGAGATAACAAAAGTGGTATGACCCTCAGTCCCTAAAAAAAAAATGCCCTCATGTGGCTGTCAGGATGGTTTGAGTTAGACAGTTTCCATTGATTACTATTAATTTGGGTTGATGTAGCCTTTAACACATGCATTAGCAATTTTAATTTCTGATGCTTCAGTACATAGTGCCTCACAAAGTTGGTCTCCACCACTAGCAATTTCAGAAGAAAAGACAGCATAACATATTGGTCTAATTCAACCTGTGTCAGTACTAATAATGGTAAACATTTTAACAAATTGCTCCGGTGACCTAGTGGTTAGAGCGTCTGCCCCAGATGCAGGAGGTCATGGGTTCAATCCTCGGTCAAGTCATACCATAGACTTACTAACAGCTGCCTCGCTTGAGACTTGGCATTAAGAGGTTAGTGTTAGGACTGATTGGCCAGGTGTCAGGATAATGTGACTGGGTGGGACATCATGTTACCTGTCTGCAGCATGATGCCCCAGTGCTAGACATCACAATAAACTGCCACACTGCAGACATCATAGCAATATGACTGAAAATTTTTTTAAAGCTGCGTTAAAAGTCATAATCACATCAAATTACATTTCAGCAAACATTCAAATATGAATCAAATGCAGTATATGAATGTTTGAATAGTATAATCAGCTTCAGTACCATATATTATGGTAATATTTTAATTGAGAGAAGAGTCTCTTACAAGAAGATAAAAAAATTATTTTTACTAATGAAATGTGCCGTATGGTTAAAAAAAGAATATAACATTGTGCAGTGTCAGTCAGAGCTTGAAATCAGGAATTTTCATGCAGTGACGCAGAAGATCAGCATTATATATTTTTTAATTATGATGCCTAATTTTCAGTGATCGATGATCTTTCATATTTCATGAATACTCGATGTGGTACATTGCATCCATTTCTGGATCATGTTTCAGCAATTTGTATTCAGTTTTCTAGGAGTTTTTGGTGCTTTCTTACTCTTCTCTCATGATCTTATTTTCAATCAGATTCTTTGTTGCCATCCTCATATTTCAGACATTTAAGTGACAACTGTTTACTTTACAAGCATTTCCACAGCTTTCCTGTTGTCACCTCACTATATAGTGAATGTTTATCAGCAATTTATTTGCAACTCTAGCACTAGTCTGAGACAATACAGTGGTCCCCTCTTATACGGTTACTCCTTCTCCACCGTTATAGTGCTTTTAAAAGATGGATGGCCTTTCTAGAGGGAGACTAAACCTTTGGTTAAGAAGTTTATGTAATTTACGTACTAAGAAAGCTACATGCTTCAAAGCATTTAATATCTTTATTTAAAAGTAACATTAATTATTAAAAGTTTCTTCTTGTCTTAAGAATAGATTTATTTCAGCTGAACATAATTAATACTCTTTCTTCTTGATATAAGAATGAAGTGCATGTCAGGTACTGTTGTTATGTACATGGCAAAACCATTCAAAAATGTAATTTAGATCTTGTTTCATACATAATTCTCTTTTCCTTTGGCTCCATCTTTCTACTACTGCTGAATATTCTTATCAATATAATGTTATTTATTGGAGTCCTTTCAACATATTTTTGTTCAGATAGTCTATCCACCATGTCATCAAGTTAAACATTGAGTTCTTATAAAGGAGTCTCAGCTTACGTGATGACAGGTTCAAGTTTTGTAATTATTTATTCCAATGTTGCTAATTGTGCAGCAGTGTGAATTAATTGTGTGGGACAAATATTTGTATAGTGGACAAAATGCCTTGTTTATAAATGAAGTGATACATGTATTGTCATATAGTACTTTGTCTTTGTCTAGTATCCTGTTTTGTTCAAAGTTAATTTCTGTGTTAATCCACAAAATCTATATTTAGCCTATGCTGTTCATGTTATGATCTTGACAGTTATCCCAGTTATTGACAATTATGACAATTATGACAATTATGACAATTATGCCCAATGATCAGAGAAGAACTCTATAGCTGTGTGTAGCCGAAAATCCAATTCCTGTAAATGTTGGATTTTATAGAGAATGATATTAATGTTAGTGTTATATGTACATTAGCCAACACTTTTTTCACTAACAGAAACCAGACATTGGGAGACAGGTATCAATAATCAAATTACTTATCTTATGAATTTCAAATAAATTATGGCCACTTGTACTAATATGATGGTGGTGTTGGAGTGGTGGCCATTCTTGAGGGTACTTTTGAACATGAACTCATTGGTGCCAAGGGATTCTGGCCGCAAAAAAAGCGGGTGGCTGCTGGTCATGTGAGCCATTCAAGAGTAAGAGTAAGTAACATTAGGTGGCTTTCACCAGTTATGTACTTTTGAGAGAGTGATGTATGTAAGGTGAAGTTGTTTGCATTTGAAACATGCAGAGTGGAGAGAATGTTGGCATACCTCTATGCTACTTTCATGTAATGTGGCTGACATTTCTTTGGATATTGTACTTTTGGAAATTGTAAATGATCTTAGCACACTGCTAACTTAAATGACTGCTCCCTTGTGCTCCAAAAATCAGTCTGAATTTGTCTAAAGTTCACTATGTTTGACAGCTATTAAAATTGGGAAAATTAATTTTGCTAGACTAGACAATAACAGATTCAGAAAGTGCAATGAATGAATTACCAAATATATAAAATGTAAAGAAAAATTATAAGAACTTTTTTTACAATTTACCTCTAAGGTTCTGGAAGTGAAAATGAGCAAGTGGAGCTAGTACTGTTTTGAAAGATGCACATCTAGAGTAAGGCTAAGCTGTATACTCTCTAACCCATATTACACCCATCAATCATACATCAAAATAAAGGGAATTAAAGGTTCTTTGAACAATACCTATGATATTCAAAGTCTTTTTTAAATAGCCAGTATAACTTGTGAAAAAACCCAGGGAAATTCGTTTTCTTTAAAATTCTAACCCTATGCTAAATACAAAACTGTAGAGCGCCACCTTATTGAGTTGGGCAATGGTACCAGGCTAGATCAATGTGCATTCAAACAATGTTGACAATCATTTACATGATGCATGGATGATGATATGGCCATTTCTGCCATTAGCTGCTAAGTACTTTTTGTGAGCACCAGTTGATATCTCTGTGGTTTCTACTGATTTATTAATTTATGTTTTTTATTCCAGACTCTGAAAACAAGGAGCCAGCAGCTCCAGGCACTGGGTAAGTAATTTGGCTTGTTCTTAAATGATGAAATACATAACAGTAAACCAAGCCATGGGTAAGGGAGATAATCAGATTGGTTATTTGGATGCTATGTTATATTTCAGAAATTTGGTTGAAGTAAGTTTTCATGGATAAATAGATCTTTATTTGTAACTGTTCTACACAAAAAGATTAAGCTTGTAATTTGAAGATCTGTTTCAAAATTGATGTTTAAAAAACAAGAAGCTGCGGCATTAATCATTCAGTTACTTTATTCATCTAAAACATTGTTTCAGTATTACACTGTAATAAATGGTAAAGTGTGTACCACAATATAGTATGATTCCTGTCTCAGCTTCATTGATAAGCAGTTAGCATTGCCACTTTGTCCACAGTGTGGGGTTACACTTCCAGGATGTTGGACTATTTTCCTAGAATTTTCAAGAGTTTTGATGCTAGATGGAAAAAAGAAAACAGTATTTTAGTCTTATTTTTTTGTTGAAAGAATCATTTTCAGATATACACTTGAAACTGTCTTTAAAGACCACTGTCTGCCAAAAAATATTGGTCTCTCAAAACAGTTGATCTCACATAAAGAGTCAGAACACTATATAATCAATAAATCTCTGTATGGTCTCTCAAAACAGGTGGTCTTTCTAGCAGTAGTTTCTCAAGACAGGTTTTACTCTGTGTGGTAAAGTTACAATCATGTAATTAGGCAATTTTGACAAAATGAAATCAAACACATATATGTACACTGCAGGGTTTCTGTTGACTATGGATCATCTGATCAAGAGAAGAATGTCTTCGTTAATAGTGATATTTAATTAAAATTATTTTCCAAGGATGAATTTAAATGATGTTAGGTAGAGAAAAAAATTATTTACCAACTACAACTCCATTCATTTTTGTATACTTTCTCTGTAAATTCCACACAGTTGCTGTAAGTAAACCAGATCATAAATATCCAACAAATTTCAGTGATATCTATCCTATCATTGTCTTTCCCATACTAATCAGAGTGGTCAGACATGTATTAGTGATATCAGATTATAAATATCCACCATTAAACTCTTAATTTGTTTTAGCCTCATATTGATGATATTGGATTGAAAATCCTCACCATGGACAGAAACATGATTATGGACAGAAACATGTTTATCATCTTGTGTTTATCTGTTGATGGGAGTTTCCCACACAGGTATTGCCATGTATATATGTATTTATATGTACCATTAGTACTTAATATGCTTTGCCAAACCTTGCTCAGTTATTTCTATGCTATGCATTGACTGCATACTGTATCTTGCATACTGTATCTTATTCATGTGCAAAGCATTGATTATGTGCATGTCGTACCTTGCTCATTTTGCAATTCCTTCCTTTTTTCAGTGTCACATACATCATTTATGTGAAGATTCAGTTTTGTAAGACATCTTTGTTCAGTACATCTGGCATTTTGGGTAAATGTTCTTGAACATATTAATTATAGAATTAATCTGTGTAACTTTTTCAGATCTTAAAATAGAAACAGTATTGTCAGAGTCCTACCAGGTTGTCATCTGTCAAATAGTACTCCTTTGTTGCAATGCTGTTTGTGGCAGATATAAAATTTGCCCATGTTATACATACATGCCAACCATTATGCTTTTGGCATAATCATTATGCTTTTTTTCACTAAATTATGCTGTATGCATCAATGTATTTGGATTACACTTTTTTGGTATATACCACTCCAAAAAAAATTAAAATTTGTTTTCCCATTTTTTTTAACATTCCACTAATCGCACAGAACGTATTCTAGAAAAGATGACTTCTGAGTAACTATGATAAAAAAGTACACTTGTCTGTAGGCTAGCGGTGACTTTCGTAAGTGTTATGTTCTATTTATAGCAGCTGCCCTATTTGCAAGTAGACCTTAGAAACAGCTTTCTAGCTAAAGACAGAACAGACTTGTATATAAATTTTAATCTTTTTTCACATATTCTGTATTAAATAATGTGAGGTACAGAACCATTCTGTAGGAATTTGGTGGTAAAAGTCGTCATATTTATTCTAGTCAATGTGTATGTTACAACAAATTGTTTCTCAAAAAATTTCACAGATGGATTAAAAAAAACTGGAAAAAAACAACTCAGAAATGAATGCATGAATAACACAAAACTGTGTCATTCTAGGGTAGCTTCACGCCCATTGCAGGCTGTGTGGAAAGGATTATAATATTGGTCATAGTATAAAACAAAGAAGCATTGAATTAGCTCATTTTGCTAACTCCAATACTAAGGTAACTTCCTTTTTACAGCAGAACTAAATTGTGGAAACAAATTTTATAAATGCATGGGCATTATTTACAGAGCTCTTAATAGAATACTGTCTACAACTAGTGGTAGAATACAACTTTGGTCCTTTGTTCAAATGTATGCTTCATGACACAAAAATTGAGGTAAAGATACGTGTGTTTTGTACATATGCTCATTGAATTATTATGTTCTATGTGGATTATGCTTTTTCTACTCAGATTACTCATTTTGTCTACTTGGATTACGTTTTTTCCTCACCAGTGGTTGGCATGTATGGTAATAAGTAAGGTGCACCTTAAATGAAATGGTGTTCAAACAAGGATATACCATAATAGTGTAGCATATGAAAACACAACAGTAGGGTATTTAATGATGGGAAATAAAGTACAAAACAAATAAATAAACTAGTAATAAAACACAAAATTAATCTGTTTAGTGTGATTCATTACCATATAGTGTTATGAGAGGAGTGGCAGTGTATTTTCCGGACCCATGTGAGGTTCCACAGTGCTGTGTACATATTGCTTTTATCATAAGCTCTTGAGGATCCAGAGGGTCAATAGCCAGTTAAACATAAGTGTATTGGAACGATTGGAGAACATTAATGACAGGGTTTTGAATAACAGCTTTTAAAATCTATTTCAGCCCAGATATCAACTTGGATAAATTAACCAAGAAGGAGAAAGAGGCAGGAGAGTTGGTAGGTCACTAGTTAATGTATTTTTAGTAATGATGAACCAAAGGTGCAGTATAATTTATTGCAAAAAAATGGAGATTAGCTTCAACAAAATCTGTATGTATTATTTTTATTATCCCCCCCATTTATTTATTTTTTTTAAACCAATATTGCTATTTGTGGCATTAAAACAATGAGAACTGATCTTCTACACATTCTTAAAAGGTAATTGATCTGACTTGTTAATAATTAAGCCTTCGACTTTGATGGAATGTAAACTTTATAGTCTAGTGTATAGATTTGTTTAAGGACTAAATATTTATTGCAGATAACATATTTATTCCCAAGATTCTCCAAGATTATTGTTTTGAAATTCTATGAGAACAGAATTTGAAGAGTTTAAGGCTCAATGAAGGATAAGACCTGACCAACCAGTGTTTTCACTATTCGAAAACATGGGGTCTAGTTTTGCCAGCAATCACTTAGGGGTCATGTCATGATGACCTTTGAATTAGCCAATGGAAATGCAGTTTTCAGAAATGTGAAAGTGAATCAAATCATTTGGCACAGTGTTGCTTTTCAGCCATACTGCTCAGTCTCACAAATTCAAAGGTATAATACTTGAGCTGTTTGGCTGATAAAATTATCAATCATGATAAGAACATGGCTCCTATGCAGTCACTTGTCAGATCTTCACATAAGAAAGTGGAGATACAATTTTAATTAGATTGGTCAGATCTGTATCTTAAAATTATGGATTATTTGATAAGACTTTATTAAAATATGGAAAGATAATCTAAAAACAAGGCTACACTTTGTAAAAGTCAGGACTTGTCTATTCTCAGGTATGGGCTTATCATTGGATCATATAGTATCAATGATCTATAAGTCTGTACCATTTTGTGATTCTGAGTGAATATTGTATATTGCCTAAAAGATGTAAACAGAGTAGACTATTAGTTGCATGGCCCTGTATGGGATTTTACTACTCTCTAAAGTTTTCCATTTTTTGAGATGTCAGCTGAAGGTAATACAAAAAAAGAGGATGGTACAATCCCATGCATCTTGTCAAGAGACAGTATGTTGAATTTGTAACCTTGTAACTTTTTTTCAAGCTTGAATAGGCAAAGCCCAATTTAAGTTTTGATGTTTTTTCTTCAGAATTTTGAATAGATTGAAGTTACCTTTTCAGATGCACAATTGACTACTGATTTGATATGGCAAAGCCTGATTTGAGGATTTTTCTTAGAATCCCAATACACGAGTCCATGTTAAATACTAATATAAACTAAAAAATTAAGCACTTTAATTTTCTTTACGAGAGAAAGTTGCCAAAGAGCAAGAATAAAAAAGTTAAAAACACTTTTCTAATGAGTAAATAAGTGTTCTTTTGATTATCCTACAAATATAATAATTTTGACTAAATTTTCTAAAAATCAATTATTTTAATTTATACCTTGTTATTATTATCCTATTTCAATAGGCATTTCTGTGATTCTATAATATAAAGCAGTATTTTCCTCTAGTTACTTCCTAATGACATAATATCGGTGTGACATGTTTATATGTATTTAAATTATGTTAAACATATTCAAAATGTTACAAATGTTTCAAAAAATGTATATCTTGTAATAAATTTATATATTTTAAATTGGTTAAATGTAGATGGCCATTTTGTTTATATTTATGCTATTTACAGCCCCCATTATTACGTCATGTGATTTTCATAATCCCCATCCAAATGCCATACAACCAGTGAGAACTGCAACAGCTGTATCCTATACATTAGCTATGGACCAATCAAATGCCTAGAAATTTCAGTAATGGGTAATAATAAGATACCCAGTCACTTAATGGTCATGCAGGTCAGGGTGTATGATGTATATGGTACACATTATAATAAGATGCCACACCACTTAATGGTCAAGCAGATCAGGTTATATGGTGCATATGGTACAAATTATAATAAGATGCCCCACCACTTGATGGTCATGCAGGTCAGGGTGTATGGTGTATATCGTACATGTTACAGTAAGATGCCCCACCACTTAATGGTCAGGCAGATCAGGGTGTATGGTGTATATGGTACACATTATAATAAGATGCCCCACCACTTAATAGTCAAGCTTGTCAGGGTGTATGGTGTATATGGTACACATTATAATAAGATGCCCCACCACTTAATAGTCATGCTTGTCAGGGTGTATGGTGTATATGGTACACATTATAATAAGATGCCCCACCACTTAATAGTCATGCTTGTCAGGGTGTATGGTGTATATGGTACACATTATAATAAGATGCCCTTCCACTTAATAGTCATGCTTGTCAGGGTGTATGGTGTATATGGTACACATTATAATAAGATGCTCCACCACTTAATGATCAGGCAGATTAGGGTGTATGGTGTATTTAGTACACATGAATGTAGAATGGTATACTGCCAGAAAATTGTGCAACATTAGATTACTGTATTTTCCTGCATATATCCCACAGACGCAGATAATCCGCACCCTCATATAGTCCACGGGTTTTGTGTAAAAAAAATAATTGGCATAACCCGCACCTTTGTATAACCCACAGCCATAGATTGATGAACTTTTTGGTGTATGTTCACATTGTCTACCATTACTGTTTTTAGAAGCACCGAATTCGTTGTGGATGACGAACGATACTACAACTACTATATTTTCACTCACCCGCCCAACATGCAAATTTGTATTTACACTATCAAGTCAGTCGGCCCCGGTACATATTCATGCCTCAGCATCAGTTCAATTTAGTCACCCTGCCTCCACTATATTCCAGCTGGCAGCCGGTAGATTTGAATTTTGAAGCCGGGTACTTGTGAACTGGATATGCAATGGTGTGAGGTCCTGAGGCTGAATGCCACATTTGTCAATTTCGAATGTATCTTGCATGATGTCAATTAACTATTCAGGCTCGGTACACAGTGCTTGTGCACGTAGGCTGTCTATAGCAGCTGTGCCTCAACTACAGGCTACATAAACTTGGACATTTCTAAAAAATCTTTTATTCTTTCTAAGCTTAGATTTGATTAAATAATTTCTTTCTGTTAAATTTAAAAAATGCCGAAACAACACAGCCAACTTCAAGCTGCCATTGTGTATGCTGAAGGGCATGGCAATATAGCTACAGGCAGAAAATTTTATAGTGATTTGAGTGTAATCTGAGGTTGGAGAAAAGAAAAGGGAGCATTGGAGAAAATAAATCCATGAAGACATGCTCATTGTGGACCTAAAGAAAAATGGCCTCACCTTGAAGTTGACCTGAAGCAGTGGATCGTGGCCCAGCGGAAAACTAACCGACCAATCTTGACATTTGCCATCAAACTGAAGGTGAAAACCATGGCGGCAGAGAAGCACATTGATGATTTTAAAGGAGGAGTGCATTGGGTATATAAATTTATGAAGATGAACCAATTGTCATTTATAACATTATCGACTGTCGGCTAATGTCTACCCAAGAATTGGGAGATATGGTCCCGTTGTTTTGAAGTCACTGTAGTAGCCATAATATCCAACTCTAGCAAAAACAAAACTAGAACAATATGTAAGTTATGTAGTTATGTTTTCAAACAATATATTGAAATATTATTATGTATAAAACATTTGATAGAGCTTGCACACTTATATAGCCCGCACCCGCCCTTGCAAGGTTTGTAAAATCTGGTTGAACCCGCAGGATATTTGCAGGAAAATATGGTAAATTCTGTGTGGAGGACTATATATAGAATTTGCAATGTAGGTGTTGTACAGTCCAAGATTTATGTGACATTAGATCTTGGTCTATGTCAGTTATTGTATATGATATGCACAGTGTAGATCCTGTACCATCCAAGATTTATGTCACATTAGATCTTGGTTTGTGTCAGTTATTGTATATGAAATGCATAGTGTAGACCCTGTACCATCCAAGATTTATGTCACATTAGATCTTGGTCTGTGTCAGTTATTATATATGAAATGCATAGTGTAGACCCTGTACCATCCAAGATTTATGTCAGATTAGATCTTGGTCTGTGTCAGTTATTGTATATGAAATGCATAGTGTACACCCTGTACCATCCAAGATTTATAACAGATTAGATCTTGGTCTGTGTCAGTTATTGTATATGAAATGCATAGTGTAGACCCTGTACCATCCAAGATTTATGTCACATTAGATCTTGGTCTGTGTCAGTTATTGTATAAGAAATGCATAGTGTACACCCAGTACCATCCAAGATTTATGTCACATTAGATCTTGGTCTGTGTCAGTTATTGTATATGAAATGCATAGTGTACACCCTGTACCATCCAAGATTTATAACAGATTAGATCTTGGTCTGTGTCAGTTATTGTATATGAAATGCATAGTGTATACCCTGTACCATCCAAGATTTATGTCACATTAGATCTTGGTCTGTGTCAGTTATTGTATATGAAATGCCCAGTGTAGACCCTGTACCATCCAAGATTTATAACAGATTAGATCTTGGTCTGTGTCAGTTATTGTATATGAAATGCATAGTGTAGACCCTGTACCATCCAAGATTTATGTCACATTAGATCTTGGTCTGTGTCAGTTATTGTATATGAAATGCATAGTGTAGACCCTGTACCATCCAAGATTTATGTCACATTAGATCTTGGTCTGTGTCAGTTATTGTATATGAAATGCATAGTGTAGACCCTGTACCATCCAAGATTTATGTCACATTAGATCTTGGTCTGTGTCAGTTATTGTATATGAAATGCATAGTGTAGACCCTGTACCATCCAAGATTTATGTCACATTAGATCTTGGTCTGTGTCAGTTATTGTATATGAAATGCATAGTGTAGACCCTGTACCATCCAAGATTTATGTCAGATTAGATCTTGGTCTGTGTTGAGTACTGTATGTGAATTGCAAAAGTGCATACCCTGTTCTGTCAGAGAATTACATGAAATTAGATCTTGGTTTGTGTCAAGGACTGTATGTAAAATGCACAGAAAAATTTTATTGGTTGAGTAGCTCTTAATACTATGAATATTGTATTTACTATCTCACACGTCCAATTCAGCTGCAAAATTGCATATTGTACAAGCATATCTGGATATGTACAGGTTTTCAGGAATAATCCGTAAACAAACATTAAAGAATCTCATCTGCTGGTAAGTTATGCATTAGAAGAGCTGGGTCCGCATTGTTAGCAGTTGGACTTGACTTACAATTGAGTAATAACTGTGCTCTATTTTGATTGTTTACCAATTTCTATGAGGAGCCATGGTGGCTCAGGGGTCGAAATCTTGACCAAAAAGGTGCCTGGTTTGAATCATACCAGCGGATGAGCTTGGTTCAGCTGCCATGGTGTGTCTTGGGCAAGACACTTTACTCCGATTGCTTTGGCTTTAACCTGTGTTGCTTGCCGTGAAGCAGGAAACTAAACCAATGTTGGGGGATTTCTTTTGTTGTTATATTTAAAATTAAACAGTAATCATAGCAATTAAGATGTCTGTTAATTTTTGGGTTCAATAGGGTCAGCAGTCTGGGTCAGATGGACTCCATGAATGGCTTCTGCAAATGACAGGAATTAAATTAAGTTCAGAATCAGATATCACATTCGAACATTCCTGATAAGTCGAGCACATGATTTGACATAACTGAAAATGCCTGTTGGGTCATAAACCAGTGAAGTAGCTTGTTTCATTTAGTATTGTCAAGTGGTGTTTCTTAGTGACATTGACATAGTATGCATGCATCAGGTTTAACTGTTGAAGTCTGGCTTTATTGTGCTGGTAAAAATAAAGGTGAAAAATGTCTTTATATTACAGTGTATGTTCATCTGTGATACTTTCAGAGTGGAGATGAAGGATCACAGGAAAAGGATCGGGAGGAAGATGATGAATCAGATGATGATGACGATGATGATGATGATGATGTACAGGTGACCATTGGAGACATCAAAGCATTCCCTCTAAATGAGTAATTATTTTTTCTCTCATTCCTATACATAGCTTTCATTTAAGCAATATTTACACCATAATTATGCATTTTGTGCTGATTGACCCTTGAAATCAGCATTATTGATCTCTGCTAATCACTTTCTGTGGACAACCAATGCTTATTCTTCCAATATCATAAACTATATTTTAATTAAGTGTAATTAGCAGATAGTTCACATGTGCAGGTAAATTTACATGTTGACCTCTCTCAAGGTGGGAATATGAATTTTCTTTGGCTGAAATACAAGTACATTCAGCACTGATTGGTTGCTGAAAATGCATTGCTTTCATGTCAAGAGACTATCCTAGTAACAGAAAGGACTACTTGTGAGAATCAGCTGTGAAGAAAGTAGATGTCATATAAATTTGTAATGTGTTTATGTAAACTTAATTCAGAATTTGCCTTTTTAAGGATAAGAGAATGGTGCACTTTTGTGTATCTAGTTCTGCAGCTGATAATTATATAGGATTTCATAGTCCAGTGTTCTGTCATTAATGTTTCGATGGCATTTCTTTATAAACAAAAAATTTATCAATTGAAAATTTACAATATTATCCTGAATTTTCAGTCAATTTGAACATATCCAAGTTGGCAAGTCACTACCAAATGTTTGTGTAACATATTTTCATATTTTGAAGATGCAAGGGTTCTGAAGAAACAGTTTCCATAAAAACAAAAACTTATGAGAATGGGGCATTTTGAGAATTATTGTTAAAGAAGATGGTTGATGTATGTAAAAATGGAACTTAAAATATAGCAAGAGGAGAAAGAGATTTCTTTTCAAGCACAGGAAATTCATATTTAAAAAAAAATGGTAACAGTTTATATCAAATTATTTTTCTTATAATAATTACATAGACTCTGTCAAATCTGACTTGCTACTTTCCCTTTTGACTCTCTACTGAATCCATGACCCCACATCGAAGGCAGACACTAACCACTTAGTCCACTAGAGTGGTCCAATATCAGAATGAATACTTAAAGATGCTTCATGAACTCCTTCAATTAAATACCCAAAGAAATGTGTGTTAATGAGTGAATTTTTTTCAGTTTGACAAAGTTCTTGAGATCGCATTGCTTTTCAGAAACATTAACTATACTCAGCCATTTTGTTGGGTCATAAATCGCAGAAGATTTTCCAGCTTTGATATATTTTTAATTCTCTTTTTAACATGGATGCCCATGTTTGGCTTGAAACTGTTGCCCTTCAACTGCACTTAAGATAAAAGGCTTATTTATTGTGTAAACATACTTCTATTTTGTTGTTGTATTGTTGATAGTTTGTGTACAAGTACAAATCTAGAAAGAGGCATTGTGATATTCCTATTATATTCTGATATGTCATGTGTTATGTAAATTGTAGCAGCACATAAATTTCTTAACAAGTCAAGAATTATGAAAGATTAAATAGCCTTTAGTATCTGTTACTATTTATTCACAAAATATAATAGACTTTAATTTTTTTTTTTTGCAGTGCAGCCCCCAGGAACCTATTTAAGGGTTCTGGATCCTATCAAAAGACTGCACCAGCTGGTAATTAAGCATGTTAAAATACAAAAACATTTTTTAGTGTAAACTAGTTTTCTTTTTCTTGTTGTCCATTCTACATAAAAATTCACAAATTATATTCAGTAGTAGTAAGCACTATGGATGGCTTTAATAGTGGCCTAGTAGTAAGCACTATGGATGGCTTTAATAGTGGCCTAGTAGTAAGCACTATGGATGGCTTTAATAGTGGCCTAGTAGTAAGCACTATGGATGGCTCTAGTGGTGGCCTAGTAGTAAGCATTATAAATAGCTATAATATTGGACTAGTAGTAAGCACTATGGATGGCTCTAGTGGTGGCCTAGTAGTAAGCACTATGGATGGCTCTAATGGTGGCCTAGTAGTGGGCACTATGGTCGATTCTATTGGTGGCCTAGTAGTAAGCACTATGGATAGCTCTAATGGTGGCCTAGTAGTAAGCACTATGGATGGCTCTAGTGGTGGCCTAGTAGTAAGCATTATGGATAGCTCTAGTGTTGGCCTAGTAGTAAGCACTATGGATGGCTCTAGTGGTAACCCAGTAGTAAGCAATATGGATAGCTCTAGTGTTGGCCTAGTAGTAAGCACTATGGATAGCTCTAATGGTGGCCTAGTAGTAAATGCTAAGGATGGCTCTAATGGTGGCCTAGTAGTAAGCACTATGGATAGCTGTAATGGTGGCCTAGTAGTAAGCACAAAGGATACTTTGCTCCATCTGATATTGACCAAGTATTCTGGATTGAATTGATGTAGGTAGTAGCAGCAAGCACTCTGGATGGCTTCTATGGTCTAGTAGCAAGCATGCTGGATGGCCCCCATCAATGTTGACCTTGGGGTAAGAAGTTTTGATGGCTTCCTCAAATATTGGCCAAGTTGTAAAAACTATCGATGGCTGTAATTAATGGTGGCCTAGTTGTGAGCATGAAGGATGGCTCCGTCCTGTATTGGCCAGATGGTAAGAACTCAGGATGGTTCCCTCCAATGTTGGTCTGATTTTAATTATATCCCTGCAAAGGAAGTTAAAGGTCAGAATCTCCCTCTGTGCATCTCACATCTGTGTACTTAATATCTCCAGGGTTCTTTGAGATATCTTCATGACATTTAGTTTGCTTTTGTATCATGATTAGGTATTGTATCCTGTTAAAAATGGAGTCTATTTGGTCAGTATTGTAAGAGTTGGCTTCATTTATATTACAAATTCCAACTCTTTGGTCATTTTCTCACAGAGTTTTCCAATTCATATCTCCAGATCTGTATGAGATAATTTTGGGATGGGATTTATATTATCACAAGAATTTGTGACCCAATTGATTTGGCATTGTCAGATTGGCAGTTTAATAGTTATTTCCACACTTTTTACAGATTGTGTTTACTCTTTGTATCTTGTAGGGGTGTTCTATAAGGATTCTTTTACTGGCAGATCTATTTTCTATTGTGTTGATGATACCCCTAAGGAAATAAAAGTGTCTTCTCCCCATAGGTAGATCTAAATGGAATAGCCCTTGTATGTTAAAACAAACAAAAATATATATGGTATGTTTCCTTTAAGCTCAAAATTGAAAATAGTAACTGAAATTTATCTTGCTTTTCAGTAATGATCACTTTCTCTGTTACCTCTGGAACCAACCATACTGGAAACTAAAAAAAACTTTTTCATATATTATATATATGGTCATATTCAAAGGGAAGCGACTCTTACAAATTAACTCCCATAACTTACACACTAGATGACTCCTGTTTTGTCCAAATGTGCCAAACTTTACTTTTGCAATTATGCTTAGGGACCACAGTAGATTAAAATCTGAAGAGTTATTTGACCCATGACACCAAAATCTCAAGAGTTGTTTGTTTTTGTGTCATGTGGTTAACTGGAGCAAACTCCTCATTATTACTAGTCTGTTTCTGCGGGTTGGAACGATTAACACTAGCCTTAGCCTGAGACTGAAAAGAAAATATACTTCTATGAGCCATTGTGATTAATTAATATAAGCCAGTTTACGGTAGATCAGTGAAAAATGAAGAAGTATATATCTTGTTCACTGCTGACAGTTTTTTTAATTATAAAAACCACAACCATATTCGCCAGATCCTTACCTCACATTATCAGAATACAATCATGGGTACTTACATATGTAATATTCAAGTCCAGTTCATTCAAGGCACGATGTATTGACTGACTTGTCAAGACATGGCAACTGCTTCATACAGATTTGTTTATCCAGGAACCACTCGTAGAGTCTGTCTTTTGGGGTTATTCAATGCTTGACATTTCTTTTTCATTTTTCCCCAACCCTAGAAGCATGGGCCACACATGCTTTTTTAATCAGCTTGGAAGTAATGTGTGCATAAATCTTCATTCCATCAGTTTTGATTCTGAAGTTAATTAAGAAATGAGGAGCACAGACCAATAAGATAAAACATCCTGCATGATTCAGTGATGTATGTACCCAGATGAGTCATACCAACCTCACAATAGTGGAGTGCTCAAGCAGTCAAGATTTCCACTAATTCAATCATGTACACAAAGAAACGCCTTCATTCCTGCTCGCTTGGCAAAAGGAAGTTATAACATTTGTGTTCTATAACAGGATTAGGGACACTAATAAAGATCATGAAATTTGAGTAAATTACATCAGTCTGGTCCAGAACATAATGTCTAAATTCAGGACATAACAGAGTCACATGGACATGCCCAGTCTGCCTTTTCTAGCTTCCATTTGTGTCTGCTAAGGAGAGAGCTGATTCTTGTTGGGTTAATGGGGGGGGGTTTGCAGTGATCTCTCCTCATTCATGAAAGCACAACCTTAGATCAAGACCTTGCTAACTTTGCCGGGAAATTATTGATGGTGAAATAATAATCAAGTGTGGAATCTTAAATGTTTCCTTTGCACATGTGCATATTGTATCCTATTGTGCCAATTTAACATTAGGAGAAGTTAATTCTTTCAGTAGAGCAATTAAGTTTCCACTGGATGACACAGGTAGAGGTAGGATATTCAGTATTCCCTACTCCTCTTGCCTATTCTTATTATATAATGTGACCAGCCAGGTATTTGATGGAGAAAACAAGTTTTTGATGCTGTATATTATGTTTCACCGATGAGACTTACCTGATCACATCACAAATAATCCCTCCACCCTTCCCCTGAATGTTAGCATCCTTTAAGGTTTCACTTTAAAAAAATTCATTTTTGTCCTCTCTTTCTTTCTTTGCCCAGTTTGATTATCTTATTTATAAGGGCCATCAGTCCATAATGGTCAGTTTAGGTCAATCCCCATGGTGGCACATGTTTGATTGTACAATTAATGTTTTTGTATCCAGACTACCAGGTATCACAGGGCTAGATAATTATGATTCTACTATTATTTACTTTTTTTCCTAACAAATTCATTGGTTAAATTGTACTGGATTGCATATATGTTTTATCATTTATTTATTTTCTTACTAACTCATGCACTTTCTTTGATAATCTTTTTCATTTTGCAATGGAATTGAAATTTTTCTCTGCCCATAATTCAGGTTTAAACCAGAAGAGTACAGGTGGTGTGACGGGAACCCAGAAAGGAATAGATCTGGATGGAGTGGGGACAATCAATGGGGTGTCTATCTTTGAATTTGATATTGACAGTCTTCAGGCAGAGGATAAGCCTTGGAGAAAACCAGGTGAGTAAAAATCACATGTCTGGCAGTGAAGAAAGTTTTTTCTGGATATTCTATTGTTCTTAGACTGTGTGAATTAAACTCTGAAAAAGGCACAGACTCAGATTTTAAATAGAAATAAAATCCATACATGAAGAATATTGCTCAAGTTATTGTTAAATGTAAAAATATTTAGAGTATCCATCATTAATCTATTTCTCTAGCTTATAGGGTTTTCAAATACTTGGAACATTTTTAAAAGGAAGAAAACGTAACAGTGGCATGAATGTGAAAGAACTGATTTTAATCTTGAAAAAAATATGAAATTTTGCATTATTCATCCATACATTAACACAACCCAAAAATCAGTATAGGGCACAACAAATTTGTGCCTGTGGTCATCCTGCTGAATAAATTTGTAATGGATTGAGAACAATGCAGTTTGCTCCATTATCATCAGTAGAATGATCATTAGAGACATTCATCTGCTGAGGCATTATGTGACATTTCAGTATGCACTCTTCACAGTTGTGTGGCATTGTATGCATATAACTAGATAAGTGTTTTATTCCAAACTGGCTGATATGTGTGATATGGAGTAGGAATTTGTTGATGCTGTCAGGTTCTATATGTATTCATACGCCATATGAAACTACTTTTTTTCTCCTCACGGGTACAGAATACACATGGAGGTTTCTATTTGTTACATACACCCTCTTTTCCAATTTCCAAACATTTTTCATCTACACAGCTTGAATGAAATTCAAAACAAATTACAATTTTTCGGTTTGCTTTGGTGACTTTGAGAATATGGATATGCATATATGAGTAACAACACCTAGACGGTGTATGCAATATGAAAATAGGGATTGAACATTAATATCAACCATGGAAGGCTTAGTGTGTGTGTTGTATACAGTTATTGCTCAATCATAATACAGTAATGTTAGTTTGTCTGCCTTGTACATCTAGCTGTTATAGACTATCCTTATATCTGAGATGGTTGTAGTTGTATTAAATAAAATCGTCTTATTTTTAATATTTTATATTTGATCAATTTAGAAATACTTGGAATCTTTTTTACATGTTGGGTGCTCATTTTTGCTGATGTTTTGGTTGCTACAGATTGCAGATTTGAAGGCCCAAAGACAATGATTGTGGTTTAAAGAACAGAAATGTTGGATATTTTGTTCTGGAAAAGTACAATATTTGTTACCAAAGAAAATGCATTCATTGTATTTATGCATAATAAGTGCTTAAAATTCACCACAAAAACATACAAATTAAATTTATTACTGTATTATGATCAGATTGCCTTGTACAGTAAGTAAATAAATACATGTTTTGTCTTGCAGGTGCTGACATAACTGATTACTTTAACTATGGCTTTAATGAGGAGACTTGGAAGCAGTACTGTGAGAAACAGAAAAGAATGAGAGAAATGGCTGCTTCAGGAGGCACAAGAATATATGTAAGTTTGCCTTTATAATTTTTTGTCACCATTATTATTTTCTATGTTAATTTAATCCATTTCATTCAAGAACTAGCTATAATTTTCACTGTTAAAAGAAGTCCAAGAGCTTTAGCAATTTTAAAACTATTGATTATCATTAAAATGCAGTGGCATCAATTTACAATTGTTCTGGTACTACTTTGTATTTTTCTGTCTTGTGATTATGTTTAGGAGACTGAATGCTTATTAATGTAACAGTCTATTAGTTTTGAAGAATACAGTCCATTATGGACACTCAGTGGACTACAACAGTTTATCTTTGATTCACGTGTCATTTGTAGGAGATTTATGAAAGAAAATAAGCAAGAGAATCTTTTAGAAATGTTTTGTGTGTGTGTGTGTGTGTGTCTGCGTGTGAGCATGATGCATTATGTACTTTTACATTTCCATGTCTTTTCCCAGTTCTTTCTGTTGTATCTGATTGTTCAGAATTTTAGCTTACTGTTTAGTAACAAGTTTTCAATGAAAAATGATTTCCATTCCATTGAGAATTCTCCATAAAGCAGTTTATTGACTTTTATTCCTACAAGATCGTATTTTAGATGGGTATTTTTCCTACAGGTAAATGGTCTACATAGAAGATTACAAGACATGACAAATACGGTGTGACCATGTTTTATGTAACAACTAGTTTTTATTCCTACAAGATTGTATTCTAGATAGCATACACAACAAGTAGGGTGTGATCTTGTTTTGTTCATTTGTTTTCATTTCTACACGGCTTTATTCTAGATTGAAGTCTAGATTAAATGGCTACCAGAATGTATTCTAGATGGAAGATGTGAGAAGTAGGGTGTGACTTGTTTTAAATAACAATTAATTAGTTTTTTTTCCTCAAATTTGTGTTTTGCATGGAAGATATGACAAGTTGGGTTTGATCTTAATTTACAAGTAGAATACGATCTTGTTTTTTATACAATGAATGTATATACCTAGTGTTTCATTATTAATTGTACTTCAGGCAATAGTTGTAGGATTTTAGTCATATTGTTCATTGGGATTATGCATACATGACTAAAATCAGTCATGTTTTCATGCAGTTAAAAAAAATTCAACAACAGTTTTACTTGAACTTAGAATTGATTTTAATATATATTAGATCTCATTTTCAAGTAATATTTGCTGTTCTTTCTTTCATTTTCAGTATAACTATTGTTTGAATACACAATGTTTTTTATCTCACTGTATCCTCAGTTATTCACAAAATATCAATTTAAAGCAGAGAGTATTGTAAGAGAAAATTACTGCAACCAGACACTGTATAGATACATATGCACTGAAACTATCAAAATGAATTATAATTTTTTTTTCAAAGGGTTAAATTAAAATAAACACATGTAAAAGATAATATATTATTCCCAGGTTACATAAAAAGCTTTGTTCATGTCATGGAATAAAATACAGTAAGAAACTGGGGTTGGTTGAGAGTGGTTCTTTAGCGTGCGCAGCTCATTTTTCATCAGGTTTTTAATTTTGTATTACAGGGCATTTGTGAAAATTATTTTCCCAGGAAAACATTTTGTGATACTACAGTATTCTAGATGGCTGCTAGCATGACAAGTTGGGTGTGACCTTGTCTAATTGCCTTCTTATCTAGTAATTATTATGCCACATCATAAACTGTTAGCCACTTATATCAGGATTTATCCAGCAGTGGTACATATTCCAACTCAAAATTAATGCTGTTTCTAGGCTTTATGAAAATACTACTTTATCTTCAGTTGAACAAGTGGCATACCAGTTTGCTTGGATTGCTACTAACCACTGATGTATATATGATCCATCACAAATGTGATTCGTATGGGAAGGAATAGGATGAACTGACACATGCATTTTTATGCAAAACTAAAATAGTGCACAAATATAAACCTTTATTCCAGTATTTGATGTTTAATATGGATATACGACAATTTGTAATCATAAGCTTTCTTTTTTTATCCAGACTTCCACAGTGCCTAGAGTAACAACTGTTGATACCAAATCTGAACTTCATCCACCAGGTTAGAGAATAACATTGGTTATCTAAACTGAATTAGGAACCCAGCCATGGTAGTGTTAGGTCCATGTAGTGGTACTTTTGTTTGTCTGTTCATTACTCCTTTTTAAAGGTATATATTTCGGTTGTTTTCATGTAATTTTATGAGGTATCCATACTTTGTTCTTCAGATATGTTACCTGGTCATAATACCTAAGGAGTATGGCCATTACCTCATAAGTCAATGTTCCCAAAGCTAAATGTTATCAGACCACAGCTTCCAATATTTTTCTGACAATATTCTGAAAAAGACAAAATATTTTTATGGATCATCTTGGTGAAATACTATCATTAAAAACATTGGCAGAAATGTCAGTGTGATACATTTATGGAGAAATATGATATGTCCAAGAAATAATAAGCTAATCAGTTTATTGAGATAAAGATATGCACTCCTTGAGAAAAAAACAAAAGCCCACAGAAGTCTATCAGGTGCAAATGGAGATGGTTAATAGTAAATTGATCAACAACTGTGCAGTTAAATGTTATATTTGTGTATCTCTTGTGGTATTACTGTATTATGTAATGTGGTCATGCAGTGTTTAGCCATTTATTGTGAAACATATGCAATTACACAGACAGGAATTTATACTTGACGTTGGGAGTTTTATTTCAGGAAGATAAGAACTATACCTGAGGGACAGGACAGATTTATTGTTTCAACTCTATAAACCTTGTGAGATATAGTAATCATTTTTCCAGCAGCAGTGACAACAATGTTGAAGTTTTGCAGCTTAATTTTTTTCAAGCCAGATTTTTTTCTTCACGTTTTATTACATTCAAGTGAAACTCTTTCATAATATTGCTGTAGATCTATAATTTATGCTTGGAACTACTGTTAGGTCAAGTCTTAGCTGCAGCATCATGGTGAACAATGTTAAAGTTTGGTGTTGCATTTGTTACAATTTGTACAGCTTTTCCTCCTTATAATGATGTAGTTGGGGTTATGTGTGTTAAGTGTGTGTGTGTGTGTGTGGAGAAATAAACAATATGCCAATCAATCAGATGTTAAAATTTAGTTGATGTAATTTTAAAACATTTTTTCACTTTATGGTATTTGTTCATATAATGTTGTCAAATATTGATGTTTTAAAAAGGGATTAGGATAAAATACTAAGCTTCTTAGCCCAGTATTATCATGCATTTTATAAACCACTTAGGTACAATGGTTTAGTTTTGATGATAGGGGCCATGGGAATACTGTGCTATATCCAGAATTGCATTATAATGAAGGGTGTTATAATGAGGGAGAGCTGTATCTTTTACATCAGTGGCTATATTCAGATCAAATTTTATGATAATATTACTATGGGTCTAAAATTTATACTCAGATATGCTTTGCGTTACTGTCTTTCTTGATCACCTGCTTAAGCAGAAATCTTTGTTTATGAACAGTATTCTGGTATTTTGAAAGTCACATTTATTTTTCAGTTTTTGCGGCATTCATCGGAAATTTGGTATAATATTACAGTTGGTCTAAAGGATATATGCAAATATGCTTGTATTACCTGCGTAAACACAAAGCATGCGTCATCATTCACATAATATATTCCAGTTTGTGTTAAAAATCGGCAGCTGCATTCAGCTAACAATAAAGGATAATATTACTATTGGTCACGAGTTTTATGCTGATATGTGATGAGGTTTTTATGCTTTTCTTGTTTATTTAAACGATATCAGGACTGCCATACCCCACATTTGTAGTTTAAATCTTAATGAAATGGCCCTTAAAATTTGAACTTGTGGAACATTTGCAAAATAAAAGTGATTAAATACCAGAAATATTGGCTTGTCTGGGTTTGCTCCAGATCAGGGTTTTAGACTCATTGGAGTTTTCAGGGTACCAAAGCTTAACTTTGCAGGAGTTGATGCAGATGCTTTAATCCACGTTTGTTCATTTAAACCATGTTCTTAATCCCGCTTTTACATAGAAGTATAACAATAGTATTCAGGGAATTGACCATGCTTTGGAAGAAGCAGGAAGGGTGGCAGTTACATTTATTGGATGCATTGGGGTTAGACAATGCAGTTTCTGAACCAAAGTGAAAATTGTTATGGCTAGAGTGTATTTTTTGAACTTTCTGGTTGAATGTTTAGTGCTTTTGAAGCAACAGACCATGGTTCTAAGCTTTTTTAATTTTTTTTTGGAGTCAAAAAGAACAGTTTGTTAATTTGGTATACTTTATGAAAGTTGGTCCAACTTATAGAAAAATAAAGGCCCTCTTACTTAGAAGATCCTCACTGTTGTTAACATTGTTGTTGTAGGGTTTAATGCCATTTTTCAGCACAAGATAGGCTATACATGGCACCCAGTTTTAATGGTGGAGGAAGAACCAGGGAAAACTCAGGAAAGAACCACTGACCCATGAGAAGCTACTGGCAAGCTTTCTCACATACCCACATTGGCCAAACCTGAGACTCGAACCCATGCAGACAGAGGTGAAATGGCAAATGATCCATAACAGTGAGTGCTTTAGACCACTCGGACACTCTGGGCACCTGTTAACATTGTAAAGTTGTATGTAAAATTTTTGAATTCAGATACAGGGGTTATAGTGACAATCTTAGAGGGCACAGGTGAGACACAGGGTTTATACTGACAATCTGACTCTGGTAAGACAGTTGATTCTGTGCAACATTTGTTGATGAAATTTAGTTACATTGATTATATTGAGGCAGGTGGTTACAGGTGAGACATAAAAGGAGTTAGAGTGACAGTAAGGTGGACTCAGGTGAGACATTCAGGAGTTATATTGACAAGTGAGACTGGGATTATACTGAAAATCATATGAACACAGGTGAGACAGATTATACTGAGGATTGTATAGGATGTGGGTGAGACATGCAGGGATTATATTGATATTCATATGGACATAGGTGAGACATACAGGAATTATATGTGATATGTTAGAACAACACAGAATCTGACTATTACATTAATTTTTTGGGAGAAAATGCCAATTTAAATAGTCATTTGTAGTTTAAAAAGAGCTGATCAGGATTAATTTTGCCCACTCTACCTAGGTACCCAGCCAACGCAGACAGTTAAGGTCCTCACTAATAGGACAGTGACCACAGCAAGTCAAGCCCCAAGGAAATTGGGAGGAACTATTGATGTGATTGGAGGTACAGCCCGCGACTCTCGGCGACCAACTGCTGATCAGGATCAGCAACCTATTCCAGTAGCTGGCAGTACAGACTAGTGAGTATGAACTTGATCTATGTGCTGTATTTTGAATCATAATCTTATGATAAAAGCTGCACTTTTTCAGAAAGTGTCTTGTGTTTATGATGAAGAGAGTTTTATTTATCAGAAGAGAGTTTTAACGTAGTTTTTACAAGAGATCCTCAGTGAGTTATAGTATCCATCAACCACATTAGTAGGTGGATAATTGATCTATAATCTGCCAGTGAGATTAAGGCCTGCTCAGTAAAATATTCTTGTGACCCAGGGAAAGCACTTTTAATGTGGAGTAGTTACTCATAGATGCAATTTTGAATTTCATATAAACTCTTTGAACAGTTAGAGTACCCTGACATATATTATTTTTCTTCATGGGTACCATGCATGGTTAATTGGAACAGCAATAAGTTATTATAATTGAAAAACGACTAATTAACAAGGCAAGATGATTAATGAAACTTTGCTACTAAATTCTGTCAAGCTGTTGATTGAAGGTTGTCAGCAAAGCATGTATCTGGCAAATATATGATAAATTTGGAATTATTTCTTGGCAGAGTTAGAAAATTCCTCCTGATTTAATTGTGATGAAATTATCTTGTCCACTTTATATGTACTGTTGTAATTCTTATTTTTGAGAAATATGCAATGAAACCTGCATTCAAGGATGTCTCCATGTGCATTACATCTGTTCATAATGGACACTCAGAATAATCTGGATATGGATACCTAATGTTTAATGAAAGACTCCTTGGAATATATTGCCCAATCACATTAACAAGAGGGACATAAGCCTGTTTTCTCACAAGTCCAGTCTTAATAAAAAGGCAATTGTTTTTTTTTTCAATATCACATGTAGAAAGGGCAATAATGCATGCACTTTATCAAGCTTCCATCAGGTGTCGCAAGTTTTCGAGCTTTGCTGTTGTACATTGAACATTGTACAAGAAACCACCTATAATTCCATGCTAATATTGATGTGAATTTTAACCATCCATCCAGAACTTTGGATTAAAATTGTGTATTAATCATTTCTCTAAAGGTAGTATACATTATTGTGAATTTTGTCAATATTTTCATGAATTTGACACATTCTTGGACTTTATCAGTTTAGTGCAACATGCTGTTATTGATGCATGTAATAATTCACATTTTAGCCTACACTGAATATAGTTCAATCACTCAGTAACAGGTGTTATCTTAGCAACATATTACATTTGTATTACAGACAGACCGCTCTGTGTTCCTAGTGGTTAGAGAATCTGCCTCAGATATGGGATCTTGTGGGTTCCATCCCCGATCGAGTCATACCAAAGACTTACAAAAATGGTACTAACAGCTGCCTCACTTGGCATTCAGCATTAAGAGGTTAGTGTTAGGACTAGTCAGCCTGGTGTCAGGATAATGTGATAATGTGTCTTCAGCATGATGCCACAGTGCTGGACATCACTATAAACTGCCACACTGAAGACATCATAGCAATATGACTGAAAAATTGTTAAAGCTACGTTAAAAAAAATCATAAACACATAATCACATATTTGACAGGTTCAGGAGATTCAAGGCAGAGTCTGCCCTTGTATCCCACTCTTACTTCCTTGGACAGTTCTTGCTAATTGGAGAAGTTTCCCACAATATTAGGCAGCTGAGTGAGCATAAGCACAGAAGATGTCCAAACATGTCCTTGGGGCCTATAAGTCTGAGTATTCTTTATGTAGATCCATTGGATCTAGCCATTGCTACAGTATGGTTATCCAGCCAGTCTAGCCATTCAGTTTGGGTATCCTCCTGATAGATCTGTCAGTCTATAGATGCCTATGACTTATTCTCTCTCCAACTACTAGGATCTTTGTGATCTATCTGTCATCAGGCTTACAGCTACAGTTTCTACGATGATGGGGATTTTAGTGATCAATTTATCAAGCCAGCCATGCATTCAGCACATCCAGTACTAGTACCGATTAGACCACCTTTCACAGGGCAAGCAGCTGTGCCTACCACACTACCATTGAACTACCCATCTGTCAGATTTGTCTTTCAGAGCCAGATGCTCATGGCTTAAATGCAGGCATAGCATCATCTGTGCCACAGGGGACGGTTTATCCAAATATAGAGGCAGAACCTTAGCAGAATACCTCACACATTTAGTGATGCTTCTGAACAGCAGCCTTACTTAGATCCAGCCAATGAGGAGACTAAATTCGACTTTAAGGCTTCCATCCAGGAGATATACCGGGTGTTGTTGGTTTTAGAATGCTCTCCATCCTCTACCACCATGCATAACTGCAAGGTCGATATAAAATCAATCAGTAAATATCAAAGATGATGAAGAGACAATGTCTGGCTGCTTCCCCTGTCAGTAAAGATCAGAGATTAAGGAGCATTCATCTTAGAGTTTTTGATCTGGTGAATGATAAAGCTGTTTTACCCAAAAGACAAAGTATTATTGTTGTTTTCATCACACTTGTGCAAAACACTCTCTGATACCTTCCATACTGAACTCCCAAATCTGGATAAGAATTTAGTGGCAGTTCCCCACGTCTGGGCACTTGTTTTTACAAAGTGGTTAAGTCCGTGTTTCATGCCACGTCAAAGCTGATGTGAAATGTTGTTGTGATGTCTTTGATGTTAGACTTGGCCTCACTGGTGATTTTTTTTGTCTGCCTGGATCACCTTCTTATTTATGCTTGGCTTTTATCAGGACAGTTTTACAATAGAAAGATTTTAGACTTTAGATTGTAGAGAGAATTTCAAGAGCAGAAATGTCAGCACTCTGAAGACTTATGATGGAAAGTGGCATATTTTCAGGGACTGATAGAGAGTCGGTAACATTGTCCCATTGAGTGCCTCATTCCCTCATCTGGCCCAAGTTCTATTTGGAAAATCCTTGGCTCCACTTACCATCAAAGTCTACTGTTCCTTGATATCTGACATATTTGGGCATCATGACAGAAGACATATCAGCCATGTGAAAAATGTATCAGACATGCCAGCCAATTTTAATGTGGATTGACCAAAATCTCTCACCATGTTTCCAAAATAGAATCAGTCCTTAGTTTTAATACGGCTCATAGAGATGCTGGATCAAAGATTTCTTCAACTTCTCAAAACAGTTGGAGAAAGGTCACGCAAATTATTTATTGTATACAGAGCTTTCAAACAAAAATTAAAAATATTCGTTTCTCAAATGAAGTCTTGCTCATCTATTTTGCCAGTGGTCTCATTTATGCTATACTTAGGTGTATTTAGTGTTTGAATACAAGTATTTGTAGGATTAAGATCTGCTGTGGCTTTTGCAGAAACCATCAAGGAGTTCTGATTTAATCGTCTCATTAATGGGTATAACAAACCGATCCATTTATCAGCCAAAACATAACTTTATGAAGCACAACAAGCAGCGTGTTTATGAACATCAGAATTGAAGATAGACGATTTCTTTACAGTAAGATAATCTGCTACAGTTATTACTTTAAGCAAGAAGAGAGTTTTCATGTTCCAACGTGAACTGAAGACATCACAAACTGATGACACGGAAATAGTCAACACTTTATCCACAGCAGATGAAACAGAAACCTGAGGTTGAAAAAGAGAAGAAAAGGAACTGAAATTCCAAGGCAAGTGGTTGTTGAGTAACTACAACTGGTTAGTACCATTAAGGAGAGATGTTATTTGTCCTCTTTCAAGAATATAAGAATGATAATCCATTTATTAACAAAAATGGTTGCATAGTTTTACCAATGTTCTTAAGTGGCTGCAATTTTGTTGAATACAGCCGTGCAACAAATGAGATCCTCCAACTGAAATCATAGGGATAGCATGATCAAGTTGTGGAAAATTATGTTCAGATACCAATTCCTTTATCTGTTTCAATTGGCAAAATTGCAGTGGTTCTTCCATTACAAACAGCAGATTGTGAAAGGGGCTTTAGTTCACAAAACATAATTCATGCTGCTTTTAACATCAGAATATAACCGATGACTTATGTCAGTAAGAAGAATTTATTATCTTCTTAACTGGATATGGGGATCGTATATCATATGACCATAACCTGTGTTGCTTTCAGATTTGGAGACTGGCTTGTTTACATAGGGAATACAAAATATTACCCCTCAAAAGATACCATTTTTATAAGTAAGATACTCAGCATTCACTCATCCTATTACTTATTTGAACAGTAATGTGATTGGAGAATATATTTAAAGAAGAAAACAAATTTTTTAAGTTAATTTTGCTTTTCCAAAACTACTTACCAGATCACATTATTTAAAAACCTGCTGAGCCCCCACACCATGTAAGCATACTCACTGGTATTTTGCTTAGCTTACAAACTAGCAACACCTGGTGGTAGGAAGCAGAGGCATTAGGCAAGAGTTATTGCCCTTTGTCTATAATATATAAACAGAAAATATGAAATTTTGTCCTTTTGGTAGTGCTGGATTCAAGAGAAAGCAGGCTATTCCAAATTTTGATGTGATAGGGTAAGTATTCTTGGAGAAACACAATTTACTGGTAAAATTTGCTTTAGGTGCTGTATATGTCAATCATAACAAATCTTTTCATGTTTGCTTAATTACATATTTGTAGGTTATGTTTGGTGGTCAGACAAGAGTTTGTCCAATCTAGTGGATCACTTTGGACTCTATAACATGTACAAGTTAAAGTAATTTAATATCTGACATCTTTTGTTCATTTTTCTTGAAATTTAAACAATTCACTTTAAAAGTAATTTGTTAATACTAATGATTTAATTTTTTTCAGACAGAAATGTTGATTTAAAATAAGGAGTTCAGTGTAGAGAGCAGAACATTCACCTCAAGTTAGATAGGTCAATTGCCATGTCTCTTGATAAGACCTGTAGGTCAATTGCCATGTCTTGACAAGTCAGATAGGTCAATTGCCATGTCTCTAGACAACTAAGATAGGTCAATTGCCATGTCTCTTGACTGTCCATTGCAGACATGTTTTATTTTTAATTGTCTTTATAGTTATTTTCTCATCTTGCAATTTCAGTGGAAAGAACCGATACCCCTCAGCACCACCTCCAGGGATGCCTCCTCCAGGTTTCCCTACTCATGTGCCACCTCCAGACTACAGCATTCCTCCCCCAGGAATGCCACCACCACCAGGATTACATGGTGGTCAGTGCATTGGGCAAAGGAGACTTTGCCTACATCTGTTGATATTTCCATCCTGTATCCAAGTCAGAATGACTAAATGTCCTTAATACTACGAAAATGAAGACTGTGATTTAAGACCTATTTGTATATTAACGTCTTTATCCCTTAAGAGTCTCTTTAGTATATCTGAGAACAACTTAAACTAGGTCACTTAAAAAGTTGTGGGGGAAGTGAAATCCTCTAGTAATGATGGGTTTTTTTATCCATCATTGTTAGTTCATCATTCACATTCATGCATATTGTCACCACCATAGCTCTGTAAACCTTGCACTTAATTGGCTGCCATTATTTAGTCTTCTCAGGACTGTTTTTTGATGTACTTATTTTCCTTTTTTGATTTTTTTTAAATCTTACCTACAGCAGTAACTAGCATAGTCAACATATTCTGAGTTAGTTGTATGTGTACATTGAAGCAGTGGCCTCATTGTGCTTTTTTGTGGGAGGGGTTTGTCCCTTTAGCTCAATTTTGGATAGAGTTATGGCCCTTGAAAATTTGAAGCAGTTTCCAGTCAGAAATTTATAAAGGGCTTAATGGATCCAAATTAAATTCTATATTTAGAAGATCTGGATCCAGGTTAATGTTGTGGTCCCAGTTTGACATAAAACTACGCTTCGATGGCATCATATTGGCAGGGGTTATCCATTTGATGTGGGCACTTTTCTTATTGTCCAAGACATAAAGACATAAAAGTTAAAGTTCTCATTGTAATTCAGCTAATGGTATAAAAGGGACTTTTTCACAAGTTATGACTCTAGGTCTTAAAATATGTAACAGAAAGAAGCGAAACCAACAATTAAGTAAACTCCACAAACTTTTTTTTTACTATGCAATACAAAGTGATAAGTCAAGAGAAACTTAGAGTTGTTGATTAAATTCCAATTAATCACAAATTTCCTATCACAAGACCAAAAATATTTGAATGTTCTGAATGAATTCCAGAGGTCTTGAAAGCTCAGATGTATCACAGTGATGTAGTCCAGAATGTCTTTGAACGAGTTCACAATAATAAAAAAAAATGTGTTAGTCCAATAGGCAATGAGCACTTTAGTAATTCCAGTGAAGATTTTGAATAAATAATTCCACTGAAATTTATCAGACAGAATGTGAAGATTTCCAATGGAGAATCTTAATCTAACTGTAAACAAGACTGACCTTGAAACATTTAATCATGGACAAAAGTTAGCTGTGTAATAATGTTGTTCACAATTTACATCCATGGACAAAGTTAAACATATACATAACATTCAACACGTTACATTAGAAATTGGAAAGGAATACATATGCCCTGTTTTAACCAGTATATCAAACCAGAAATAATTGTTATATTTTGAATCAATCACTTAGAAATAAAACTTAAAAGTTTCAGCATTTAATGTTTAATTTCTAAATTTTGTGCATACATTTTTCATTTTGTTTTTCAGCCCCTCCACCAATTGGTGTACCCCCTCCAGTTCCATATCCACCGCCTCCTGATTTCAATCGTAAGTATGCATAGACATAAATCATCCAGGTAGTTCATGTGTTTAAGTTTGTTTTGAATTTCATTGTGCATTCAGAAGGTGAAGTGGAATTTGTATGTAAAAAATTAGGCATAGTTTGGTGCTGTTATTCAGTGTGTATTTACAGCCATCTGTCCTAAAATTTGGTGTGAAATCATTTGATGTAGAAAAATAAAATTTAATAATCACAATTGTATATATGTCAATAGTAACCACAGCATTATTAGCCTAACCTCTGACAGGCTTGGTGATGTAGAATAGGCACTATGTATCCACATACATATCCTAAAAGGCAAGTCAATAGTAACCACAACTTTATAAGCTTACCTTCCTGCAGGCTTGGTACTGTAGAGCAGTGGTCCCCAACCTTTTAGTCGCTGCAGACCGGTCAACGTTTGATAGTTTTACCGCAGCCCGCTGAGGGGGGGACGTTAATTATTTATATTTTAGATTGTTCTTATTTAATCATTTTAATTTAATTTTATTTAAACATGCCTACAAAATAAAATACAATTACACCAAAAATAAATATAAATAAATATAAATATAAATGAATATAAAGTGAATATAAACCCAAGAGAAAAAGAGAAATATGCAACAATAAATAAAATGAAAATGATTTAATGAACCTTAGGCGGCTCTGTACCATTTGATCCACGGACCGGTACCTGTCCGTGGCCTGGGGGTTGGGGACCACTGCTGTAGAGCAGGCAATATGTATCTACTTACATATCCTAAAAGGTAAATTATGGAGGAGCCATAGTGGTTCAGTGATTTAACATGCTGGATTAATAGAAAAGGGTACATGTTGGATTACTTCCATGGGTTCAACCCAGGTTGGCTACTGTGGTGTAAGGCATTTTACTCATGATGCCTTGTCAATAAAGATCCTATTTATTTGCTGTGCTGTAAAACATCAAATACCAAACACCGTTTGTTTTATTTTTCATCTCTGATGTTTTCTACTACAGATATCTAATCTGATTTATTGAACTACCATCATCACTTTTAAAATATATTACAACTTGTAAAATTTAAAACAATTACAAATAATTATTGCTAATTATTCAATTTTTTTTTGTAAATTTTAAATTTCAAGTTTTTAAAAGAGACAAAAAGAAAACTATGTAAAAGTGATAAAGTATTGAATATATGACATGCTTTCCAGCAGTGTTAGTTTAGATAACTTATCTCCCTTTTATTTCAGCTTTCTATCATCCTCCACCTCATAACACTAGTGTTCCACCAGACAGGTTAGTGTTGCCTTCTTTTTTAAATATATGCCAATTTCTTCTTATTTTCAATAGTATTCAGGGTCTGTTCTAGAATTTAAAATTTATTGTATCACTTTCACTTCTATTTGAAATGAAGGGAAAAAAGTGATTTCCCCTTGGAGAAAATAGCTCAAAATCCCATTCATGCTGCTGTTACTACTTCTGTTCATGCTAGAGACCTCACAAAAATACTGGATCAAGTAGTATTTTTTGCTTTACTGAATAAGTTGGATTTTTTGCAAAAAGGGAAGTATACTCAGTCAATATTTTGACCAATTTTGCATTCTTATTTTTGTCTGATATGAGGTTTTCTAACATGATTACAACAACAGCTGTGTTATATGATGTGTCATCCAAAGGTGCTGGAGGTCATGGGTTCGATCCCTGGCTGTGTCATAACAAAGACATAAAAAATGATACTAACAGCTGCTTTGCTTGGTCTCAGCATTAAGAGGTTAATGTTAGAACTGGTTTGCCTGGTGTCAGGATAATGCGACTGAGTGGGACATCATGCTACATGTTCGTGGCATGATGTCCCAGTGCAAGACATCACTATATACTGCCACACCGCAGACATCTTAGTGATATGGCTGAAAAATTGTTTAAGCTACGTTAAAAATCCAAATCACTTACATGAGCGTGCACACACACACACACACAATGGGCAGATGATCATGCCATATATCAAAAATGTGTGGATCTGATATTCAGGCTGTGCTTGAGACATGCACATATTGTATGGTTGAGTGTCAGTTGGCTGTAGCTTGGTTGGAAATAGTACATATTGCAATAATATTGAAATATGGATGGGGCTCTGGTGCCAGTCTCGCTATGCCCAGAAATAACACTCTCATCTGACTCCCACCTGTGTTGGCAGACAACTTTTAGCCTTTTTTTCAATCTAAATTTAACTTAGGAGGAATGGATTTTGTGAGGAAGTGAGCATACTCCTATTCTATTGATTGGGTAAGTATTCTTAAAGTAATACATTTTACCACAGAAAATTCGCTGCTTCATATTGCTTTCCAAAAAAGTGCGGTCTATGCTGCATTCAGGTGTGGTTTGCTTGTGTTAGAGATAGGTACAGCATAATTTTTATAATAAATATAATAAATTTCAGCTAAATAAATATACTAAATTTGCAGTAAAAATACAAGTACAGTACATAGCTGGAGTCTCTAGAATTTTGCTTATATTTGAGTTTGGTTAGAATACATTATGTTGACTTCGTATTAAAGAATAGTTCATTTATTTTCCACAAAAATACATTATAATTTATTGGCATAAGTGCACAATTGATCCACTGTAAATTCATTTATTATTGTGGGTTTTATTGTCATTTAGCTTTTTGATATAAAATTATATTTCTTTTTGTTGCTTTCTAAATTCTTTGTTATGCCATGGAGGGAAGAGGTGTCCGTTTTATCTTCTTGCATGGATTTCTTTGGTCAGTAAGTTTTGGGTTCTAGCAACCACAATGTTCAGAAAATTTGGTGCCTTGTGAGTAAATTATATTCACAGAATGATCAACAGAAGTAAAATCATAGTTTGTGTGTTATACAGTACATTATTCAAAATATTCTTATATCTTTACAGGGGCTATGACAACCGATCAACATACAGCTATGATGCTACACATTCAACACATGGCTCCAACTATTCAGAACCTCACACCACACCATGGGATTCTAGGTAAGTTGAGCAGGTTATTAACCTTTTCTTGTACAGTTTCATATATAATTGATGAATTAGGCAGAAAATTGTTGACAATTACTATACACTTGATGTAGTAGGTAGAGTATTGTTGACAGTCAGTATGCTGTAGATATATGAGGTACAGGATTGTTGACAATCAGTATGCTGTAGATATATGAGTCAGTATTCTATAGATATACAAGATTTTTGACAATCAATATACTGTAGATATATGATAGAGGATTGTTGACACTTAATATACACTTGATGTATTTGGTAGAGAATTGTTGACAATCAGTATACTGTAGATATATAAGATAGAGGATTGTTGACAATCAGTATACTGTAGATATGAGGTACAGGATTGTTGGCAATCAGTATACTGTAGATATATGAGGTATAGGATTGTTGACAATTGTTGTATTGTAGATATATGAGGTACAGGATTGTTGACAATCAGTATACTCTAGATATATGAGATAGGATTATTGACAATTAATAGATGTATTAGGCATAGGTTTGTTGACAATCAGTATACTGTAGATATATGAGATGTAGGATTGTTGACAGTGTTCTTTAGATATATGAGGTACATGATTGTTGACAATCAGTATACTGTAGATATATGAGGTACAGGATTATTGACAATCGATGTACTATAGATATAGAAGTCAGTATACTGTAGATATATGCAGTACAGGATTGTTGATAGTCAGTATACTGTAGATATATAAGTACAGGATTGTTGAAAATATACAGTTGATGTATTATGCAGAGGATTATTGACAGTGTTTAGTTGATTGGTAGAGGATTGCTTACAATCAGTATACAGTTGATGTTTGTGTTAAGGGATTGTTGACAGTCAGTACAGTGGATGTATTAGGTAGAGGATGACAATATGCAGTTGATGTATTAGGCAAAAATTGTTGACAATCAGTATGTTGTTGATGTACTAGGTAGAGAATGACAATATTCAGTTGATGTATTAGATACATGTTGACAATCAATATGCCATTGATTTATGAGATAGAGGATCATTGACATCATTTGCACATGGTGAAAAATACATTAATTACGTATTTTCAAGGACATTTTAAAATTTGGTACATTTGGGAACTCCATACCTGTCAGCAATTATGATCTTGGTGTAAGCACAATGATTTTATATGTTAATTTATCTCTTATGCCTGGCAGTGTATGTTAATTATTAGGCTTTTGGTATGTTGATAAAACAGAATGAATCTCTTTAATTTATTTATTATCCCCAAGTATTTCCTTTGTATGAAACAATTCTAGAAAAGGAGGTTCCTGAAAAGCACTTTCATATTTTGAAAAGCTACACATATCCAATTTGTACTTTCCTAAATATATAGCTGAATATGATGAATTTGTTCCTTGAAAATGGACTGGTTTCTTTCATTTGAAAACCTGCCATTCCGATTCATTGTATTAATGAAGATAATTGGTTATAGAATTGGTCAGTAACATAAATAATAGCACAGGATGTCAGGACATGTGGGATTTTTTTCTGTCTCACTCATTAAAATTAAATTACTGAAAAATATTTAAAATCTGTTGTTTTTAGAAAAGGACAAATCAGGAGCGCTTCAAAAATTTAAATGAAGGGTATACAAATGATGCAGTACAGCACTAAATTTTAGGATATGACAGTGCCCATGGCAAGGTTTCTGAGTTTTCTTTAGGATCAGTCACTGGGGGAAGTTATATACAGACACGATAAAGTGGATGTATGTTGTTTATAGTCTTTTTACATATGTTTAGTCTTTGAATTTTGGTGTTAATCCACTTAAATTTTGCTAATTTGTGATAAAAACTTAAATCCTTTTCAGAGCCAAATTAGTAAAGACACATGAAATGTACATTTTTCATGCAGTTTATTGTAATTATGACATAAAATATGTAGATTACGTTTTAATGCTCAGATTATACTTTTTGTCCATGTAAATTATGCTTGTACATTTGAATTTAGAAGGTATTTATCTCAAATTTGGATCATTCCACTTAGATTACTCTTGTAGATGTTGGAAGGTATAATCTCAACTTTGGTTCAGTCCATTTAGATTACACTTGCACATCTTTCTGAGTTGAAAGGTATGGATGTCAAGGTTTTGGTAGTCCATTTAAATTACACTTGTATCTCTGAAGAGGTTGGAATGCATGGGCTTAAAAAATTTGGGCCAGTTCTCTTAAAATTAGGAGTTCACCATCATCATGGTATTCACCTGTCATATCCTGTTAAAGTACTGTCAGCATGTAGATAAATTGCTAATTGAAAGGATAGAATAATAGTAGTCAAGTGGATTATGGTTACTTTTTATGCCCCTATGCTATTTCCATCCATTGTTCCACTTCTCTTCCATTATGAATTTATGCTGAATAACCCTTTGAAGGACTTCCTGTATTGAAATCAAATTTGGTTAATATTACATTAATAAGATCCAGGACAGGTAAGAAATTTATATTTTCATACATATTTAAGTAATAGCCATCGACTTATTTGTAACTTTGTGCATCAATTACATCATGTTGATTTGGATAATCCTTGTCATGGACAAGTTTCGATATGGTATTCCTATGAGCATTTTTGTATTAATGTACTTTAGATGATCCTCAATTTTCTTCAGATGATAAAAGGTCGTCACTATCCATTATCTGAAATACATGTATACAAATCCAATCCATGTAGCTGTAACAGCTGACATTAACATAGATACAAATTAGTTTGAATAAAAAGTTACTTATTTGTAGCATTTAAATCTAAATAAATAGCAGCCACTTATGTGTAGAAAAGTTTGAATAAATAGCTGTCACTAATGTGTAGCAGGTCGGATTAAATAGCAATCTTTACTGTGTAGCAGGTAAGTTTGGGATGAAATAGCAGTCACCAAATTGTCGCAGGTAGGTTTGGGAGTAAATAGCAGTCACTAATGTGTAGCAGGTGAGTTTGATTAAATAGTCACTAATGTGTAGTAGATTTGTTTGATAAAAAGCAGTCACTTATGTCTAGTAGATAAATTTGATTATTTGTAGCAGGTACCTTTAGGATTGAGATATGGCTAACACCTGTGTTTCATGTGGTTACACAGTTTGAAACTTGTGTAAATATTTGGTAAATGATATTCTAGGTATTACAGGTTTGGCTTGGAGCACTGTTTAATTAAGTTACTAGTGGTATAGCTTTTTATAACTACTAAAAAGGATAGCTTAACCAGTCCAAGTAAGATTGGACGGGTGGTAAAATCAACCATTCCGTTTAATTCTGGAAAAACCCTAACTCTGATTTTTTTTCATATTTACAGGGGCGATTCATACAGAGACCGATGGGACTATAATCGTGAACGCAGTCCTGCTCGCTCTGAATCTGAATTTAGCAGGTGAATTAACCCTTATTTTTTTATATATATTATTACAAAAATTCAGAATTTCCATTCTGAATAAAGTAGAATGCATGTGGAATAAAACAGGTACCTGCTCGCCCCGAATCTGAATTTAGCAGGTGAGTATTTGAATTAACACTTTTTTATATATATTATTAAAAAATTCAATATTTCCATTTTTAAATAAAGTAGAATGCATGTGGAATAAAACAGGTATCTTTTAATCAGTCCATTTCACTTTGTGGTAGCAATGAGCCCTGTACAAGTAAAGTATTTGGTCAGTTGTCATAAAATATCTTCGTACACTTAAGACGTTAAAATTATTCCAAGAAAGAGGGGAGAAAAGTTAATATCCCTATCCTCCTCCTAGGGAGCTGTGATAAGTCAGTTGTGAGAATGTAGGAGTAGTGACCTAAAGAGTGCAGTTTTAAATCCTATTGATGGGCCAGTATGGGTTGGCTACCATTGTGTCCTTGGGCATGACATTTTACTCCTGAAGTGTTGGCACTAAATAAAACCTACTTGTGTTACTATATCATACAGCATCCAAGCAAACCAAATCTTTATCTTCTACATCTTTGGGTTTACTTAAGACTGATATGTATATGAAATACGGTTAAATTATTGGTATTCTTATATTGTACAACTGTTAATTTCTTGTGCCCATAATATACTGGGTAGGATTTTGTGTTTTTTTATGTGTTTTGGTGTGTTTGTCAGTGTTTATGCTCAGTTTCTTGAAAAGATTTGGATGATTCAGACCTATTTTAATACAAGTATCGATACTGTTGAAATCTGAATTGACATATTTTTTTCCAAATATGCCAGTATTATTTTTTTTTTACAGGAAATCAAGGAATTCAGCATGAAATTTTGATTACCTGAATTTTCACTAGATGTGCCAATATTTTTTTTTAATGAACTTGAAGCAATACACACATATTTATCTGCATCCTGATTTGCAGCTTGTAAGTTTAGGAAAATTACTCTTCTCTCCAAGATTATTTCCTGGTAATTTTGTAGCAAAAACTCTTAAAATTTATTAATTTGCATTTGATAGGGTGACATAAATTTAATTCAGTTGGCTTGAATTTAACCACTAAATAGTACAGTTAAACACAAACGCATCCTCTCACTAGCCACTTGATTAAAATAACTGCATCGGTCTGACAACATTCTATGATATTATGAGTTTTTGCCTGTTAAATGACTAACATATCAATAACTTGTCCTCATTCAGTTTCTTGAACAGTGTTGATAAGTTGATGATACCCTCTTGAATCAAGCATGTCTTTACAGTTGTCTTCCATTAAATTTCAAATGGTTAGAGTTGTCTTCCTTTTGAACTCTTGAATTGTGACAGCTTTATCAAGTATGCTTTTTGATTGGTTTATAGTAATGACAAATTATGAAAGGTTGCAACATTTTGTGTTATCACCCCTGGGTTAGTCAATCACGAAACAAATGTGTATATTAATTTTTGAAATTTTTATCATGAGCTTAGACTCCTTGCATTTCACAACTTTGTAACATTCATAAATAACACCACATCTTTTGATTGCTGCACTTAACAAAGATTAGTTTGGCTAAAGTATTTTTGGCAATTAAGGTTGGTGAAAGTTTGGGCCTACATGTGAAGTTGTGCACTCTTCATATGCAGTATTACTAATGTTATGGACAATACATTTTTTATATGTCCCAACAACAATAATAAAATTTAGCTAATGCAACATGTACCTTGAATGGAATGGAATATTCACCAGAAATTAATGCAGTCATGATCATTAACAGTCACTATCAGTATTGGGAAGATATATTATCCCAATTCAACTTAAACTTTAAAACCAATCTGAGACTAATTTTCTGTTTCTTTTTGAGCTACAAAAAAGTTTGAATAACTTGATTATTGTAGTTCAGATTTGATATACATCTTTCTTGTATCATTTAGGTCTTTTCAACAAATTATTTGGCAATGTTTAGCTAGATAATGACCTTGTTTCACTCAGGTGTATGAGCAAATGTGTCATTGTGTGTGTTTGTGTGCAGATGTATGTGCAAATATTGTCTTCAGAATTTCTGACAGTTTATCATGAATTTTACAAATTATGATGTCACAGTTGACCAGTCAAATAGTATGTTACATTTGCATGTGTGTTAGAATGATAGATTGAGGTGGAACTTGGCTTTTTTTTTTTGTGTTTATGTATAGCTCTGGCAGTGAGAAAGGGTACAGATATCGAGATAGTCGTGATTCGCGCAGGGATTATTATGAAAGGTATGTTACTGCTTATGATTAAAATGCTCTTTTTTTCTTTTTCTTCACGAAGAAAGCTGATACATACTGTACATGAGGATCAAATTGTAAAACAAATCAAATATTTTGGAGTTTTCAATGCAATACATTTTAGTCGCTTTGGACTAGATTTGTGTTGCATGCATCCAGTAGGCAATGAATAACAGTAATAAAATTTGTAAAAGTCTTGTATAACATTTATATGGACAGGAATGTCTAACAAATTTGATAATGATGTTGATATGATTGCTTTCCAGATGTGCAGTATTATCAGTTTGGGACATCCAAGTCTCTTTCAGGTATAAACCTGTCAGTATCAAGCGACCCAAGTATGCAGTTTCACAGTTCAAACTTGTTCTTTGAGCAAACAACATAAACCAAAAATTTTTATTCCAGTCAAACCTTTTCTAGTGGTCACATGGTCATAACAGCCATTCTAATTTACTTAACAGCAAATTTCATATATTTATATAAATGTCGTTAACTTTCATGGTCCGAGACCATGTGCTGTTTAACTCAGCAGTGGTTTCACCCAGCATCCATGATCTGCAGGCACATCTTTCTTAATCAAGCAGTGCTTTCACCCTGTTTTCTGTGGTCACAAGAAAGTGTCCACTCCAAGTATGAAAATTTAACTTCTTTCTTTTATGAGCAAGGCATGGTATACATAAAAGTATATTATGGGAATTGATATCTGTATGAAACATTCTATTCCCTAATCATCAAATGTTTGTCATAAAATCTGGCTGTCTTTTGATCTCATTCAATTTGAGCACCTGCTTAATCCATCAGTTGTTTGAAGCAGACCTGTACATTTTGTGAGGTAAAAATAACAGAAAGTTTGTATTTAGCAAGTATGAAAATAAAAAGAAGTCAAAAGAGAAAGCAAAAGCAGCCTGCTTTTTTATAGCTCAGAATTAAACAGAAAGGTTGTGAGCAGAATGATCTGCAATGGCACATTTGTCCACATGTGTAGGCTTTTTTTATCTTCCATCTGCAGTGTAGACAGCATCATGGCTGAGTGGTGTCTGGAAAATGAATTTGAATGGGCATGAGGAAGAGAGTGGCTAAAGAAGAATAAACTTCAGCTAAAGACATATTGAAATGAGTTTGTTAGTTGATCACATCACACAGCAAGACTTGGCCATTCATTTCTGTTGGCAGAAAAGGGGCTTAGTGGTGCCTTCTGTGAACTGTGTGAAACTGATATTTCATTTGGGATTGGTGGTGGCAATGACATCTCTTACTACATAAGATTAGAAATGCAAAAAGAGACAAGACTTGGCAAATGATTTTGTTATGCTACTAAATTGTGTGCATTTGTCAAGAATACAGAAAGCTGACATGAAATAGTGAAAATGTCCCGGAAAATACTGAAAGGCGTTTTCATGCCAGTTTGTCTGAGAAAAGTCAGCCCTGCTTTTCCCAATTATAGGTAAATTTTGGATGTGAATTAAAGGAGCTTCTAAAATTGATCAAAACCTTGACACATGAGATAGTGATTTGAGATTTTAAAAAACTTTATATTTTTTATTGTTGTTAATTTTGATTTTGCTAAATAGCAGCACTGAAATACATGTATAGTATCTACTGCTAGTAATATATGAAAAATAATAATGATCCTACTACTAATAATAATGCTAATGCTATCTGGTGCATAGTACTTGCATTTTTGTCATGAACCAAGTTTGAAAACTGAACCTGCCTTCATAGAACATGTGTATACAAGTACCACTGTGACTTTTTCCCACAGGTGCCATTGCATATAGGTTTTACATTATTATTATTATTATTATTATTATTATTATTATTATTATTATTATTATTATTATTATTATTATTATTATTATTATTATTATTTCAACAGCTTTAGCAAAGTGTACTATTCAACAAGGTTATAAAAAATTTATTATGTTGTTCTTTTTCCATGTTAAGCTTTACATAAAATTACTGTATTTATACTTTGATGGGAAGGATCATCACTGCCTCTTAAGACAACAATTAAATTTAATGATTAATTTTTTATGCATTATGAGAACAATACCAATTTAGATACAAATTAACTAAAATTATGACATACACATGACTGCAAAAAGGTGGACTTACTAATTGTTCAGCCAACTTGTACAATTAGACTTAGGAACTTCTGTTCATACTTCAGAAATTTCTAGATTTTCCAGTTGCTCAAGAGAGTTGGCTTATGTGAGATTACTGTGATAAATTAGGGGTAGGCCTGGGATTTTGTGTTCAATCTGAATATATGTATATGTTTTTATTTCAAAATACATGTGGGGTTTTATTTCAACTGATACAATGTATAGCTCTTTTTTTACCCCCCCCCCATCAACAAAGGTATATATTTATTTGTGAGCTAATTAGGGTGACACAAAGACAGTTTTGTTTAGGTATTTCCAAATCCCCAGTACAAAATCTAATGGCTAGTTCACAGTGTTAAAAGCAGTCTTGCTTTTCGAACTTGACCTATTGACACCTTTAAGTTGCACATTACACTGACAGTTCGACTGGAGTATGGTGAGTACAAGTGAGATTAGAAATGTTTGCATATTGATTCACATGATATTCCTTTATCAATACAATACCATCCTTAGCAGACAAAAGTTTAATTTGCCTGGATAAAAAGTCACTGTTGATGCACTCATTTACTGCATAAGAGAGGGAGCAACCATAATTTGGTTAGAAAACACCTGGCAATGACAGTAGAAAGCAGTTGACCATTATATACATTGATATAGGAAATTTGCCAGAGAGAAACTAGAACGTACACTATGACCATGTGACCATTATATTAAGTGGCCGTTAGGACAGGTTTGACTAATTTTGACTCTGAAAGAGGCTCAAAGGTAGTCTTTGTGATACTTCCCAGATTGCTAAGATTTTGGTGGATGAATGTTGGGCTGGACGCAGAGAATATATTATCATAATGATAGATAGGTGTTATAAATAAGATTTGACAATGTTTCAGCATTCATTGATTTTTAATTTTTAACTAACTTTACATCTCCTCCAAAATTATTCAGTTTATTTGTTCACACACTATTGATTAAATTGATAATAGTGATGATACATCATCAAATCATTACATCAATAATTGTGATGACACATTGTCAGATATTTACAACATCAATAAATATAGTGATGATATCAGATTGTTACAATATCAGTAGTAGTGATGACACATTAACTCATTACAGCATCAGTAATGGTGACACATCATCAACTCATTACAACTTCAATAATAGTGATGACACATCATCAAATCATTACAACATCAATAACAATGATGACATACCATTAATCAGTACAGCAGTAACAGTAATGACACATTGTCAAATCATTATATCAGTAACAGTAATGACTCATCAAATCATTACATCAGTAATAGTGATGAAACATCATCAAATCATTACAACATCAATAACAATGATGACATACCATTAATCAGTACAGCAGTAACAGTAATGACACATTGTCAAATCATTATATCAGTAACAGTGATAACACATCAAATCATTATATCAGTAGTGATGCCATGTCAACATCAGTGATAGTGATGACACAATAATTCATTACAACATCAGTAATAGTGATGACACATCATCAAATCATTACAACATTAATAACAATGATGACTTACAATTAATCAGTACAGCAGTAACAGTAATGACACATTGTCAAATCATGATATCAGTAACAGTGATAACACATCAAATCATTACATTAGTAATAGTGACAACTCATCAGATCATTATATCTGTAGTGATGCCATGTCAACATCAGTGATATTAATGACATATTAACTCAATACATCAGTAATAGTGATGACACATCATCAACTCATTACAACTTCAATAATAGTGATGACAAATCATCAACTCATTACAACTTCAATAATAGTGATGACACATCATCAACTCATTACAACTTCAATAAATGTGATGACACATCATCAAATCATTACAACATCAATAACAATGATGACATACAATTAATCAGTACAGCAGTAACAGTAATGACACATTGTCAAATCATTATATCAGTAACAGTAATGACTCATCAAATCATTACATCAGTAATAGTGATGACACATCATCAAATCATTACAACATTAGTAATAGAGATGACTCATCAGATCATTATATCAGTAGTGGTGCCATGTCAACATCAGTGATAGTGATGACACAATAATTCATTTCAACATCAGTAATATTGATGACACATCATCAACTCATTACAACTTCAATAATAGTGATGACAAATCATCAACTCATTACAACTTCAATAATAGTGATAACACATCATCAAATCATTACAACATCAATAACAATGATGACATACAATTAATCAGTACAGCAGTAACAGTAATGACACATTGTCAAATCATTATATCAGTAACAGTAATGACTCATCAAATCATTACATCAGTAATAGTGATGACACATCATCAAATCATTACAACATTAGTAATAGAGATGACTCATCAGATCATTATATCAGTAGTGGTGCCATGTCAACATCAGTGATAGTGATGACACAATAATTCATTTCAACATCAGTAATAGTGATGACACATCATCAACTCATTACAACTTCAATAATAGTGATGACACATCATCAACTCATTACAACTTCAATAATAGTGATGACACATCATCAACTCATTACAACTTCAATAATAGTGATGACACATCAGATTATTACATCAGTAATAATAATGACATGTCAGAGCATTAAAACATCAGTAGTAATGACACATCATCAACTCATTACAGCAATAGTATTAGTGATGGCATAATCATTACAACATCAATAACAGATGACACATCATCAAATTTTTTGCAATAATAACAACCATAGGCTTGAAGACAGATCAGAATGGCTATTATTTACAGCTGAGGTCTTTTTCTAGCAAGTGATGGAAAAGGCAAAGGGCATCTCCACTGGCCCTAAATTGACATAATTGCATCATGTCATGGTAAGGTGATACTGAAGAAGTAGCAGGGTGTCAGGTATGTACAGTCTACTGGCAGTCATCTCCATCCCAAAGTTGTCTGCTTATAATGGTCAGATTCACTTGGTACCATCAATTTTTGCTAATGAAATAACCTTTATGTAATATTTGATTATAGTTAGTGGTCATCTTAAATGGTCCAAAATATATGTCTTTTGTGCATATAACGATCACATTAATTTCTATGGGTCTCGTAGGAATTTAGAGCCTTCAAGACTTGTGCAATTAAAAAGCATCTTTAAAAAACCATTTTGAGATTTTTATACTTTATAATCATAACTATGGAGGGATAATATAATGTCCAATATGTCTGGTGTCACGTCATGCTTGTCATGAATTTTATTTCTACTCTGTAACTTCTATGGGATTTAAAATATTTAAATCAAATTTGGTTTAATGCAGTCCCAAATTAGATGTTCTAGTGAGGTAACTCTTTCTATAAAGGCCTCTTTTTAAACTAGTCCTGTAGGTGAATACTGTACACATCAGTAACTGAGCAGTGCAGCCTCAGTTATTCAGACACCATAGGATTAGGAGAAAAACAACCATTCACATAAACAGGATTCTGGCCATTAATTTGGATGAATTAGGTTTTGATACAAGAAATCTTCTGATTCATTTCAGTGTCTTTTAAATGTAGTATTGCAGCTAATGGTACTTGTCACAATGAAAAAATTTCATCCTTATTTCATAAATGTTCTAGCCGTGATTATTGGAGAGACAAAGAGAGGGACTATCGGGACAAAGAATCTAGAGACTCCAGAGAAGAGAGAGATCGAGAAAGAGACAGAGATAGGGACAGACGTCATCGAGAAGACAAACATAAATCTTCGAGAAGGTCAGTATTATATTATTAAGTATTACATTTCAAGAGGCAAGATAGCACTAAGTTTGGCTTGGAGGTGAGTAATTTGTCCATTTTGGTGGACAATACAAATATTTTAAAACTGCACACACAGCTTAAAGTATGGTGTACATTTACATGACTTTTCAGTTAGTGTAGTGCAAAAATTAATGGATTGCCTATCTGAGATTATTCTATCTTATCTGTAGAAATCATTGCATAACCAGATCAATGCATCATTAGATCAGTGCATCAGTTTGTCACTGCTTCAGCATATCAGTATATTTGCACACAGCAAATCAATGCATCAGAAGGTCAGTGCATCAGTATCAATATATCAGCTGACATCTACAGATCAATACATTGTTAGGTCAGTAAACATATTGTTGATTGCTTCATTAGATATGTGTGTTGCTAGGCATGGAAATCATAAAACTCATGAACTTGAGATTTTCTTTCACTCACGTGACTGGTTATAGGCTGTTTCAGTTTAGCTGAGTCTGTAAACTCAGCCAGATTTGGTGGAGTTTGAAAAGTTAGGTGGTGGTTTTACATGATTGAATATGGTCATTCTTTCTTCAGGAAACATTGGCTGACAGTGGAAACTCAGTCATGGTCTGTGCAGTTTGAAGTTAGATGTTTGTTTTACATGCATGAATGTGTTATTTCTTTATAAAGTAAAAACTGGCTGATAGCAGAAACTCAGTAAGGGACTGTGAAGTTTGAAGATATGTGGTGAGGATTTTACTTTTTTTAATGTGTTATTTCTTTGTTCAGTAAACACTGGCTGATAGCAGAAACTCAGTAAGGGACTGTGAAGTTTGAAGTTATGTGGTGAGGATTTTACGTGAATTAATGTGTTATTTCTTTGATCAGTAAACACTGGCTGATAGCAGAAACTCAGTAAGGGACTGTGAAGTTTGAAGTTATGTGGTGAGGATTTTACATGAATTAATGTGTTATTTCTTTGTTCAGTAAACACTGGCTGATAGCAGAAACTCAGTAAGGGACTGTGAAGTTTAAAGTTAGGTGTGGGTTTTACATGGCTGAATATAATATTTCTTTCTTCAGGAAGCATAAGGATGATGAGGACTCGGATCACCGCAGGTCCAAGCACAAAAAGAGCAAGAAGGTTAAGAAGGAAAAGGAGGACGATTCATATGAGAGAGAAAGTGGTGCCAAATCCTCTTCTGCTGCAGAAGCTTCTGGGTCTTAATTTGTATTGAAATCTCTCTTTAGTTACATTGCTATATATGTCATAGTGATTTGATTCAAAAAGTTTAGTCTTTGCACAAATGTAAGTTGTAATATGTTAAATTACAAAACAACTTGTTATTGGGGTACATGACAATGATAAAAACTTGTAGAGTTTTATAAACTGAAGTCTGTAGCCACTAAAAACAGAATGGCGTAACTTGATAAATTAAATTGGAGCTTGAATTAGCCTGACTTGTTGGGGACATGAGGATGATCTGGGTGAATTTTCCAGAAATATTTAGGTTCATGTAATTCTGGTTACTCTTTTGTGCCTCTGGTCTGACATATAATAAACTAAAATTTTGAAATCTGTGTAAATTCTGCCAGAATCTTTCACTTGTGTATAAATGTAATTATAGTGCAACAGAAAAGAGAATTTATTTGTACAAGGTAAGCTTGTTTTATGTTTGTCTTTTTTGGAGGTCACTGGATCCAAACTCTCCACAGCTAATGTAATAAAATTATCTTTTATGTTTTTGCCATGCATGTACTGTCAGCTTAAATGAGACTTTAAGATGTGCTTAAGTATTTTTCTTGTGTAGATGTTGAGTTTTGTACATTTAATAAATTTGGTTAAAACAATATTGAGATATGATAAATTTCTGTTAGTACATATAAAAGTGTGTATGGGTGTTAAATTCTTTCCGAATGATTTGAGTATGGTATTTAAACTTCATCTGATTTAATTAAAATAATGCTTAATTCTACAGATATCAGATAGCATTTTAAAAGTTTTAAAATGAATTCTTATGTATAGATCAAACTCAGTATCTATAACGAACAGGAACCATATTTGTTAGATTTTTTTTCCCAGAAGAGCATCCATGTGTTATATGTTGATATGTAGAGAGCAATAGTAGTATAATAGTCAGTATTGTGCTGATGTATCACTAAAAATTAACCAGCCATCCTAATTGTTTTAGGTCGCTGACTATTTCATCAGATGTTTTGTACAAATTAATTGTTTTGGGGAAAATTTGATGGAGATAAATAATTTTATAACAGCATTTGAATTGTTACTGTTTGTGAGTATGCAGGAATAAATGTTATCATAGTTATCAACCACACTTGTAATTTTCATCACGACTACATAAAAATATCAGCAGCTGTGTATGTCTCCTTTTTATACAAATTTGTACTGCCATATTTCAGTTTGAAATATACAGTCTTGAAACCCCTACAAAATGGGAATAGGCCTCATGTATGCTTGTGTATACTTGTGTATTGTGTTACCTTCTTGTGTTACCAGTTACCTTCTTGTCCGTGGCTGCTAAGGCGAGATGTGGAAATGGTAAATATCTACAGATTTGTTCATCCATCTGTGGACAAGCTTGGGAACATTCTAGCATCCACATTTATCATTTGATTTCAGCCATATTTTCTCCAAGGCTTCATCTCAAAAAGCATTGACAGAGTTCAGATGATGAGCAGATTAGACTCATATTTCTAGGATTTCTTGCCATTATGATAGGCATCCCAATGACCTGTGAACACTTGCATTCACATTTTCATACAGCTTCAGAGTTTCATCTCAAGAACTTGGATGAGGTTTATGATGTGCAGATTTGGTCAGTGTAGAATTGGCATGTCAGTACACTCTAGAAAACCCACTCAAACAGAGCTGAGACGCTGGTGATCAGTAAAGGTGATTATTTAGACCAGTCAGGCATCCATGGCAATCATGAAAAAGTTTGATTACAACCAGATTTGACAAGTGGCATGTCAACACTAGAAGACCCACTTGGACAATGCAGAGATGGCAGTGATCGGTAAAGGTGAGGGCTTTAGACCACTTAGTCATCCAGGCACCGCAACAGAAAAGTTTGATGAAAACCACATTTGACAAGATACAAAAAATTTTTTAATAAAAAAAGCCACTTAAAAATGACTTTTAAAAAAATTTGTCTGACAGATAGCATCATGGCATAACAACATTTCAATTTTTGCAGAAAAGATGCAATTGTTATTCAATATGGCCATTACTATTAAATCACTCCACAAGTCAATAAAAAAGAGAATTTCTAAGAAAGCACTTTAGAATGTCTGTGAAGCCTGCACCAGTGTTCTTTTCTGGCATCAGATGACTGATTAAGAGTTTATATCAGGTGATCTTGCATGTAACTGGCTGATATTGTTACTGATCTAGAAACTGTTTCTGATCCAGTTTTGCTCAGACTTGGTGAATAAGCTGAAATTATCAAGATCTTGTAGGAGTACATACGTGCCAACCATTATGCTTTTGGCATAATCATTACACTTTTTTTCACTAAATTACGCCTTATGCGTAAATGTACTTGGATTACTCTTTTTCAGTATATCCTCCTCCCAAAAAATAATGTTTTCTTATTTTTATTAACATCCCACTAATCACACAAAACATATTCTGGAAAATATGGCTTCTGAGTAACTATGACATAAAAGTACACTTTTAGCAGTTACTTTCCTTAGTGTTATGTTCTATTTATAGCAGCTGCCCTATTTCCAAGAAGACCTCTGTTTCTATTTATAGCAGCTGTCTGGCTTAGGACATAACAGACTGGTTTTCTAATTTTTAATCTTTGCTAACACATTCGTTAAAAATAATGTGAGGTACAGAACCATTCTGTAAGAATTTGGTGGGAAAAAGTAGTCCTATTTATTCTAGTCGATGCATATGTTACAGCAAAAATATTTCTCAATTGATTTCCCAGATGGATTAGAAAGATAAAAAACCCGGAATAAAACAACTCGGAGATGAATACATGAATAACACAACAGTGCCATTCTAGGGTAGTCACGCCCATTGCAGGCTGTGTGAAAAGTATTTTAATATTGGTCATAGTGTAAAACAAGGACGCTTAAAATTAGCTCGTTTTGCTAACTCCAATATTAAGGTAACTTCTTTTTTACAGCAGAACTAAATTGTGGAAATAAATTTTATAAATGCAGTGACATTATTTACAGAGCTCTTAATAAAATACTGACTAAAACTAGTGGTATAATACAGCTTTGGTCCTTTGTTCAAACAGATGCTTCCTGATGCCAAAATTGCAGAAAATATGCATGTGTTTTGTACATATGCGTATTGAATTTATTATGTTATATGTGGATTACGCTTTTTCTGCTCAGATTACTACTTTTGTCCACTTGGATTACGCTTTTCCTTGCCAGGGTTTGGCATGTATGTGAGTACAGTTATAAGCAAAATCCATGGAGTTGCAGTAGCATACAAACAGAGAGGGGGAGAAGAGGTGCGGACAGGGTGGTTTTCCCAGGTGCCAGGTCTTGGAATTTAGTTGCCAGAAAAAGCCATAAAATGACATTAAATTGCAGGAAAATCGTTGGTGGCCAGGCTCCACCTGAGCCTTGCTTGGGGAGCTCATAGCAGTCTCCCAAATCATTTAGCTTGTAGGAGGCGGCTCCATTTACCCTTTGTATGCCACTGTTGAAGCAATCTTTAATTTGAATTGCTCATCTATACAACACTTTACAAGATCTTTCTTTGATCTCTTATATCCAACTTGGTAAATATGTTTATATCATCAACATGCGTTTTATTCTAAGCATGATCAATGCATATTAATATGGTGATCTTGCATACGAATGGTAGAGGTGATTACTACTTGATAGATTTTATTTCTAATAGAATTTTACTGATTTAGTAAATAGGCTAATGTCACTAGACATTGGATGATTTTTATTATTATTGAAACTTGTGCATATCTATGAAATCATCTTTTATTAAAACCCAAATGTCTGGTCTTGATCTGATTTTGATCACACTTGATAAATAGGTCTTTTTAATCACGATCTTGGTTTAGTATAAATGAAATTAACATAATGAAACCCTGCATGTGGTTGACTGTGTGCATCAAGCCTTGTAACTCTATTTCTGATCCAAATTTGATCAAACTTTGTTACTGTGATTCACTTTAAATTCACGAGTATAACATTTTTTGGTTGGGTTGAAAAATACACACACACACACACACACACACACATACATACATATATATATATATATATATATATATATATATATATATATATATATATATATATATATATATATATATATATGGGTACTTCACTGTGTGTGTGTGTGTGTGATTTGGATTTTAATGTAGCTTCAACAGTTTTAACCACCACAAACATGTAGCATGATGTCCCACGCAGTCACACCATCTTGACAGCAAGCCAACCAGTCTTAACACTATCCCTTTAATGCTGAGCACCTAGCAAGGCAGCTGTAAGTACAATTTTTATAAGTCTTTTGTAAGACTGCCAGGGTGTGAACCTGCAACTGACGCAGATGCTCAAACCACTAGGCCACTGAAGTGGTTTTGCTTTATTTTGTGAAATGAAAAATTTTAAAAAAGGAAGATTAAATTTTGAGTGATTATGTGTATATTTCTATAAAAGATAACAATGTCACTCAGTTCCACACATTTGTAAACAACAGAAAACAGCCTCTATGCTTTATGCCAGCCTCTTGCATGATGTACCCTTATATATTTGTTAACATATTCACCAAGGAGAGCTCAAATAATGCTTTTGAGTAAAACTTGAAAGGTAGTGACATATACTATGCACCAACTGTAAGACTGAGGGTGGTGACATATACTATGCACCTACTGTTAGACTGTATTGCAAGTGTATAATATGCACCAACTGTGAGGCAGTGTAGTGACTTATGCACAAACTGTGAGGCAGTGTAGTGACATATACTATGCACCAACTGTAAGATGGGGCCCCCAAGTGGTCTATAGCGCTGTCCGTTACGGATCACTGCCATCTCACCTCTATCTGCATGGGTTCGAGTCTAAGATTCGGGGAATGTGGATATGTGAGAAAGCTTGCCAGTAGCTTCTCGTGGGTCAGTGGTTCTTTCCTGTGATTTCCCGGTTTCTTCCTCCACCAATAATACTGGCCAACATGTATAGCCTATCGTGTGCTGAAAAATGGCATTAAACCCAACAACAACAACCAACTGTAAGACTAGAGTAGTGACATATATACTATGCACAAACTGTAAGACAGTGTAGTGACATACTATGCACCAACTGTAAGACTGAGGGTAGTGACATGTATATTATGCACCAACTGTAAGACTGATGATAGTGATATATACTATGACCAATCTGTAAGACTGAGAAATGTGACAGATAATATGCATTAACTGTAAGACCGAGGGTAGTGACATATATACTATGGACCAACTTTAAAATTAAGGGTAGTGACATACACTGTGTGCACCAGCTGTAAGAGAGTGGATAGTGATATACTCTATACACCAACGGTAATACTGAATTATATATATATATATATATATATATATATATATATATATATATATATATATATATATATACACACAAACATATGCATATATCTATACATGCATATATACATCTATATACATACATACATAGCTATGCACCAACAGTAAGATGCATAGGGTATTGACATCTATAGTAAGCACCATGACTTAAAAGGTAGTGGCATGAACACTACCAGTATGCACCAATTGCAAGACTAGGAAAGTAGTGATATATGTCATACACTATGCACCACCTGTAAGATGCAAAGAATGGTGAGATGTATGATGTAGTGTGCACCACATGTAGGACTTGGATTTTGGTGACATTGTATCATACCTTCTACTCCACCTGTAGTAACCAGAGGGCTGTGACATGAAGCACATCAATACTTGTAAGATTCAGTGGGTAGTGTCATACTATGCAACAGCTATAAGACATGAATTGCAGTGATGTAAACACCATGCACTACCCATACGATAAAAATGTTAGTAACATACATTATGTACCACCTGTAAGATGCGGAGGCTAGAAACATACATTATGCACCACTGTAAGATACAAATAGTAGGGACATATACATTATGCACCACCTGTAAGAAAGGTAAAGGTAGTGACATCTACTTTTTGCACAACCTGTAAGATGCAAAGGGAAGAGATATCTACATTGAGCACCACCTGTAACATACAAAGGGTAGGGACATCTATATTGAGCACCACCTGTAAGATGCACAGTAGTCACATCTACATTGAGCACCACCTGTAACATACAAATGGTAGGGTCATCTACATTATGCACCACCTGTAAGATGCAGAGGGAAGTGACATCTACATTATGCACCACCTGTAACATACAAATGGTAGGGACATCTACATTATGTGTCACCTGTAAGATGCAAAGGGAAGTGACATCTACATTAAACTTTCTCATCTGAGAGTTATGAGAATTTATTGTTAAGAAAAATGTGGATGTTAAGTGTTTTTCTGTTTTGTAAAAAGCTGTCCAACTTAATCACATGCATTCATGGAGATCATAGTAACTCTTTCTCAAATTATGACACAAGTTACATGGTCATAGTAATCCCTTTTCAAAGTGTGATCAAAATTAAAGGATTATACAATAGTAATCCCTTTTCAAAGTATGATCAAAATTAAAGGATATTTCATGGTAATCCCTAGTTAAAGTAGGATCAAAATTAAAGGATCATACCATAGTAATCCTTTTAATCCCTTTTCAAAGTATGATAAAAATTAAAGGATCATGCCATAGTAATCCCTTTTCAGAGTATGATCAAAATCAAAGGATCATACCATAGTAATCCCTTATCAAAGTATGATCAAAATTAAAGGATATATTTCATGGTAATCCCTAGTTAAAGTATGATCAAAATTAATGGATTGTACAATAGTAATCCCTTTTCAAAGTATGATCAAACTTAAAGGATTATAACATAGTAATCCCTAGTTAAAGTATGATCAAACTTAAAGGATTATACCATAGTAATCCCTATATAAAGTATGATCAAAATTAAAGGATATTTCATGGTAATCCCTAGTTAAAGTATGATCAAAATTAAAGTATTATACCATAGTAATCCCTAGTTAAAGTATGATCAAAATTAAAGGATCATACCATAGTAATCCCTTGTCAAAGTATGATCAAAAGTAATCCAAAGTATGATCAAAATTAAAGGATTATACCATAGTAATCCCTAGTTAAAGTATGATCAAAATTAAAGGATTATACCATGGTAATCCCATGGCAAAGTATGATCAAACTCAAAGGATTATACCATAGTAATCCCTAGTTAAAGTATGATCAAACTTAAAGGATTATACCATAGTAATCCCTAGATAAAGTATGATCAAAATTAAAGGATATTTCATGGTAATCCCTAGTTAAAGTATGATCATAATCAAAGGATCATACCATAGTAATCCCTTGTCAAAGAACAATATAAATTACATGGTCAGATTACTTATGATAATATAGTCCAATAATAGAATAGTGTGTAGAATGGTCGGAAGGTTGAATTTAAAATATTTATAAAAGTAAAGGAGATGAGGAGTGGTAGGTATGGGTCTGGTTATGAATGCAATCAATTACAATGTGAGTGTACATCATAATAATGATTTCAGAAGCTCTGGAATCGTAATTGTTCTTCATTGGCAGGGTAATTGCATAGTTTAAGCATGATTACAAACCAAAAGTCACTAATTATATTCTTAATAATTGCAAGGATAATAAAAGTTTCTATAAACAAACGACCATGAATGCTATTACAATAAAGAATGGGCAGTATACAAGATAATTGTCAATAAACATTTACATGGAGTTAAGCTTTTTGTTTTTCAGTTATATAATCTATATCTGCCTAGAACAAAAAGATAACAAGCCAATACAAATCAATTATAATCATTACCATGCAATCATAATCATGGTTTCCAAAGAAAGTGCAATCACAGTTATCATCAGTAACAAAACAAGTTGTAATTGTAATCAAGCACCTGTAATTGACCCATGCCTGAAGAGTGGTGGCGGACAAAAAAAATGTACATGGTCATTGTTGTTATTGTTCAATTGTTCCTGTTGTTTCTATATTTTCCAAACAAATTTTCTTGTTATCAAAACTTTTACATCCTGCCTTTCCAGCCAGACTTCTTTCTTCAGAATTTGATCCATTTCTTTTCTGCAGTTTTTAAGAAGCTGTTGACAAATTCTTTTTTATAATGGTGATTATATTTGATGCCTGACTGGCGTAATTGGTATAAATATTAAAAGCTCTAAATGCTAGGTAGCTGTCTGCAAAATGTCATTGAAACCAGTTCATTGATTTTTAGGAAGCTGTTGGGGGCAATCGGTGATGGATGATGATGCCTGCCAGATGTAGGGCCATATCATAACTTGACTTGATCAGGAGAGCTTAAATAAACAAGGAACTGTCTCAAGTTAAATTTGTTACAAAATGTATGTACAAATAGAACAAACATGTGTTAGTAATAGATTCCTTTGAACAAGTTATATGATATAAATGGCTTGGCAAGCAGGAAAAATATTAAATAGTGCAGAAGTTGATCATTGTTGTCAATGAAATTGCCAAAGAAGAAAATGTTTTGAAAGGAAAATTTCTTTTGCAAATGCCCAGGCAATAATCAATTTCATATCCTGGGATTTTGTAGTATGGACATTTTGAATAGATGTCCAACTGTTAAGATTGTTAAACACTTGAATTTTACACAGAAACCAAACTAATTTAGAAATTGCCATATGTACTAACTTCATGGAGCTTGCATCAGATAATAACTTCTATATGTCTTCTTGTATATTACCTATTAATGTGTATAAAGACTGCCAATAAGATGCAATCATCTCATTTAATATGTAACAATTTTGCTCATTATTTAACTCCTCTGAGAATTTGATTGTATAAACCCATATTCCAAGATGGATTGAAACTTGATCTGATATTTACCTGTCTGTGTATCCTTATACATATAGGTTTTTTTTATGCTCAACTCTGGGAAAATGGCAGCATGCATGAAAGTTCTTTGATCGGCAACCTAAAACTTGTGAGAATGTCACTATAGCTAATTAGAGCATATATTTTTCATCTCTTTCTTTTTATGTAAATAATAGGGATTGTTCAACCAACATTATTTGTTGTCCTTCAAGATTCAACACAACAAATGAAATGGGACACTTGAATATTACTTACTGCGATGCCACTCTAAATGTTGGTTTAAAATATAGATGTTGTTGTTGTTGTTGGGCTTAACGCCATTTTTCAGCACATGATAGGCTATTCATGGCGGCCAGTATTAATGGTGGAGGAAGAAACCGGGAAATCACCGTAAAGAACCACTGACCCACAATAAGCTACTGGCAAGCTTTCTCACATATCCTCATTCGCTTAATCCTAGACTCAAACCCATGCAGACAGAGGTGAGATGGCAGTGATCCGTAACGGACAGCGCTTTAGACCACTCGGCCCCGTTTAAAATATAGAGCTTTTCACCATGTCACCAAAACTTTACAAATGGCTGCCATAACTGCCATCTTGAAAATATTCTTGCTTCATATCTTTAACGATTTATTATATTGGTTGGATGAAAACGTTATAACAATCCATAGTGCTGTATTTGTAATCTTATTTGAAAATGCAATCTGTCCAATATGCTGTCTTTTATATTGACCTGATTTGCCTTAGAGTGTAGTTCTAATGGTCATCTTACAACTTAATTTTAAATGACACGACTCTGCAGCCAAATGTTTTCAAGAAATGGAGTCAAATACACATTAACCAAATAGTTCATAATGAACATTAGTGGTCTAAAACGCTGTCTGTTACGGATCACTGCCATCTCACCTCTATCTGTGTGGGTTCGAGTTTAGGATTCGGCTAATATGGATATGTGAGAAAGCTTGCCAGTAGCTTCTCGTGGGTCGTTGGATCTTTCTGCGGATTTCCTGGTTTCTTCCTCCACCATTAATAAATACTGGCCGCCATGTATAGCCTATCATGTGCTGAAAAATGGCGTTGAGCCCCACAACAACAACAACATAATGAACATATGTTCAGGTATCACTCCATAGGCCTGAGATACTATTGCAATCCAGTCCTAAAAATGATGTTTTTATAGGATCCAGCATGCTGTTTTTCAAGAAACATAACAGACAAACTAACAAGAGCTTGCTCAAATATAGTCAGCCATTCACAGATGAAAAGAAAGGAATAAAGACAGTATAATGTAAATATATGAAATAAATGATCTTGTCAACTTGAAAAAAAAACCTTTAGAATTTCATTCTCTACAAAACCTTTTGGATTGATATGAACAAGACAAGAATAAGTAAAGAATAATGAACTCTGTTGAATGCAATACATTTTATGATCTGAATAAATATTTGATACCTTAAATGTAATAAGAACATATAATTTACACATGACAATGTTCAAGACCACTTGGATAAGCAAGGAAGCATGGCATATATCACTATTATCTTTGAACATAGAAACCATGTAGGTGTTTAAGTACAGATTAGCGCATTCTGAAATTGTGACCAAATTATCCTAAAATCAAAGCAAAACAAGGAATACTTGAGCTATCAAAACTTGAATGGTTTTACTCCAGACAAATGTTATATAATATAGTAATGCTAACACCTACATTATGAATCAGACCCAATACCATTAATCTGACTTAGATAAGTTACCATTTCATAAACAGGCTCGTGTAGTATGGTATAAACACAAACCTATGTAAACTATCTCCAATCCAATATATCAGGCTGATATGTCTGATACAAATTCTTTCTAAAGATAATGCTGTAATTAATATTGCTCAAACTCAATTATCTTTGTGATTATGAACATATATTTACCAAATTTTATTGAAACTGAATGAAAAATATAGAGGTAGCAAGCTCAGCCATTAATATGCAATATCATCTCGTGTGCAGATCTTATTTATTATAGAGCTTGTTCAAGTCATAAACTGTCAAATATAATGTAAATTCACTTCATTACTATTCACAGATCTTCCTAATAAATAAAATTTTTGCATCATCTTCATGATACTTGCCTACTTAACAAGCGTATTTAAAATTAGAAACATGCATATATCAAGCTAAACATCGAACATCAGAGTGGTAGCAAGGTAAACCAATCAAATGCAAGATCACCTCAATAATTAGCATGATATAGAAGTTGTTCATTAATGAAAAAGAGACCTTGATGACACATCCACATTCCAAGATTCATCAAAATTGGGCTCTTAAAGTGGTACCAAGCAATTTTTAATGGACAAGCAACAAATGATGGGCCAATCCATAAATTATTCGGTGAGCCAAACACTGAAGTTGCAATTTAGATACAATATTTTAAAGTTATCAAAGAAGAAGTATACATTTAACTGTGAACACCAATACAGTGTCATGAACACTCATGATAAATAATTTGCAGTTCACCAATCATCTTCGTCACTACTGCTGTCTCCACCACCTCCACGAATTGTTTTCTTCTTTGCAAAACCTAACACGCTCGTATCTTTCTTCTGACCTGGCAGTGCTGGTGGGTGTAGCAGATCTCCTTGATAGTTAATACAGCCAGATCGTCCTAATCTCCATTCTAACATCTCCGTTGGAAATTCATCAGTTCCACCCAAGTCATCAAAGCCGACAATATAGTCAGCAGTCTTGCCATCTTTGGCGATGCAGAGAGTTGGGATTACTTTTATCTTCAGCCTCTCTGTCAAGAATTTACATTTTTCTGCATTGATTTTCATGAATTTTGTCTCCAGATGTTTGGGTGCCAATATTTCCATGTGTTTGTCCACAATCTTACATCGAAATGTGCTGTCCCTATAGAAATGACAAACAACATTTTTGCTCTTTTTACACTCTTCAAAAAATTGCTTTTCATCTGCCACCTCAAAATATTTTCCATGACCTGCAGCTAACCATTCCTGCTTTTGTTTCTGAGCCTGCTTCATACTATCGAGCCGTTTCTGCCTCAACTTTTCGAGATCATCATCATCCAAATTGTCCAGTCGTTGGATTTCAGCATCAATCTGATCTTCCATGGCCACTGTGGCCTGCAACATCTGTTTCTCTAGTACGTTCTCCATCTTCAATATATTTTTAAATTATATCTCATCAGTTCTTAAACTACCCTGAAATAAATAAATCAGATCTTAAAAAAGCATTTAGTTGACATGTGTATTGATATTGTGTCATATTTAGGCTGTGTATTGTAAATCATATTGATACACATTAGAGAAGTATCACTTCACCCATAGGACAGGAAAGTGATGGGTTTACAATAGTAAGGTGAGAGTTCATATAGGTATGACATGGATTTAAATATGTAAGACAATGGCTTTAAGAAGTCCTTCAAGTCATGCCAAGTATTCTAGTGACTTATGTTTGGACTAAACAAAGGTTTAAAATTAAATTAAACAAAATAATAAATCCATGCAATGATGTATCCAACATCCAATCAACTTTAACTTTTAATGCAAAACTTGGACTTTATGCTGCAAAAAAGTCATACCTATTTTTTCACCCAGTTTATGTAACTGAATTTCAGAATGAAAATACCAAAATTAATCAGCACTTTCAAAGGTTTTTTCAGTCAAATTAGACAACACTCTTTCTCACAGGTCTGATGGGCAACTCAAATTTAATACAGGTGGGAACAAATCTAGATTTAGATGGGCCTTGTGCATTGGGCTATCTGATTATTTTGTTGTGATTATCTATAATTAGTGATCACTTGTACTACATGACTAAAAAAAATTGCCCATTGCTGGATAGATATATAGATAGGTAGAGGCAAACAAAATTACAAAGATGATTCAGCGAACGATCAGTGATATATGGAATGACACTTATTGTTCATTTAATCATCTTTGTAATTTTGCATGCCTCTGCCTATGTATCTGCTTGCAAACCATTATAAAAAAAAGATCACCGATTTCAAGTTGCATTGAGTGGTTAAACATTTGCAATTGTTTCAGCCATGTTAGTCACTACTGAATAAAACCAAGAAAGATGGTAATGTTTGTTGATTTGATCGAGTACAAAAAGAGAGGACTTTTTTAATTTTTTTAAACATGGCTAACATTTTATATTTCTTTTTACTGGCAATGTGAATTTTTGTTAAATCTTTTATATACATTGATGTTATTATTCAGTGAAAACAATTGATACAATCAATTCAGTGCTTGAATAATTCTTTGCCTGAATCTGCATTACTTGTGCAATTTTTAATGTAGGTATCTATCCAGCAATCTACATAACACACACACACACACACACACACACACACACACACACACACACACACACACACACACAAATGTCTTGATAGATTTTAAAATGAGATTTTTTTTTGCCATTTTTAACAGTTTTGTTTGTTGTTGTTTTTTTTCCTATTATGCCATGCATATACTTTTGCCACATATTGTATTGTTTGCAATTTTGCACTGTATTTGAATCCATACAGAATTTGTCTACAACCATTGGATTGTATTCTTTTCTATTAAAAACACTTCATTTATTAATGCAGTAAAGTAGCTACTTTCATGTTCATGATATCACTGCGAGTGAAAACACATACAGTAATCAAACACAAAGGAACTAACCTACAAACAGGTTAATCAACTGCAAAACTTAAAATTAGGTGTTTATTATTCCGATGAAATGAAAATTGCATATATCATTACATTGCAATGCTTTGTCTTTGAATTAATGTCATAAATTGCATCCATAAAAAAAACCTCTTTTGCTAATAGCATATTTTTTCATGTAGCATAAACTAATATAATCTGGCATATTAATTATGCTAACTATTAATTAAGTATTAAGTAAAAATTAATTCAAAGTGACTTATCCAAAGATAATCACTGTTGCCAAGGCAGTACCTGATATGATATATGTACCAGCTTGAAAAATGTATGAAATATCTATTTATATGATTTTGGTGTATAGCTTTGGGTACAATATGCCAGCACGCATTATCGCATTATCGGTGAATTATCCAGAGATAATTACTGTCCCAAAGACAAAACCTTAAATCAAAAAAGTAACAGCTTAAAATATGTATGAAATATCTTTTAATGTGATCTTGGCAGTTATATTTGTACTTCGGTATGTGCAATAAACAACTACAGCTTTGGATATGAAATGACCATAGTACTGGGTACAAAACGACTCATTTGGGTATAAAAGGACTTGGGTACAAAATGACCTGCTTAGTTCATTTCTACTTTCAATTTTTATTTTTATATTTTCAGTAAACTATTTCTTGCCTCTCAAATACTGATCCCTAAGATGATGAAATAGACTGATAGCAATAGCAAACCTGAAGGCATACAAAAGTTGCAAGAACCGAGGTGTATGCTACAATTATTACTAATTGCACAAAACAGAATTATGAAATTGTAAACTTGCAACCACAACTGGAGAATGCTAACAAGAATTAATTCTCATGAACAATATCACAAGCAAACGGGACTATTTAATATTTCTCATCAGGATAGGTGTATTAAATAATAAAATATATGGCATTGATGGGCAGAAGAATTTTAAATCAGGGCAAGTGATTAAAAAAAATTGTTGAGCCTAGTACTAATATTAATACCTTAGTCCTACCTTGTGGACACGGTACTAACATGAGTCTATGTGTGTTACTGGAGCAGCCATGTGTGATTCACATCCGGCTGTTTGTTAGCTTAATATAAAAATTTTTTTTCATGTTCTTCGATATATTATGAAATAAATTTAGTCCTCTTTTTTAATACTGGAATTGTCGCAAATCATTGTAGAAACAGTGGTAAAATCTTGTTTACCTTTCTTATCCGATATATTCGTTTTGATCGTCCGCCATATTAGTTCAAATAATGCCTACTTCTGTTCTCAGCCTCAATTGTTGTTGTGCCATATAAGGACATTAATGCCTTATTTAGAAACGTAAACAGATCATAGTAAAAGAATATGGTGCGGTTTGAGTCGGAAATTCTGAGCATTAAAAGTAAATACGGTTTGCAGGAGACTTTGAAATTTCACCAAGAAGCAATTATTTTCTCAACAAAACTGTATTCTGCAATATATGCAAGTATCCATTCTCCATCTTCTCACGTTATGTCATTCAACTAATACCATAACATAGAATATCCATATATAGTCTGGCAAGCCTTATGTAGAAAAGTGATTACGGTGAGAGACTCGCGTTATCTGCCATGGTGGACACAGTGAGGTTAGCATAAATATGCCAATTTATTTTTACCATTCAAGGATTTAATAGATTCAAAATAAATAGATTCTTTCACAAAATGATTATACTTATTTAGCAGATTTCTAAACTATTTGTGTTTCTGACTTTAGTGAGGATTTTGTTTTTGCTTTATTACATGATATGAGATCAGTTCGTAGCCTCAACCACAAAAAAAAAAACAAGTTGAGGCTACGACATCGTTGCTACGTTGAGCCATGTGGTAATTATATCCTAATAAAATAAAACTAAGTTTTGCACAGTGGTGAATGAACTGCTTTGAAATTAGTTCACTCTTAAATTGTCAGTTAATAACAAACAGTCTGACATATTCTTTGATTTTTATGCAGAACGAAGCCATTATCTCGCCTAAAATTTGTAAATTCACGACGTACTTTAGGTCCTACCTATAACTTACGTTGCACCAAAACATAACATGTACGTCTTACATTGTAGGACTAGATGTACTTTGAAAATGAGACATGTCACATTTTAAATGTCAGATCTATGGTAAAACTTAATATTTGACATGTCCAAAATCTGCTTGTGATTAGGTCCGAATTTGTATGCACTTATGAAACATAGTACACGATCAATAATTTTGTGTGTATTATTGTAAACTCGTTTATCTCTTCCCTTCTAAAGATACTTTTGAACATTAGTTACCAAGGTAATTTCAAATAATTACAGAAAAAAACCCAAAATTATCGTCTTCGATTAGTATTTGTCAAAGTAATTGTTTAGAAAATACCTTTGACAAAAATGACAAAGACTTTTAGTTCTTCACGTTGTTACCAACATGGACCAAATAAAGTTTCTCAAGTCTATGTTATGTTAGTTTTGATTGGATATTTGCGAGCTTATCCACATATTGATTACCAACCAGATAGACTAGAACAAATTTATCCTGGTTCTTTACCTCTATAGCTGCAGTCCATACCTATAAAAGGATAAGGGACCAGTCTAAAACAAAATCTACTTTTTCGGGATGCGTTTTGTTTCTTCTCACTTCAATGTAATGCGATAGACTTTGGTGGCGCTCTATAGTTTCGTATTTAGCATAGGTTAGAATTTTAAAGAGAAAGACTTTCCCCGGGTTTCCTCACTAGTTATACTGGCTATATAGAAAAGACTTTGTATATCTTAGGTATTGTTCAAAGAACCTTTAATTATATTTATTTTAACGTATGATTGAGAGGTTAATATGGGTCATAGAGTATACAGCTTCGCTTTACTCCAGATGTGCATCTTTCTAAAAAGAGAGGTAAATTGTAACTTTTTTTTTTACATTTTATATATTTGGTAAATCATTCATTGCACTTTCAGAAGCTTGTATTGCCTAGTATGGCAAAATTCATTTTCTTTAACTTAATAACTGTCAAGAATAGTGTACTTTAGACCAATTTCAGGTTGATTTTTTTTTAAGCATAAGGGAGCAGTTATTTTTGTTAGCAGTGTGCTTAGATCATTTATATTTTCTAAAATTACAATATCCAAAGAAATGTCAGAACATTACGTAAAATTAGCTTAGAGGTATGACAACATTTTCTCCATTGTGCATGTTTTAAATGCAAACAACTTCATCTTACGGACATCACTCTCTCAAAAGTACATTATAACTGGTGAACGCCATCTTATTAATTTCGCCACAATCGGACTATCCTCTGTCTTTGCTTCAAATTTATTGCCCGAACATCGATACAATTCGCCTCCATTGAGAACTATATTGCGAATTATTATATGCTCGTCTTTTTTTTCTCCGTTAACTTTACATTGTATGAGTTGTGCAATATTCCTCGATATTGGACACAATCATACTGCATCCAGCGCGCAAAGGAACTGTTTTCTAACGTAAACAATTCTTTTTATGAATGAACTAAAGCGGATATTTCATGGACGGCCACATACCAGCAAATGTTTCATAGAATGACACATACAAACTGCTCTGGCACATTCCACGTTAATTTTTTAATACAATGTTTCTGATTTAGCTAGATATAAACGCTATACAGGGTCCTCACAATAAAACACAATTTATACACGTAAACTGTCTATTTAGGTGTTAATAAAAAATGTCCAAAAATATGCTTACAATTTTACATCCTGAATTTCCTCATAAAATATACTTTCGTAGGTCTGTAAATCTGAATATGACGAGCCATGTCATCGATTCTCAAGCAGTGCCGGATTTAGACAAAGCGAGACCCTAAGCTATGGGAAGAAATAGAGGCCATATTTAGTATGAAATAAATTTGAGGGGGCCCTTCAGACTGAGCTCAGACTTTGGGGCACTAAGCTTTAGCTTGTTTAGCTTATGCCTAAATCCGGTACTGTTCTCAAGGTTGATTACACATTTTGAAATTGTACTGTAATTTCGAGTATATTCCAAGGGCAGTTACATCTTCCTTATTGAACTCAAAATGAAATAAACATTAAATTTCACAGCATCTTTTCGATAATTGCAATGGAAAGGCTTCATAATTTTCCCACAATGTGATCTGACATTCAATGACAGAAAAGAAACATGCATGCCGATGTCAACACAATTCAAAACGATTAAATTGGCAGACGCTGTTGGAATCCGATGCAAGTCACTTCATGCAAAAAATTCAGACCATAATCAAAAGATTTCGTGGAATCGACAAAAATACCAAACATGTATTCATTCCAGATCAAATGGAAAAGTTTTTGCAATACGTTATCATTAACAATATTATTCCAAATTTCAATTTTAAGTAGAGCAAACGCCATTTTCTTTCGAAACTTACGTCTAGCGTGCGACCAACTTCACATTTATCTGTGCGGAGATATGCGCTCATTAATAATGTTGTGTAATTATTCAGCAACGCTTATGTGTTTAGTTTGGAATACTGCATACGTTTAGTTATTTTGTTTCTTGCAGAGTATTTTTGTTTATATATTTAAGCCTTGGGAAGAATAAGAAATGAGCAAGGTCGTGCAGTATATCAATCCGAAAAACTCGTTGAGTTTGGAATTATATTCCTTTGCACACATGAGCATATTAATGAAACCACTTCTTAAATTCACGTGAAAGGAAATTTGTTTTTCTCATTCTTTTCCTTTGCTTGATTCGACACTGTATATATCGGAAGCAGACGACATATTTATGTACATCTTTAGTAACGCATACACCCCATTGCTGCAAATAAACTTTTCCAGGAACTGGAAGTGGGTCTTAGGCATGTCCGTCTATAATATTGACAACTTCCGTTAAGCATGAAACGAGAAGACAGTGATGGTGTTAAGGACATTCAATAAAATCGACTGCACAAGGAAGACTACTTCTGGCGTTTCGCTAGCCTGGAAGCCAGGTGATAGACTTGACAAACTTCATGGAAGAGGAAAGGCCGAGACCAGATACAATGTTTGGTGGCAAGGGGCCTCAAGCCGGAAAACATCAAGGGTTTACAAAATGGAGGGAGAGGAATTTATTTCCTCTTCCCTCAAGGAAAAAGCTCCCTATTCAGAAATGGACATATTCTAGAGATAAAGGGGGAGGAGGTGAAAGTACACGATCCACCACCATTGCTAAAAAGATTAGGCGAGAAATCAGTAGAAATACACGTTTCTGGGTTACCAATGGAAGTATATCTACAGAGTTGATATTGAAGATGGAAAGAAAATTCGGGGTGAAGCCTATAGCACAGCAAATGGCGACGTATTGGGGATTCGCAAAAATATTAAAAGGAGGAAGGATAATGGCATTACCGGAATCGGAATCAAGAAAGGTGCCAGCTAATTTCTATATGCTAGGCTTTCTAGTTAAGACGTGGTACAAGGGCTGCCAGCTTGTATGGGAATGTTACAAATGCGGAAATGTAGGACACTTACAGAGGGATTGTACTGGCCATGCAACAATGTATAACAATGAACAGAACAATCTACAGAAGTCGTATGCAAAAATAGCAGCCAGAAACAATCTCCAAGAAAAAGCGGAGAATGACATCCCATAATCTGTGGAAATGGGAAACCTGGGGAAAAAAAAAAAACGCGTTGTAGCCAACGACTAACCAGGATATTGGTCAGGACATTAGCCAGGACACAAGACAAGAAATTAGCGAGGAGACAATACCAGAAGTATGAACTGCTTCGAACGTGATAGATAGTATGGACTCAATAAATGCAACAAAGGAATCAGATAAATGGAGTGATGCTAGTCAGACAAGTTAAGCTGAGAAAAGAAGAGTTAGAGTACGGGCAAGGAAAATACATAAGCAAAAAGAAATGAAGGAAAAGCAGCAGAAGGAGAATGGAAAATCATACTATGTTACAGAAGAATCTCACCTGGAGAAAATGCAAGACAGATCAGATTTTCAGATTCAACGAGAAAGTAAGACGATCGAAGAATCAATGATACTTGAATCGCCGCCAAAGGCAGCAGATAATACGAAAATAGATGCATCCACACCAATTCCTTCCCCAAAAATAAAGAGATCAGCGTCAACACCAAGGACGCCATCTGAACCAGAAGTGATGGGACTACTTAAAGAGGCAAGGGAATCAAAAAGAGCAATCTCTCTGAACAGAAATAACCAAAGGAATGCAATTAATATATAAGAATACAAAGCAAAAAGGATTGCCCAATAAATGAAAATAATAGTGAAAAAAAAAAATAAAATAAAATCTTAATAACGTAAAAGAAAATATAACACCTGTATATAGCCAAGATGGAGGGAATGAACCTTCAAATCTTGACCATAAACATTAACGGAATCACTAATAAAATGGATAAACTAATTGAAAAAGCTAAGCAATATGACATCATATTAATACAAGAAACGCATGGATTAGCCGAACACATAGTGAAAACGCTAGAAAAAAGAGCTAGATGCCATAATTCTCACTAGTAATCACCTTAGCATAAATATAGCAGGAGTTGCGACAATTGTTCGGCGATCAGCCAAAGAGATGAACTTTGAAGAAATGAAAACAATAAGTGATTTAAAAGGTCGACTATTACATATAAGATTTAAATAACAGGAATATTTTTAATATTTATGTACCAACTGGGGGAACTGACCCGATCAAGATTAAATTCATTACAACCATAAATCAATATATTCAAAACTACTCATCAGAACCATGCATAATGGGTGGGGATTTTAATTGGATACAAAGCGAATTAGATAAAAATGAGAAACTCAGATTCTGATTAATCAATGCGCAAATGAATAAACTTATTTATAAAAAACAATAGTGAATACCTATAGATGAATAAATAAAGATTCCAGAAAATACACAACTGTGTATGATACAACGAAAGGAAGTAGGCTAGACACGTTCTATATTTCAGAAAATTATATAAGGACAGTACAAAGTTGTAATATATATGAAGACCGCATATCAGACCAAAAACCGGTTGTACTGGAATTAGAGTTCTTAAATAAAATGAAATGGGGGCGGGGCAGAGTTGTGTAAAATGAATAACAAATTACACACAAACATCTACTCGAAACCAACCGACAAACACCAGTATCTTCTCCCAACCAGCTGTCATCCAAAACACTGCATTAAGAACATTCCATATAGCCAGGCACTGAGGATACGCAGAATTTGCTCCTACGATGAAAGATTCCTAGAAAGGTCTGAAGAGCTGGCTAAACATTTAATTTACCGAGGCTACGACAAAGACCTGATTGCGGAGGCAATCCAAAGGGCCAAACAAACAAACCGTGATGACCTACTCAGATATGGACAGAAAGAAAAGGTTGATAGGATACCATTTATTCTGACCTATCACCCAGACAATCCCAAAGTAGGTAAAATCATCGCAAACCACTGGCCAACCGTGCAATCGTCAGACATACTAAACCTAATACTTCCGAACAAACCTGTAGTAGCTTACCGGAGACCAAAAAACCTAAAGGACATCCTAGTCAGGGCCAAGCTAACAACAATCGCTAGTCAAAACCAACCTAGTCAATCTGGACCCTGTGGCGATAAAAGATGCAAAACCTGTCAACATATGATAGAGACCAAGACATTCACTAGCACAGTGACTAAAGAAAAACTAAACATACATGGTCCAAACAAAACGTGCAAAACAGAGAATGTGATTTATCTCATCACATGTAAGATCTGTGGCCTTCAGTAAGTGGGAGAAACTGAAAAGCTACACATAAGGATAAACCTTCATAGATCTGATTGGATGACAAAAAAGCTGTACAGAAGCCCGGTCGCAGAACACTTCTCCTCCCCTGGCCACACGTTCAGTGATATAATACTTATCGCTATTGCCAACAACCACAGCTGGAGTTCCGAAACCAGGAAGGAAAAGGAATCATACTGGATACGCCGCCTTAGAACATTGAAACCAAGCGGTCTAAACCAAGAAGACTAGAAAATGAAAACTATGCACTAGTAGAATTTAACATTTTCTAAATCTTCTTATCCTTCAATTTTTACTATAAGAATAACCGGTATAGAACCAAATATCCGGGATATAATCTGCGTTACATATGTACACAAAGTAAAAATAGATGTCGCTTTGGCTTGTAGACTTTTAGGGAATTATACAACGTTTTCAGTTTCCGCAACTAGTCTATACAAGCTGGTTGTATTTATAGTTTTAGCACATGTGAAGATAGAAATGTAGAGGTTTACAAACGCAACGTTTTTGTGTTTATTTGTTTGTCGTAACTATGTTTTGTATTTGCCTTTGAAAAACACTCATTAAGAGTCGAAAGCGCTTAGGCTAGTTAGTTGCTAGTTTCGTACTGTTCGTCGTCATTTTATTGCATATATATATATATATATATATATATATATATATATATATATATATATATATATATATATATATATATGGGTATTTATGTACCTTTAATAAAGAAATCTATATGAATAATATATTAGTTAAACTTTTAGAAGTACCTGGTGCGTATAGAAGAGTAAAAGAATTAATATATAGATATAGAAATAACATTAATTTATGGAATAAAAATAATGATATTTATAACGTTCTAAATAAACCAATCACTCAAGAGAAACAGGAAATAGAGTTTAAAAATCTGGGATTGAATTGGGAAATAATATGGAAGAAATGGGTAGGCATAAAGTCGCCTGCCATACAAAGTATGTTATATGTTTATCTCCACGATAAATAGCTTACAGGTGAAACAGCTTTTAATAGACATTCAACTGTAAAATTACCAAAATGTAGACTTTGTGGAAAATGCGTAGATTTAAAAAAAACCCCACTTTATATTAGAATGCCCTAAAAAGATCAAGTATTAAAACTCAAATTCATACAAAATATGGGAATAATGAAACTTCATAACTTTTGTATACGAATGGTATAACGGATTGCAAAATATATAACGAATTAATAGGTTTTATTAACACAATTATGAAAACACTACGAGAATAGAAAGATATTTTATCAAATTTACCGAAATGAAGAATTTCATTATACAAACATTATATAAAGTTATATATATTCATTATATAAACAGTATGACTGGGATTTGTACTAATAATGTATAGACCACAACTACATATAAAAAGAATTAGAATATACAAGGGGGAGAACAAGGTGCGGAGCCAAAGCTACGTGAATCATGTGGGGTAGCACGGACCTTACCAGTTTTCCCCACCTCAAAGTAGCACTAAACATTCATATTGTCTTTAATACACCTAGAATCTACTCTACTATCTATCTTATCCTAAAACACACTAAATACGAAGCGGTTCCAAGGATCGGGAAACCAGTATCGATCTTATATCAAAGCCGGTTTCCCGTTTCAAAAACCCTAATAAAATAAAGGAACAATTTTTTAAAATTTGATCGAATGCAGCCTTACAAAATCACAAAACAGCGTACATAACAAATAGCAGAAGCATATAGCAAACACTGGGCAACATAGATCCTTGGCAATGATCACAGAATTTAAGTAAACTCCGGATCCAGCCTAGGATAAGAAGTCTTTTTCATACTAGAATAGGAATGGTGTAGAAACCCTAATTCAAAATTTAAAAAAATAAAAATTGAAATTTCTTAAAAAAAACAAATAGCACACACTCCTAGAAAAATGACATAAAAAACCTTTAAACTTTCGAAACAAAGGGGTCCCTCAGATGATGAAAATTTTGAGGGACCACACGAATAAAAAAAAATTCTACGCTCAGTCTGGTTAGAAAATATAAATCGATGAATAAATTGACTAAGTTCTTTGCACTTTTTAAAAATCAAATTAAAGGTTTCCGTTATTGAAATCGGCAGTGTGAAGGGTTTACAAACCAACTGGTTAGTGGGCTCGGACTTTTTTTTTAACGGATGAGCCTAAATACACGCAGACAACCATGCTATAAGTTAAAATTCTAAAGAATAAACTAGTACCTTTAAATCAATACAAATAATGCCAAAAAGAGTTACTTCTTTCACCAGAAACCGGAGAGAGGAAAATGCCATAAAAAATAGACTGGGGCTTCACTCAGAAGTAATAACTGTGACCCGAGTCCAAAGGTGAAGCATGAATTGTTTGACCATAATAACTTTTATATTCTTGGCAGTTTTTGTATTAGATGTCAGTAAGTTGCATGCATTTACTACTCCACTGAACACTCCATGCTATTAAGAAACGATATTTATTTTCAAATCAATCATTTTACGATGCAGATCTTTAAAGAGGTGGATCTTTAGTGGCTTGTTCACAGGAGTCTGCAGTTTTATCAATAAAGCACGACGAAAATTTTGACTACATGAAATCACCTTAACGGTATTATAAATAAATAAATAAATAAATAAATAAATATTGTATTTATTGTATAATACCGTTAAGGTGATTTCATGTAGTCAAAAATTTCGTCGTGCTTTAATGATAAAACTGCAGACTCCTGTGGCTTGTTTAGGACTATTATAAGTAGGTCTTTCCTTTTTTTTTTCTTATTCTGGCTGCTGTCAGAATAAAAAAAATAAAATATAAGCAGATACCTACTTGTTGGTCTAGGCTGTTAGGTAGTCCTACAATATAAGACATATCACGTGTTATTTATATTTGTGGTGCCACGTCTTACGTTGTAGAATTAGGTTGTTAAGAGATTCAGTCAATTTGGATCCCGCTTTTACGGTTGACATAGTCAAGGTAGCTACGATGTCGTAGCCTCAACTTATTTTGTTGTCCACAAAAGGACTAAGGTACTAATATTAGTACTAGTAGTCAGGAATATACACACTAATGCTATTACTGCAAAACGAAACAGATGGGTTAACCTAGACCAACAAGTAGGTCTCTGCTTTTTTCTTTTATATATCTGCTGCTGTCAGATATAAAAAAAAAAAGCAGAGACCTACTTGTTGGTCTAGGGTTAACCTAGTACTAATGTTAGTACCTTAGTCTTTTTGTGGACACAACAAAATAAGTTGAGGCTACGACATCATAGCTAGGGTTAACCTAGTTCTACCACAGGAGTCTGCAGTTTTATCAATAAAGCACGACAAAATTTCTGACAACATGAAATCACCTTAACGGTATTATAATACCAATAAGGTGATTTCATGTTTACAGAAATTTCGTCGTTCTTGATTGATAAAACTGAAAACTTCTGTGGTAGGACTAGGCTTAACCCAGAACTTCATGTTCTGTCAGTATGTCCACAGGAACCTGAAGTATTATCAATAAAGCACAACAAAATTTCTGACAACATGAAATCACCTTAACAGTGTTATAAAATGAGACTTATTTTATAATGCCGTTTAAGCGATTTCATGTCAGAAATTTTGTCGTGCTTTATTGATAAAATTACAGTCTCCTGTGGTGTGTCAAACTCGACTAAAAATGTTGCAGGCCAGAAGGGTCTATACCATCAAAACCAAATGGAAACTACAGGCTTTTCATGGAGGCTGTAGGCACTACCTTTAAAATGACGAAAATAGAGCAAGATAATTTAAGTTATAGAACTTATAGGAGCTTTTTATGATCTTAAGCAGGCAGGTTAATTTTTTGTTGTTGTATCAGTAATTTTGATGACAAGATTTTAGCCATTCATTGAGTAAAGAGGTTTAAGCATAAACTAATGACATTTCAGCTTTCACTTATGACAGTATTAGCATATTTAAGATGCTTGCATCGTCCAACACTAGAAATGAAAGTACAAGTTCATGACCAAAATATTAAAACTTCTTGTTACTTTACATCATATACTTGTTACATACATGCTATGTTAAAATATGGTTTTAAGCACAAGATTAGCTGTCAGCTTGTCCTACAATGTAAGCCCTATCACCCCAATATTTTTCTTCTAGTAGGGTGAACACCTAAACAAAAACAACATCTGATATTTCTTACATTGTAGGACTAGTCAGCCAGAAAAAAACAATATTTTGCCAAATACAGGGGTCTTGTGACAAAGACATTGCTACTGGGCTGAGGATAATTTCAAACATCTTCAAGACATATGTGGTAAATCCTGTAATATGTTGAACACAAGACAAATTACAATACAGGATTAATATGTTCAGTTTCCTTGTGTGATCATAGTGGGTTTTTTTTATTGCAAAATAAGAATTCTAAAATATGTGAAAATGTGATAAATAGAAATTTTCCTTCTGATTGAAACCATAATATCTGATTACATTTAGATGCTTTTCATGTGTTTAGTACCTTACTTTCTGAGATTTCTGAGATTACCAGGTAGTCATTAAAACATGGATAAGTAATGTATCATGTCCTTTTATTTCCCATTCTAGTATTATTGGGTGTGGTGTGTCAAACTGGTCTGGTGTGTCAAACTCTACTAAAAATGTTGCAGGACAGAAGGGTCTATACCATTATAATGCAAATGGAAACTACAGGCTTTTCATGGAGGCTATAGGCACCACGCAGACACATTCTGACCTTCCTGACAAATGTACACACCTCACAAATTAAAACAATTATGGGTTTGTGCAGTAGTTTTAGTTTTCTTAAGATAGTATGATTGTCTTAGCATTCTCAAAAAAATATATTTTACTAGAAAAAATTGGTTTCTTCTTAAATCAGTATATTACAGTAAAATTGCAATCTTTGATTCCTTATTGCATTATTTTGCAATATGATTTTTACCTGAATACCAACCTGTTATTTGAATGATGTGTTTGTGTTTCAGTATCTGGTTCAACTTCTAAAATTATAAGAAAATTTTGAAATAATACATACATATATATTATATATGTACTTAAGTGACTATTTAGTTTTTTTATGCTGTGATAAGTGATAAAAAATAATGGAAATACTGTTACAAATTAAGATTATATATATGTAAAATTGAGCCTTCACAAACATTTTAGTAAACATTTTGTAAAGTATTATCTTAATTGTTTAATTTATAAAAATGACTTTGCAATTTAAGTTTTTAAGAAGTTGCAGATATGAATTATAAAGCCCACAAGGGTAGAAAGCAATCCATGATGAGGGAATCCAATATACTGATATTCCTAGACATTATGTAACATTCTTAATATTATATAAATATTCCCTTACTATTAGGCTCTCATTATGAAATGGATCCATGAAAAAGGGGTGGTATGGTCATGAATCAAATTTCTTTCCATAAAATTATATTATAATGATCTTCATTATATAGTGACCTCACAGTAAGATTGAGTTTTCCATTATTCCAAATTATTTTATAATCAGGGAGTACTTTCCTTGGTTATTGAAGATAATGAAATGGGTTGTAGCTTTTTCTTTTCCTTTTTTGCCATCAGTGTAATATTAAGAAGACTTTCAAAAAATGACCATTATTTATCAATTTCAGCTTCCACAGCACCAAACATTCTTCTGATAATTGTTGATGACCTTAGGCCCACACTTGGTTGCTATGGAAATGGCATTTTCTTGACTCCAAATATTGACAGTTTAGCCAGAAAATCTGTTGTCTTCAAGAAAGCCTTTGCACAAGTAAATCTTTTTTTCTTATTTCTTCTTAGGATATATAAATTTATTAAGCACAATTTTTAATTCTGTGTTAATTGAATTTAAACTAGATAAAATGTCAAACTAAACTGGCAAAGGTAATTAGTTTTTATAGCATATAAACACACAAAAGGACACTAAATGCTGAGGCTGTATAAAAGTGCTTTGTCCTGAGAGTAGCATGGTATCCATTGAGCCTCTCTGATTCTCTGTACTGTAATGAGAATTCTTTGGTTAAGGCATCAGAAGGAAGTGATGTATATATACTCCAGCAAGTCAGTGTTGGAGAAAGTTGGAAGTTTGGGATGGTTTTGATTACTGGCTTGCTTGATTGTGAAAAGGCATCTGTATGCATAGTGATTTTCCCCTTGGTGTTAAAAATGTTCATGAAATATGGAAATTTTGCTGTTTTATTTGGTCATCATAAAGTCACATATGTTTGGAAAACATTTCTGTACATTTACTGAGAGCTAATGTAACATCAAATTCTAAAATGAGCAACTGGTGATATATATAGCCATGTTACAAGTCAGAGATACATAATGGCCAACGATGAGATATCTGTCCTGCAGGCCAGACATGTATAATGGCCACTCTAGGATCATTGATCCCAAAAGCTTAGAAATATATATGAGAAACCAAGGATAATATCCCTACAGGTTAGAGATGTATGATGGCCACCCGAATGATATTTATCCATTTTGATTAGAAATGTATAATGGCCACTCTAGTAATATTGATTCCTAGAAGTTAGAGTTGTGTATGAACATCCAAGGGATATTGATTCCCAAAGAACAGATTTATATCGACACTCAAGGATATTGGTCCTTACAGGTCAGAGATGTATATGAGAACTCAAAGATATTGGTCCCAGCAGGTAAAAAATGTGTATGGAAACTCAAGGATATTGGTCCTTTCAGGTTACAGATGTATACGAGAACTCAAAGATATTGGTCCCAGCAGGTAAAAAATGTGTATGGAAACTCAAGGATATTGGTCCTTTCAGGTTACAGATGTATATGAGAACTCAAAGATATTGGTCCAGCAGGTCAGAAATGTGTATGGAAACTCAAGGATATTGGTCCTTACAGGTTACAGATATATATGAGAACTCAAAGACATTGGTCACTACATGTCAGAGATGTATATGGGTACTTATTAATATTGGACCTTACAGGTTATAGATGTATATGAGAACTCAAATATATTGGTCCCAGCAGGTCAGATGTGTATATGGAAACTCAAGGATATTGGTCCTTTCATATCAGAGATGTATATGAGAACTTAAAGATATTGGTCCTAGCAGGTCAGAAATGTGTATGGATACTCAAGAATATTGGTCCTTACAGGTTACAGATGTATATGAGAACTCAAATATATTGGTCCCAGCAGGTCAGATGTGTATGGAAACTTAAGGATATTGGTCCTTACAGGCTACAGATGTATATGAGAACTCAAAGATATTGGTCCAGCAGGTCAGAAATGTGTATGGAAACTCAAGGATATTGGTCCTTACAGGTTACAGATGTATATGAGAACTCAAAGATATTGGTTCCAGCAGGTCAGAAATGTGTATGGATGCTCAAGAATATTGGTCCTTACAGGTTACAGATGTATATGAGAACTCAAATATATTGGTCCAGCAGGTCAGAAATGTGTATGGAAACTCAAGGATATTGGTCTTTACAGGTTACAGATGTATATGAGAACTCAAAGACATTGGTCACTACAGGTCAGAGATGTGTATGGATACTCATTAATATTGGTCCCTGGTAATGCCTGCTGCATGCAATACTGTCAAGAAATAAATGCATTAAATAGGACTTATCAAGTGATATTTGTGTTTCAGTTTTAATTTATAATTCAAATTCAATATAATCATCATAAATTTTAAATGCTATTGCTGTATTGAAATGTGAAAAGTGTTTATTGACCATCTAAAGAGATGCAAATGAGAATTTCTCTATGATCATCGTGACACTGTTTGATCTCCAACTTTTTGTGGCATTGTTACAATAAGTTTAATTTAGACCTTTTTGTATTTCATGTCAATTATGTATTTATATGAGATAAAGTAAACAGACTGAATAAAAACTAAAATGGCATGCAAATCTACATGCATGAGAGCTAGCAGTCATGGGAGTGTGCCACATCAACTCATTTCAGTTGACCAGTTGAATAATGTTTAATCACCATTATATAAGTAATATTTTAGTGTAAATATCACTGTGTAAGTAACATCTTAGTGTATATATCACTATGTAAGTAACATTTTAATGTAGATATTACTTGTAAGTAACATTTTAGTGTAAATATCACTGTGTAACATCTTAGTGTAAATATCACTGTGTAAGTAACATCTTAGTGTAAATATCACTGTGTAAGTAACATCTTAGTGTAAATATCACTGTTAAGTAACATCTTAGTGTAAATATCACTGTGTAAGTAACATCTTAGTGTAAATATCACTGTGTAAGTAACATCTTAGTGTAAATATCACTGTTAAGTAACATCTTAGTGTAAATATCACTGTGTAAGTAACATCTTAGTGTAAATATCACTGTGTAAGTAACATCTTAGTGTAAATATCACTGTTAAGTAACATCTTAGTGTGAATATCACTGTGTAAGTAACATCTTAGTGTAAATATCACTGTTAAGTAACATCTTAGTGTAAATATCACTGTTAAGTAACATCTTAGTGTAAATATCACTGTTAAGTAATATCTTAGTGTAAATATCACTGTGTAAGTAACATCTTAGTGCAAATATCAGTGTGTAAGTAACATCTTAGTGTAAATATCACTGTGTAAGTAACATCTTAGTGTAAATATCACTGTGTAAGTAATATCTTAGTGTAAATATCACTGTATAAGTAACATCTTAGTGTAAATATCACTGTATAAGTAAATATCACTGTATCATAGTGTCAGTATCACTGTGTAAGTAACATCTTGGTGTAAATATCACCGTAACTTAGTGGAAGTAATATCACAGTGTAAATATTACTGCAAGTAACATCTTAGTTTAAGCAATATTACTTTGTAAGTAACATCATTTAAATACCTGACTTAACTCAATGGTTGGCAGATGTGATCGTGGTTAGCAATGGAAACCAAGTGAAAGGAATACTAAGAGTACGAAAAGATTATCATCAGTTTATTATTGAGAAGTGAGATCTAGAGTTTGAAGTGAACTTAAAATTACCAAATTGGCACACACAATTTTATTTTGTGATTGTGATATCTTGGAGACAGGAATAAGGTAACATATAGACCAGTGTTTTGCTAGACCCAATGAACTCTTTTGTCTCTGTCCATTGTTTCACGGTAAGCCTGAGCAGAGAAATAAAACAGACTGTAGCATGTTACTGAATAGTTGTATATACAAGTTTATCATGCTACACAAGGATATTGATCCAAATGACATATTGTTCTTTTGGAGAATGACAACTAGTTCGCTAAGGATATCACTCCTTTATGTTTCTTTTAGGAAAGTGATATTTACTTTAACCCACATAGCTGCTTATAGATTTATTGTTCAATAACAAGCTTAGTCTTAATTGTTGTAAATGTGCTAGGTTGAGTATCAAAACTTAATATGATTTTCTTTCAAGTAAGCAGATTTAAATAGGCTTACAACACAGCTTGTGTTATAATAATGAATTCACAAATAATGCCTTTTGTCCAGCAAGCATTATGTGGACCAAGTCGCACTTCCTTTCTGACAAGTCGTCGTCCAGATACGACAAGGCTGTATGACTTACATTCATATTGGAGAGAGACTGCTGGGAATTTTACCAGTCTCCCCCAGCATTTCAAAGAAAATGGCTACTTTACACAGTCTGTTGGAAAAATATTTCATCCAGGCAAGTAAAAAAGTCTGGAATATTTTGTTTTCTCTTCTCTGATAAATTCTTAAGAATAATACAATTATTATTATCTTTCTTAGATGCAAACTATTGATATATATCTCTTAAATGTACAGAATCATGCTTATATAAATAATAAAAGTTATTGCATTCTATTTTTCTCCAAACTAAATATTAATAAAATAAGTGAAGAAAATATAAATGTGAATAAACTTTGCTGAGGCATGGGTGGGGTGGTGGTATTAGTGTATAAAATACACATCTGCTCCTCAGAAAGATATTTGTAATATTTATTTAAAGTACTGCAGGTTTTTAACCTCCTTTGATTAATTTTTCCAGGAAAATGCTCAAATGGCACTGATGACTATCCCTACAGCTGGTCTGTACCAGCATATCATCCACCAACGGAAAAATATAAAATGGCAAAAGTAAGTATCATTTTACCAACCTATATAGTCACTATGGTTATCATCATCATCATCATCATCATCATCATCATCATCATCATCATCATCATCATCATCATCATCATCATCATCATCATCATCATCATCATCATCATCATCATCATCATCATCATTACCACTATATTGCCACAATCTTCAGTAGCAGCAGTTCATTTGTATCATTGTTTTGTTCTGCCATTATAGTAGTGAACATGACTATTTCCACACGTTTGCAAAAGAGTTTGGGGACACTTTTATATTCCTTGTCTTTGTCTCCATCTACTTGTCCATTGTTATATCTCCAAAACTGGAAACTGGAATTCACAAAACGTTTAAAGTTTGTTACCGATATCTTAAACTTTTTTGTAAGTGGGGTAATTTTTGTCACATTTTTTCTCCCTGCCTCCTCTTCAGCTTTGAGGAGGCTTTACAAGGTTTAATGTGCTAAAATTTCTGCTTCATATATGGTACCTGGTCCTAATACCTTAGGTATATGACTGCTTCTCAAATCTAGCCCTCCCAGGCAGAAACTTTTATAGCTATGGATGGCAGTTACACAGCAATCTCCCTTAGATATTAGAATTAGATTTTGTCTGTAACTCAGTTGACACTTCTGCTTATGCTATTTAATGTGCTTGCTGTCCTTAGGGACCTCACAAAACTGATGTCAGGAGCATCTTGTATTCAATAGTAGAGCATGTGGAGGAGTTTCTTGATTGAGTAAAGGGCACTCCATCTAAATTTCTGGCTAATGTAAAACATATTAGTAGCAGCCACCAATGGAAAAGGCAGAATGGCCTTTGCACAGAGGTGTCTTTTTACACAGGTTACTATTTTAAAATTTGTTTTTAAACAAATAATATGTACAGAATATCAATATCATCATCATCATCGTCATCATTAGTAATTATTATTATTATTATTATTATTATTATTATTATTATTATTATTATTATTATTATTATTATTATTATGCCTTTATCTTGACATCTTTGTGACTAAAATGATATTATTACATAAGCTGATGTTGAGATAAATGCAGGGAAAGAAATGGGAGTGAAATTGATTTTTGTCATGCAAGTGAAATTTTTAAGAGGTCACCTGTCATCAGTGAGTAGGAATTACACAGAGATAAAATCAACAATGGAAATTTTAATGAAGACAGAACTAGTCTGAAATACACTTGTATATTAACAGGTTAACACAATCAGTAATGTGCTAATTGCAGTATATATACATGAAAAATCCATGAATTTGAGTATAGATCACATGTAGAAAATTCATGTGTCAGATACATCCTGTTAGAAAACACAAATAATACATACATAAAAAAAAATGTTTGTCCTTATTTGATCTATATTTCATTGTCAACATCATGTATCACTAAACAATTTTCTATTAATTGTGGCCCATGAACCAACACTTAACCTTACTTTACAGACAAGTTTTAAATATTGAGTGAACCTTAACCCTAATGAAATGGAATGTAACTCATATCTTCTCATAAGCAAACTTTAGTCTTCCAGGGTAACTTCAGTTCACAAGCAGATAGATGGAGATATCAAATCATACCTATCATGCTGACATAACAGGTGAATTCCAATTCTGCTTTTGATAACGAAGCTACTTTGCCCATCATTTAGCAAATAAATTGTTTTGACCCTCTGCCCTAACAACATGAAGTGACTTGCTTTGAATATGACATATTGACACCTCTGAGTACACAATTAATATGACTGGAGTATGGTGAGTACAAGCAATGCTTTCTTCATGTAGCAAAAGACCAAGCCCATCATTTAAGGCAGAGAAAAACCATTGTTATGTTAGGAAAAATCTGGCCAATGACTGTGGAAGGCAAGTGACCGTTACAAACATGGCATTTAGACAGGAAATTTGCTGCATTCAGGGGGATGAGAAGAACTGTTGTGAACAGGTGACAGCTGAGTAAAGAACCATTAGGACAGGTTTGAAAATTTCTTGCTCTTCTGCATCCGAGATGAAATTTCTCTCTGTTGTAAAAATACCACTTATTTTTGTAGATTATAGGTGCCCATTTGTTGTTATCTGCATTGTTTGCCAGTACATGGATTCCACAGTGTGGACTTTCTTTTTGTAGAGTGTGCGATGTAAATTATAGACATGTAAGTCTGTAGGTAATTTGTTGTCCACAGACATTGATAAGTTTTAACTTTGTACACATCCTCAATAAAAACTGGATACATACAGGTAAGTTTTCTTTAGATAGTTTATAGTCAGTAGCATCCAACTGAGAGTTATAAAGTGACGCTTCAGTAACTTCATTTGTATTGGCCATTACTTTGGTCTTAATTTACAGGTGATTTTCAGTGAAATACATTAATAGCCCTGTAATATCCATTTCTTAGTTACCAAGCAGTGCTTGGTGGCTTCACCTGTACAATCTGATTAACATCAGATCTCCACTGTCCCACATGAAGATCTGACAGTGACCGCTTATGGATCATGTTCTGGCGACCTATGTTAATACTATAACATTAGTTTATATCCTTTTTCATTTATAAATGGTAAAATAATTTTATCGACCAGCGATTGGAGACCAAAGAGTTAAAAGGTAAACCGATAAAAATGTGAACGATTGTAAATAGTTAAAAGTTTCCCGATCAACTGGGTGTGCAAATGTATGATAACGAAAACATATGATTGGCAATTAAAATCTATCGACTGCATAAATATAACAGAAAACTAAACAAGGTGATAAAATAAAAAGCTATAACTTACTATAAATGTTTGCTTCCTTAAGGAAGTCTATAATGTTGGTAATGTTAACTGTATTAAAGAGCTCCCTCATGTCTTGCACAACATAGTAATGATTACGCGTAGGGTCAAGATCGAAGCATTCCAGCATAATGTGTTTAACGGTGAATGGTTCATTACAAGCTATGCACTCTGGTGGGTCTTCTCCTTTTAATATGTAGGAGTGTGTTAAATAAGTATGACCGAGTCGAATTCTTGCAATGACTACCTCCTCTCTACGGACGGATCTGTAGGAAGGGGTCAATTCTCCTAAGGTTGGCTTGATGGCATGAAGTTTGTTATTCATGGCATCATTCCATGATGCCTGCCATTTCTGGCGTAAACAGTCTTAAATACAACGTTTAAAATCAGTATAGGGTGCTTTAAAATCAGTTGGTTCCAGTAATAGGGCCATTTTAGCAGCACGATCTGCTTTAAAGCTAATTTTATCAGCCAATCATATGAAGTCCTATATTTTCACATTTGGGAGGTTAGCTAAGGAGTATCAACGTGTGCCAAACAATTTGATTCACTTTCAAAATTTCTGAAAGCTGCATTTCGATTGGCTATTAAGCTGTAATTGACAGATCTTTACATAGGACAGTGAAGATGTTTTACCAGTAATAAGATTGCTCCTGTGATAATATTGCTTTGCTCTGTTTGTAGATTTACAGAGTCAAGAATATAGGCAGGAATAAGTGAAGGTTGGGTGAACACCCTAAAGTCATGGACTTTAAGAATAATATATGTATAGCATGTGTGGGATGCCTATTAGGAAATATGTGTCAAATATGTACTGTATGGATGGAGAGTCAATGGGTTATGTACTGTATGGAAGGAGAATCAATGGGCTATGTACTGTATGGATGGAGAGTCAATGGGCTATGCACTGTATGGATGGAGAGTCAATGAGCTACAGTACTGTATGAATGGAGAGTCAATGGGCTATGTACTGTATGGATGGAGAGTCAATGGGCTATGTACTGTATGGATGGAGAGTCAATGGGCTATGTACTGTATGGATGGAGAGTCAATGGGCTATGTACTGTATGGATGGAGAGTCAATGGGCTATGCACTGTATGGATGGAGAGTCAATGAGCTACAGTCCAGTATGGATGGAGAGTCAATGGGCTATTTACTGTATGGATGGAGAGTCAATGGGCTATGCACTGTATAGATGGAGAGTCAATGAGCTACAGTACTGTATGGATGGAGAGTCAATGAGCTACAGTCCAGTATGGATGGAGAGTCAATGGGCTATGTACTGTGAGTCAGTAGGGTACAGTACTGGATGGATAATCTGGACAGAAAGGAAAAGCAGATAAACATAAAGACATTGATGTCATTGGTATCGATGCTTGGTCAATAAATTCCCAAAGCCGAGGGCCCATGAGCCGATAAGTCACGACACCCCTTTCAGCTACAGCTACGCATACAGTCACATATCCAGCTTTAGTGCCTCAGCCAGAAAAAAAATTAACACATAAACCGTGAAAAAGCAGATTTCAGACTGCTAGAGTTTTTCATCATGCAATCATTTTATTTTTGTATAGACTGGGAATGTGTGTTGTCAATATTTTTCATTCTCAAAACAAAAAACAAGTACATGTTCCTGTGTTGGCAGCAGTTGTTTTGCATCTGCAGAAAGTAGTGTCATAGTTTATATTGGTATTCGACCAAACCCATACACCCAGAGTTGTGCTAGATGTGATTTTCCTTGAATGAGGAAATTGCACAATTTTTTTCTGTTTTGAAGATAACGTCTTAATATCTTCCAAGTGTTAGGAAAGACATAAATTTGGTAAATAGATGTTTTTAAAGCATTCATGCAGTACAAAACAAAGGGTGTGGTCATGCATCTGATTAAATAAGGCAGCCTGAAATGACCTAAAAGGTCGAATTACCATACTGACAACAGGTAGTCTGTTGGAAAGTAGTCATTTTATTTTCTTGTCATTATTGAGAATGGCAAATATATATATATATATATATATATATATATATATATATATATATATATATATATATATATATATATATATATATATATATATATATATATATATATATATGTGCTAACTAAGCCTATCTTTGGCTATCTAATCTACATACTGGTTAATACGATCATTATGTCAACACAGATAAATGGACACCGCTTACCACCAACAGACCTTCTAAAAATTGGAAGATCATCAAATTAACATGTGTATTGATAATGCATATTGTAGGCTGTGTATTGTGAGTCATATTGATATTTGGCATAGGTACATAGTTTCACCCATAATACTGAAGTTATCTTGTATATGATTTGATGAGTTCTGGAAGCTTTATTTCTGATCTGTTTTGATGAACTTTGAAACATGGACTTGCATGATCGAGGTCTTGAATGCATTCAGAAATGAGAGATCCGTAAATAATATTGAGGTTATCCTGGATCTGATTGGCAAGCCAAACTTGTTAATCCAATTTTGATTAAACCTGGAGCATACACTAATATTAAATCAAGACCTTGGATAGGTCCAGTGTTAAGAGATGCACTTATGTTAATGTATCATATTGGATGAGCTTATTGCAGTCTTTATGCCATAATTGTGGGCCTGCATCATCAAGACTGTAGTTTTTTTGATAATGAGCAAGATTCATACATTTATTGAGGTAATTTTACATCTCATTGGCAGAGGATGTTTACTTTCTAGAAGACATAATTCTGATCTGCTCTTGATAAAACTTGGAACTTAAAGACCCCTGAGTTCAATAATGAGTCAGGTCCATGCATAGTAATGAGCTCAAAGTGCATGAGATTGGTTAAGCTTATAATTTTTATCAAACTTTGAACATAGGTTTATTTGTTCAAAATCTTGCATGTGATTGGCTGAGATTGTTAACACTAAGATCTCTATTTCAGATCCAGTTTAGATCAGACTTCATAGATGGTTTTAAATCACTAAGATTGTAGATGAGAATAATTATCAGCAGGATAATTTGCATATTAATGTGTTGATTTTGTATTTGGTTGGCTGTGCTTGTCAGTACTTTGGCAACCCTATTTCTGATTAAATTTTTATCTTTTTATTTAAAATTTTTTTTGTAAAATGTTCTTATATCATCAAGATATGTAACTTGTTTTATTATGAGCAAATTTTACACTTTATTGAGATCTTAGTTTTGATTGTTTTAATTTCTTGTCTGTAGAGAGACTATATTTGACCTGATTTTAATCAAACATAATGAAAAAGCTGATATCGTTAAAATGTTTAGTGATTTTATTATGAACAAGATCTGTGCATATTTATGAGGTAATTTTGCATCTGGTTTGCCAGTGTTTAATGTTATGTTTGATAGGGATTTGACTAACAATGACAAATACATACTACAGATCTATGTCACTAGAATCGTGGTTGATTTTGAGTGAAATTTATGCATATTAATGTCATGACTTTGCATTGGTTTGGCAGAGCAACTATATATTCTCTAATCAAATGTTGATAAAACTTATTATTATTATTATTATTATTATTATTATTATTATTATTATTATTATTATTATTATTATGCCTTTATCTCGACATCTTTGTGACTAAAATGATATTATTACATAAGCTGATGTTGAGATAAATGCAGGGAAAGAAATGGGAGTGAAATTGATTTTTGTCATGCAAGTGAAATTTTTAAGAGGTCACCTGTCATCAGTGTCATATACTATATGATGTATAGTCATATGTTATTAAGATGTTGGATGAGTGTGATTATGAGCAAGATCTGCACTTCAACATACTAGGGATTAATCTTGTATTTCATTGGTTTAAATTTTAACCATTTTGTCTCGTTATGATTGGCTCAACTTGTAACCATTATGTCTTGTATCTGATTGGCTAACTGGTTACCATTTAGTCTTGTTTCTGATTGGCTCAACTTGTAACCATTTTGCCTTGTATCTGAAAGGCTAAACTGGATACCATTTTGTCTTGTTTCTGATTGGCTAAACTTTTTACCAGTTGTCTTGTATTTGGCAAAACTGGTTACCATTTTGTCTTGTTTGTGATTGGCTAAACTTGTTACCATTTTGTGTGTATTTGATTGGCTCAGCTTGTTACCAATTTGTCTTGTTTCTGATTGGCTAAACTTGTTATCATTTTGTCTTATATTTGATTGGCTAAATGTGTTAGTATTTTGGAGAAAAATTTCCAGTTGGACTTTACTATACCGTGATAAATAAGCTTATATAGTGTATTATTATTTTCTAAGATATGCTTCACAAGATCTCCACATTTTAACCAGAGGTCCTAGATCTTAACTGGCTGAACTTTTTGCCTTGAAATTCCTAGATCATCAGCATACTAATTTTACCTTTATTTTTATAGCGAATTAGTATCAAGATATTTAATTGAGATTAAAATAATTAAAACATTATATCAGGTTTGTGGGATTGTTTACATCAGTTGTATTCTTTGTTCTTACAATACTATGTAATCCAGCTTAGTAAAATGTTCAACTGTCAGATGAGCAGCATCAGGCTCACTTGAGCCTTTTTTTTCTCTGTACTTGTCCTGACAGTATGGATATTACACAGGTTTGCCCTGGACCAGATGGGAGGAGATACATGAACCTTGTGTGTCCAGTAGATGTTAAGACCCAGCCAGGAGGGACTTTACCAGATATAGAGAGTACAGATTTTGCCATGCGATTTCTAAGAAATTACTCACTGGAGACAAATGGGAAACCATTTTTCCTAGCAGTTGGATATCATAAGCCTCATATTCCACTGAAGTACCCAAAGGAATACCTTGGTACAGCAATCAGTATCACTTAATCTCTCTCACTAAAGTTTTTCAGCCGTTTTCTATCACTCCAGCAAAGAATTTTTTTTTTTAGTTTTTCAAGAAAGAAAAAAATACATATTTGAAATGTATTTTTTTTCATAAGATACCAATTTTTAGTACTTTTCATGGTTTCTATAACCATGAATTTATAAAACCCACAAGTGGGTTTTTTTTCAGAACAATAGAACACCTTGCCTAATACACAAAAAAATGTACATTACACAGACAAAATATGATTTTTCACAAAGCCTCAAAAACTGATGCTCACAAAAAGAAATTGTCTATATTGTTTTGTTAAATTTGTTAAATTTTGGAATAAAAAAATAAATATACCAATGATATTATGGACATTTTAAAAATTTCCACCATCACTCTCTTTGTGATTATTTCAGAAGTGAGGGTGCCTTGACTCAGTTTTCCTTAAAGGATGGTTTATTGGTTTAGAAAAATAAAAAGCATTTTATTGTCAGAAGTGTACCTAATGCTAGTAAATAATTAACTAAGAAAATTGTGGACAAATTTATGATGCAACAAATTCTTCAGCTTTATTGTTCAGTCTCCAGTATTTTAAAAATAAATTTTTATCTTTTTGCTTCAATCTGCATATATAAAGGTATGCAAATAATATGTTATTTGCTAACTTTTAAATTTGTAATTGCATTGATGTGACATTAAGATTTATGCTTAGTGGGTTTATTTGTTACAGCACCCAAATAAAATAAGCTTAGTCCTTGTACAGCCGTATGTGATTTCCTTTTGACATACAGTACCCACTGAGAAACTATGAATCCATCAACAAAGTTGGTATAGTGCCAGCCTATTCCAACCTAATATTATTGAGTTGTAGTCAGTCTGCACTTGTTTAGCATAACAATTTACAACATTCTTCAGGGGCAGATAATAGAATGCCTGGAACAGGAAAGGATTTATACAGCCAAATAGATTACATAAAACTGGAAAAGATGGAGGGGTACAATATAGAGAAACCAGAATGATTGCTTAGTATTTTAGAATCTGCAGGGAATGGGATAGGAAACTAAAATGGTAACATAAAAATGGTAAAGTTGGCAGAAGGGTGTAGATAAAATCAAAGCATAACAAAGCCCGCTCATCTAATAAAATTAAATGACTTAATTCTGCAAATTATTGTTTTAGAAACCTGAGCATTCTTAAACTGGGATAGGTAGGTTTTATTGCATGATCCATGCTCAAAACAAATACACAATCTTCATGGAAATGCTTTCTTCGGATATTTACAACTTTGAATTTATATGTTTCTTATTCTTTTCAGCTTTATACCCCCTGTCCAACATTAGTCTAGCAAAGGATAACACATACCCTGTTAATCTTCCTCCTGTTGCCTGGAACCCTTGGACAGATCTGAGGGAAAGAGATGATGTTAAGAGCCTTAACATCAGCTTACCTTACGGCCCCATCCCTTCAGATTTTCAACTGCTGATCCGACAGAGCTATTATGCTGCAACATCGTATATGGATAATGAAGTTGGGCGGCTTTTGGCAGCTTTAGATGCAGCAGGGCTTGCAAATAACACCGTTATTGTCTTTTTTGGTGACCATGGTATGTTTCCTTGTAGTTTTGATTCTGGGAATAGATTTTAATACAGTGATTCTACACAACAAAGTTATTCAAAGTATCACTGATTTTGATAGGTCTGGTCGCATATTATGTTAAATGAGTCGGATTTGTTTTGTTATTGCTACCTTTTTTCACTTTCTTTAGTTCTTGGATAATGAGAACCAATAATAATAATGCAATTTCACAATCAATAAATGCTGTTACTTTTGTATTTTAAAACACAGTAATGACACAGCCTTGTTTGAATGCCACTTGTTATAAGGCTATTTCACTCATATACAATTCCCTTTTATGCTTTAAGCAGTAAGTGTTATAAAGAGGGAGTCATGTTTTGCTCTGTATATGGTAAAGTGCACAGGCATGCAGCTATTATTTTTTAACTTCATTAATATGCTGTTTACATTGCATGGCTCTAAAGTTGCATTTATAAAAACATAAAACAACAAAAAACACCAATTGCATTGAAATAATATATGAAAGTTAGTATAGTGGTCCTTATTCCATGTGTCCACCCTGTCTGCATTGAAAGATAGCCTTATAAGAGGAGGTACATCACTGAAGGGGACTGTATTACCCAAAACTGTTTAGATAATGTTAGTATGGGATCAATCAGGCAGAGTAAAGAAAACTACAAATTTATTTTTAAATATGGCAGCTATCACAAAATCACTCCTCAGCTTTGGAAAGTGTTTCAGCTAGCCAAGTTACATTCATGATGCAACAATGCAGACTTGATGGAGCATTATGTAAGTTAACTTAAACATGGTACCATAAGGTTTACATCCATTAAAATATACTCTTTTATAGAGGGTAAGATGGCCAGCTAATTACAGTTTGAGATGACAGGAGAAGTTGTCATAATAGAACCAAGATTGTGTTTGATACTTGCTGTAGCAATACTTATTCTACTTTGGAGTATGGAACATAATCACTGATGCCAATAGTATGAAACAAGCATTGCTGCCAACAGTAGAGAACATAAGCATTGCTGCCAACAGTATGGAACATACTCACTAATGCTAACAGTATGGAACATAATCACTGATGCCAACAGTATGGAACATAAGCATTGCTGCCAACAGTTTTATATGAACTTGCTTGCAAACTTGCAATGAAATCAAACTTCACAGTGATTATATTCTATAAAATTATTAATACAATTATTAATATTGGCATGTTGATATATCAACAGAGATGGTATACAGTAAAATCATACTGTAATTAGTCAATGTTGACAGCAGAGTTTCTTTACTGTACAGTAACTTTTATTTTTACATGTCAGTATTGACAACAAAGATTGCATATGGTAAAATGACTATTATATTAACATGTCAGTATTGAAAGCAAAGATGTACTGTAAAATTTTTAATATTACCACGTCCTTCATTCGGTGTAAGTGACTAATAGCACATCAGTCTGGACAGCACAGATCATGTACTGCAAAATAACTATTATTATTAATACATCAGTCTAGGCAACACAGATCATGTACTATAAAATGACTTATTGTTAATGCATCACTCTAAACAACACAGATCATGTATTGTAAAATGTCATTGCTATTAACACATCAATCTAGACAACACAGATCATTTACAGTAAAATTACTATTGTTACTAACACATCAGTCTAGACAACACAGATCATTGACTGTAAAATTACTATTGTTATTAACACATCAGTCTAGACAACACAGATCATTTACAGTAAAATTACTATTGTTATTAACACATCAATCTAGACAACACAGATCATTGACTGTAAAATTACTATTGTTATTAACACATCTGTCTAGACAATACAGATCATTTACAGTAAAATTACTATTGTTATTAACACATCAATCTAGACAACACAGATCATTGACTGTAAAATTACTATTGTTATTAACACATCAGTCTAGAAAACACAGATTCTTTACTCTACAATGACATTATTACTAGCACATCAGTCTAGACAACACTATAAAATGACTATTATGACTAACACATCAGTCTAGACAACATATATCATGTACTGTAATATGACTATTATTATTAACACATTAGTCTAGAAAAACACAGATCATGTACTATAAAATATACTAGCACATTGTGTTGAATACATAGATTGTACATTGTAAAAGCACTAATACCAGTACATCAGTAAGTACATCAGGTTTGACAACACTGAAAGGACTACTATAAGATGTAGGTCTTAACAACACTAATTAACACATCAGTCTTGACATCACAGGTCATGTACAGTAACATGACTATTTTTAGCATGTCAGAATTTAATATTTCATAACAGGACAATGTTAGCACATGTCTAATTCAAACAAATCAAAATATCAAATCAGATCTTAGTGTGCATGTAGCAGTTGACAATCATGTGAATATGTTTAAATGCATTAATATTAGTTATTGCATAGTATCTTTTTTCTCTTTTTTTTTTTTGTAGGTTGGTCACTAGGAGAGCACCAAGAATGGTCCAAGTATAGTAATTTTGAAGTGTCTGTCAATGTACCCCTGATGATGTACGTTCCTGGAATGACAGCCTCTCTTGCCAGTCCAGGCAGGACATTCCATTATATCAACCCACTTGATGTACTTGACACTAATCCTGAGCAGACACATGGATACTCAGCATTAAAATATGAAGGTTTTGCAAAGTCACAATATGTTGATAATGAGCTGCTTAAATTCGCTCTATCAGGGCTTGATTCAAACCCATTGCACATGGTAATGGACAGTTCTGATAGTTCAAAGAATAGTGATAGTTCTATTCAATACAGGGATGAGTTAGTAGAACTTGTGGATATTTTTCCTACACTTTCGCAGCTTGCAGGGTTGCAGGTACCTACTACATGCCCAGAAAATTCTTCCACCAATACTTTTTGTACTGAGGGTGTTAGTTTGGTTCCATTACTAACACTTACTATTGACAAAAGCTCTTCTGATAAACCTAGTATGAAGTGGAAGTCAGCAGTTTTCAGCCAGTATCCACGACCAGATGACTTTCCAATGAATAACAGTGATGAGCCTTCTCTGCAGGACATAAAGATTATGGGATATTCCATGAAAACTGCTAACTATAGCTATACAGAGTGGGTTGGCTTTGATCCTGATAGGTTTATGATGAATTGGTCAGACTGTCATGCAAGGGAGTTGTATATACATGATTTGGACCCCTCTGAGGATAACAATGTGGTAGCATTAAGACATTACCAGGGTCTTGTTAATGAACTGTCACAAAAACTGCATGACGGATGGAGGCATGCATTTGTAGGTGCACAAGGAGATAACCCACGATAAGGTAGTCTAGTTAATTAAAATTTACATGTCTAGTTTATTATTAGTGCATTATCCCTGTAGACAAAGTCTATACCTTTCATTGTGCCAAAGTTGTGAGTCCATTAATAAGTCATTACAGTCTTTGTTTATTTTATGCCCCACTAAGACTATGGTAGGAGCATGTCATGTTACCCATTTATGTATGTACATTTGTCCATCACACCTTGGTTTTGTGTTGAGGTGATTTCTGAAACTGTGGTGGGGCATCTGTGCTACATTAACACATTTATATTTTCATACTGCTTTAAATTATTCAGATACATTATCCAATCATATCACCTTATGAGAATAACACTGCTCCCCAGCCCTCCCAGCTAAAGCTTTTAGCTATAGGAGTTAAGTATTGCCTGGCCATACATGTGGCAGTCAGACAGAGTGATCTTCCCCTTTTTAATTGTGCTTCTGTTCTGTGTAGACAAATACTTTCTATGGAGCATGCACAGCATGCTGGGATGCATGGGCTCTTTGATCCTAGGCCAGAGGAATATGAACCACTTAGGATCGTCTATTGCTCATCATTATCCTGGGGATAAAAGCCATACTTAAAGTATTTCATTGGTGGCAGGAGAACTACATGTAAAGGTTATTCTCATTATTTAGGACAACACCACAGTAGTGATTTATATTAGAAAGCAAGGGAGAACCAGATGTACAGCTTCTTAAAAATAAAGTATAATGACTTCCACTGGATTTGTATTGCAGTATATAGAGTTAGTCAACTTTAGCTGGATCCTCCACCGAAAAGCTCCCTCAGATATATTAGGGGACTTGAGGTGTTCTTTACAGGATAAAGGAATGTAACTCCTCCACTCTTACCAGTTCTCTTAAGGCATTAGATTGGGTAACATATTTGAAGAAGAAACCAATGTTTCTAGTAATATATGTTTCTTTGATGATACTTACTCTAACATACAGATGCACTCTCCCAGCCTCTCTGCACTTACATCCTACTGGAGAGTGAGCAGTCTGCTCCAGTAGTAACAGAGGTACGTACAGGATTTGGCACCAATGGGTGCACTTTATAAGATATTATGTACTTCTGGGAGAGTGACAGGTGTAAGGCGAAGTTGTTAGCATTTGCAAGATGCACAATGGAGACACTTAGCGTATATTACTATACAGCATATATTACTTTCATGTACTATGGCTGAAATATCTTTGGATATTGTAGTTGTGGATATTGCACATGATCAAAACATGTAGCTGGCTAAAATTGCTGATTTTGCATGTGCTTAAAAAATCAGCTTGAATTAGCCAATAAAGTACATTAATTTTAGCAGTTTTTAAAGTATGAAAATTTAATTTTACCTGACTAGACAATACAGCTTCTGAAAGTACAATGAATGAATTACAATTTACCTTTGAAGTTCAGAAAGTGAAAATGAAAAACCATAAACCAAATTAAGGGGAATTCAAAGTTCTTTTAACAACAACTAAGATATGGAAGGCCTTTTATAAATAGACAGGATAACCTGTTAGGAAAACTGGGGAAATTCTTTTCCTATAACAATCTGACCTTATGCAAAATACAGTAATGTAAAGCACCAGCAATCGCATTATGAAGGGGAGATCATTCTGATTGCCACATGTGGCCAGACAATATTTAGGTCCCATAGCTAAAAATTTAAGCTGGAAAGGCTGAATTTATAAGGTAGTGGACGTACTCCTTTGATCGGATAAGAATTGTCAAAGAAACATTTTATTAGAATTCTAAGTTTATAAAAGTATTTTTTTTTATATATAAGTAATCTTAATAATGCATATTTGATGCAATTGTTTGTAGAAGTTAAATATATCACAAAGGTGATGGAATAGTTCATATCATCGTGTAAAGTTGTAATTACCTGACCATTCTTAATGTGAACTTTTTGTAAAGCCCTTCATCAGTCATGATTTACATTTACTTCACCTTTGGCATCTTTGAAGAAACTGCCAAGCCAGTTCTTAGTAGAATTTGTTACATTATTCAAATCTGAAGAGTGATTTTAGTGACCTTTCTTGCAACCACTTGGCTTCCCTAGCAATCAAATGTAAGAAACATATTTTGACATTTTCAAAAGAAACACTGAACCAGTTTTTATCAACCCATTTGGAAATGTTTCTAATGACATTCTGTTACTGTTTGTTTTATGCCCTTGCAAACTCGAATGAGTCTTTGGTATGACTTAGCTGGAATTCAAACCCACAACTTCCAGCATCTGAGCCAGACGCTTTCACCACTTGTCTCCCTACTCCGCTTACATCCTCTTAATCATTTTACTCTATGTTTATAAATTATACCAAAATACAACCAACACCCAATTTTCTTACAGAATATAATTGGCTAACCATAACTTTTAAAAGGCAGGCCTTATGAACAACCCAGTATATAAATCCTGAGCCAATATGTAATGATAACATGATTCTGTTAATGCAGTGACTTTACGAAAATTATATCTTTAAATTTTTTCCCCCTTTGATTACATTAACTACCATTTAACATTCATGGAAACTAAAATCTAAAAAAGACCACATAATTTTGATGATCTGACAATTTTATTTTGATCATGGTTTAGATGGTTTTTGGATTTCAAGAATTAGAACCATGAAACATTTTTGGATTTATTGTTCAAATCAGTTACATATTATGAAGTCAATGAGATACACAATGGCTTTTTTCATATGCCTCCATATAATGTACTTATTTACAAGTCAGTCAACTTCCATGGTTATTCAGATCTTAACGTCTGCACAAATCATGTTTTCTCTATGATATTTTTCAAACTTGGTGTGTAGTTTTATCTCAGCAGCTGTTTTTTAATGTGAAAGCAGCAATTAGGGTACCCTGTCCATTAGGATATGCATGTTCATGTGGTGTGAGTACTAGGTTATGCATGTACATGTGGTGTGAGTACTAGGTTATGCATGTACATGTGGTGGAAATGCTAGGATATGCATGTCCATGTGGGTTAAGTACTAGGATATGCATGTACATGTGTATGTACTAGGATATGCATGTACATGTGGTTTAAATACTAGGATATGCATGTACCTGTGTTTGTACTAGGATATGCACATACATATTTAAGTGATTTGCATATACATATTTAAGTGCAAGGATATGCATGTTCATATGTAAGAACATGATATGCATGTACATATGGTGTAAGTACTAGGATATGTATGTATAGGTGATGTAAATACTATATTATGCATGTACATGTGATGTAAGTGCTAGGATATGCATGTTCATGTGGTTTAATTGCTAGGATATGCATGTTCATATGGTTTAAGTGCTAGGATATGTATGTACATGTGGTGTAAGTGCTAGGATATGCATGTACATGTGGTGTAAGTGATAGGATATGCATATACATGTGGTGTAAGTGATAGGATATGCATATTCATGAGGTGTAAGTGCTAGGATATACTTGTACATGTGGTTTAAGTGCTATGCATGTACATGTGGTATAAGTGCTAGGATATGCATGTTCATGTGGTGTAAGACTAATGTTATTAAATTTGTGCAATTTTTTCTACAGCATTACAGATAGAGACTTCAAACCTTGTAACATGTCTAGGGATGGTTTGTTAAGATGTTTAACAGTCTTATGGTTTTTGAAAAACCACTTAGATCGAAAATAACTATTAAAGTATGAGACCAACATGTCTGAGAATTAGTGTGTGCTATTATTTACCAGAGTGTCATCATAATTCATATGGCGGCTTGAATAAAATTCCCTGGTTCATACCTTGGGGGTCAGAAAGTTGTGATGCATGGGTGATAACTTAGAAGCTATTGTGAGTCCTACTTAGTAAATAAATATCCATTTATTTGGCATCAAACGACAAATTCAGATATGAAACTTTTTCCTCAGGATAAATAGTTATCCTAAGGAACTTTATCCTGGGTTATAACATAGAAACAATTGACATCAGCACAACATAAATATGTATATACTTATTGGACATAGATGTATACATTGGTATGTGTATTTAATTTGTATTGATAATGTATTTTGGAATTGACCTTGTCCAAAATCAAGTTCATTTTCTACCAAACCAGTAGCTTTTATTTTGGTAAACAAATATAACATAGATAATATGTCCCACTGAATGTGGGATAAATATTAGGATCAATATCAATAGAGATACACATATATTTGGGTCTTGTATTGGACATTGATATTCCCAGTGGAATAACCTGTTGTACCTAACGTTTACCACATTATTTATTATAGGTTTAGTGAAAGATTTTCTCTTGTTGAAAGCCAAGAAGTTTTTAGAAATGTACTTAACCAACATCCTGGTTTTTCCTCTGTGTCTTAGGTTTTTTTTATATAATCTTGTTTACTTTTTAAAAAATTGTGCTTGCTTTAACAACCTGTACCAGAATAAATCTTATTGTTCAGCTTTAAATTTGGGTGAAAATTGTTTATTGCAATTATTATTCACTGGAAATAAAAAGTGCTCATCTATAATATGCTTGGACAGAAACATTAATATGAAATTATAGTAAATTCAGACAAGGACATCTTGGATTATATTATTGTTATTAAATGGAAGACAGTTAGTACATAATCACACTTCTGGCAACTTATACATTAGCACTTTTAAGACTATAGGCAAATCAGTTCCTTCAGTGCTGGATCTTATTTCGATCACCTCTGGAATTTGAATTAGAACTTTTTTAATTAGGACAAGTGATAGAACCTTCTGGACTATTTGTGATTTAATTCACATCACTGTAAGTTTTCTTTGAAATTTTCACTTTGTATTTTAGGCGAAAAAATTATTAGTTGAATTTTACAAAACTTCATGGTTTTCATTCTTTTCTGTTACTTAGTGTAAGACCATAGAGTCATAATAAACATGCTGTTAATGTAAGCCCTTAAGCACACCCCCACCACCTCATTTTGGATTTAGCTCCTGGGTTAAAACATAGAAATGATAGAAATCTGTTCATGCTATAACCATATGAACATAGGGTAGAGCAATCTATTTAACAAAAGGTAATGGCAACTTAACATTTATGCTGGGAAACCATTTTGCCAGATCTAAAAATCACAGTTATGCAGCATGCATATATATATATATATATATATATATATATATATATATATATATGAAGAGAGAGAGAATCATTTTATTCATGTGTCTTGGTTAACAGATTAACAAAAGAGCATATAAATTTATGAAAAGTCAATGCCTACTGTAATCACTGAATGGCCTGTGTTTCATTTGCTGCTGAGGAATAGTGAATTTAAATGTTACAAACTTGGGCCAGGGAATAGCACAATGCAAGAACAGCAATTAAATTCTTGAACGTTCTTTCTTTGACAGGACGGACACCTTATTAAGTCATACCTTGTAATAAAATTGTGTTTTGGATAATTGGTAGTTATAGATTAACATCATTCTTTATATCAGATAGCTCACATTTTGGAATAGCATATGTATCGAGGAAAACGCCACTAATAATCTATGCACATACTTTGATTTATAGTGCTATTTCTTATGTTTTTTATGTGGGTGTAATACTTTAATAGTTTCTGAAGTATATTTCATAATTATTACTTTTAAAACATGTGAAAAAATGCTCTGGCATCTCAATTTTAGATGTTTGGACAATTATCTTTTTCACTCGAACACAACTGTCTAAATATCTAAAATGGGGTGGGAAGAGCTGTGTAATAAATTCTATTTATACACAATGACTAAGTATTATTTCCTTTGAAAGATTTTGTTTTGATCATTTGTTGTTGTTCAAAATTATTCACATAATTCTAGTCCATTATACACATTATTTTATTTTGAATAAAATTATTTCCTGTGAAGATCTTTTGTGTTACCTTTTATTTATCTGATTTTAGGCTGGTAACAAATTAAAAGTTTTACAAAATTCTTTAGAATGAAACAGTTTCAGCTTGTACTCTATATAGCTTGGCTGTCTACAGGTAACTGCGGCACCATCAACTGTTGGGGATGCACATGAAAGTCCAGTCAAAAAAGCTATGTCACGGGAATGGATTGTAATCGAAGATTATACTTAAAACAAAAACCACATTTAATTACTAAACCATCAGTACAAAGAGTAACATATCTGTCTCTCATTTCACACAAATATGTAACTCATTTGCAGTCACATTTTTGAAACTTGAGTACATGACCAGCACACAATTTTGTCACTCAGGATATTATCAAGTTAGAAAGGCAGGTAAAGAAATGATTACACATCATTAATCTGATATAAGCACGGTAAGTATGAAAGCATTAAACTATAGCACTGTAAATCCGGACTAATTATGAATGCACTAAGCCACGGCACTGTAAATCCATAATGATTTGCAATGTTTTGTAATTGTTTTGAAATAGACAGCACTGAAAAACTGTTGTTGATGCATGCTCAAATGCAAGGCATTTATTTAAAGCATCTACTACTGGGTTGCTTCTCTAAATTCCACAACAAAGGGTTGTGTTGTAAATTTATATATTTATATGAAAATAATGTGAAATTTTCATATAAATTTAGCTAATTTATATTTTACAAAACCATCTTATATGCCTTAGGGACAAAGCTTCTGCTGGCAAAATACAGAAACTGCACATATTTGTTTTTTATTTTGTGTACTAATGTCACCCACTGACCTTTTCAGGTGCATGGTCTTTGAGATGCTGTAACTGTTCATGTTCATTAAAAAGCATGCATGTGCTCTATCTGAAGTGGAGCATTCAGTGAAACTGAAGAATTTAATTTATTATATAAAATTATGTTGTTACAATATATACTCACTTAAAAGAGAAGTCCAAGTGCAAACCACAAAGACGGACAATATATTTAATGTACCGGTATATCTGAGTCTGTGTAGTTTGTTAGGAGCAATCAGTAGAAAAAACAGCATAAACCCTGATCTGCAAGTGCATTATGCTGTAACAAATCATGATCTTTGTTGTTTGCAGTTTGATTTGACTTATAATCAAATCAGTAATACGGTACAAGCCTTGTACAATTTGCTTCAATGAATGATAAATAGTTTCATCATGAAGCCAAAACTTTGTTTTCTTTTGTCAAGCAAATTTTATTTCTTGCTCATATTATTTGATCTTTTTATATTTAGACAAGTACTTATGTATGACTTGTGTGCCAATATGGCTTCCTGAAAGCTTCTTTTAATTAGAACAAGGGAATTTATCAATGGCCTATGTTATTGGTAAACTGTGAAATAATCAGAAAGCCTTAAATCCCATGACCTCTGAATACTGTAAATTCCATGACCTTTTACAATGCATAGGCACATTTCAGTATGTATGAACTATTGTTGCTACAAAGACATTGGTAACTGGGCTTGCAGATTCAAATGGTATATCATTACAGCTGTAATGTATAGCCCAGATCATGTAGAGAGTGGGGTCTCAATAATCCAAACAAGTAAAAATGGGAAATAAAAGTGGGGCCCTCAGTGGTCAAGTAGTCTAAAACAATTTCCTTTACTGATCACTGCCATCTTACCTATGTCCACATGGGTTTGAGTCTAAGGTCAGCCAATGGGTTATATGTGAGAAAGCTGCCAGTAGTTTCACTTGGATTGATGGTTCTTCCCGGGTACTTCCCATGATTCATCTTCCACCACTTATGCTGGCCAATATATATTCCCTATCTTGAGCTGAGAAATGGCATTAAACCCAAAAGCAATAAACAATGGAAATATTGGAACAGTGATCAATTTTTTAATATGACAAGCAGGTGTACTTAACATTTTGACAAATATAGCTGACTGTAGATTGCCAAGCTTATTATTATTATTATTATTATTATTATTATTATTATTATTATTATTATTATTATTATTATTATTATTATTATTATTATTATTATTATTATTATTATTATTATTATTATTATTATTATTATTACTACTTTATTTAAAGATGGTAACTCAATTAGCTAAGAACTAATCTACCTTGAGGCCCTCATTCAAAGGAGTTTATTTATTTTTGCTGCATCTCTGAAGCCACTGGATATACTGTGTTTAGAAATAGGAAATAGAGTGGGCATTTCTAATCTCAACTGGAATACTATTCCAGAGCAAAGTTCCAGAGTATTAGAAACATTTTTAAATAATTCCTTCTTTGGTTTGGGAATTTTGTAATGTTTGGTAGACATTGATCGCAGGTGGGGAGTATTTCCGGGTAGCCTATACTTGAATAGTGATGGCAAATATTCAGGAGCACTATTATTGGATATCCTCTACATTAATTTGGCTTTTCTCAGACTGATTCTGTCTTTAATAGGTAATTGTTTTAACTTACCAGCTACATTTTCCTTGCTTTCTTTCTGGTTTGATATTAACTCAAAAGCTCTTTTCTTTTAGATGTGCCAGCCTTGCTAAGTTTTTATCATTTTAATTACTCCATACTGTATTACAGTAGTCCAAATAGGATTGTATGTAACTGTTATAAAATAGTTTTCTGTGCCTTTCTTGGAGAAAGTGTCTTATCCTACTAAGAAGCCATAAACTTGAATTTACTTTTTGTTTGCTGATATGTTTGATATGTTCAGTCCATGATAGGTTATTTTCTACCAAAACACCAAGTAGACTATTGTGACAGACCATTTGCAACCTTTTATCCTTCCTTGTCATAGTTCAACACTATCAAGTTTTATTCTTATTTTCAGTGTTGAGATAAGTAATATTTTAGTTTTACCAGTATTAACCACCATGCCATTGCATGTGCACTAGTTGTCAAGTTCCTTTAGGGCATTCTGTAGAGAAATTTCCAAGTTCATTCTTTGTGTTTTGGATGTCTGACAATGTTGTGTCATCTGCATAGAGATCTATAGATGATATTGAGTCCTTTAGTAACAGTGGTAGGTCATTAATAAATAAAATAAAATGTGACAGACCCAAAATTGAGCCTTGTGGTACTAAATATAAATATATATATATATATATATATATATATATATATATATATATATATATATATATATATATATATATATATATATATATATATTGTAGTTTTTCATGTTTAGACAAAAACAAAGACATATATATTGTAGTTTTTCATGTTTAGATAAGCATAGGGACATAGAATTATTGTAGTTTTTCATGTTTAAATAAAAACAAAGACATATATATTGTAGTTTTTCATGTTTAGATAAACATAGGGACATATATTTTGTAATTTTTCATAAATAAAGCTGTTGAGTATTATAATGTCAGAATAAGTACCAAATTAAACTAGATGAAATGTATAACCACCCTTAATATGTATTCCAGGATTAACATAATATGAGACATAAGAATAGGAAAAAAAAAATCATTAGGAAAAGATGTGGACATTAATCTACCATTATGATTCTATGGTTTCATACTAAGTACAGAGAAAAAGCAAAACCGTCATGTATAGTAAAATCAAGAAACAAACTTATTTCTCTAAATTACAAAAATAAAATTTAAGAGGAACATACTGTATCATAAATTAAAATCCCAAAAAATCCAAAATGTTCAATAACAAGTCCAAAAGTATAGTGTTCCAAATCAATTCCAACACTGCATGTGCTAATGTATCATTAGTTTTTAACAGGTTGATGTACCAATAGTTTTGATATATCATAATGATATAATGCAGAATGTCTTTGAATAAATATACAATAATTCCAAAAGAGCAATTTAATCCAAAATGGCAGCACTTTATAGTTTGAATTGATCATTTTTAGATATTTCCTCGCAAATTATATCTCGACACAACTGCATGCTTTAAAATTGAACTTAAATGAGGAATTAATAATTTTGTTTACAACAGCTTTGGAAATAGGTAAGAAGTTCACTTCCAGAACATTCTAAGTTTTAAAAAAAACCACTCTTGAACTCAGATATCAGTAAACACTCTACTTATAACTAACAGACATCACAAAAAATAGTTATAAACCAGTTATATTGTTCTCAATCAATATCAAAGGTAAATCACACAATACAAATTAAATGTACCTGACACCTTCCCTCATAAAGAAAAGGAAAGATATATAAATAAATCTTTCTTTTACATATGAGTCAAACATACATAAGGATGTCTTTTGAATGTCACAAAATGAAACAATATAATATTTTTATACATAAGAAATTGCATCTGCAATCAGCTTATCTTTATCTTGGTTTTCCTAATGTTGATGTATTCCTGCAACATCAAATCTGAATAATCGCTAAAGGTAAGGGAGTTATGATTAATGAAAACAATAATCAAAGAAAGAGCTGAACTAATATACACTTTAAAGTGTTGCAAAGTCAATATCAAAGACAACACTCCTTGTTTGTGGAATAATTAGTGCATGGCCATGAATTTGTCAAAAGCCTCTATTGATATTTCTCAGATCAATGAAACCTGGAAATTTGTCAGGGTTTCAGCAATTATGGAAATATTTGAGGACACAGCTATACCCACAAGATACATCAGAAGCTTTTTACTATTTAGAGATAGCCTTGATCTTTACTTCTACAGTTTTAGTTTGACCATGTACCATAATATGTCCTAAAAATGTTACACAAGAATGGCAAATCTCACTTTTACCTTAAAAATTAATTGTCAAACTTGCATTACTGCCTTGATCAAATTTGGCAAAATTCATTTTCCATATTTTAATAGCTGCCAAGAATAGTGTACTTTAGACAAATTTAGGTTGATTTTTGGAGCACAAGGGAGCAGTCATTTTAGTTAGCAGTGTCCTAAGATCATTTAAAATTTCCAAACGTACAATATCCAAAGAAATTTCATCCACATTACATGAAAGTAGTATATAGGTATGCCAACATTCTCTCCACTGTGCATTTTAAAATGCATACAACTTCACCTTACATGCATCACTCTCTCAAAAGTACATAATAACTGGTGAGCGCCACCATAAAGAGGATATAGGTATTATTATTGTATGACTTAATTTTGATTGTATGGCTGAAATATTTAAGTCGCAAGCATCAAAACAGTCCTTTGTAATAATTGTCCTGTATTTCCCCCCTCAGAACAGCATTTATTAGAGTCATAGTCTTAAACCGGTACAGCCCCCCCCATCTTATGATAAAAAGTGAACTATTTTAAAAATGCGCATTGCATTTTGTCTACATAGCAACCAGTGTTATGCTGTTAGACAGGAACATGAAACTAGCCATATTTATTCCTGAGATGTCAACAATAAATTTTACAGTTATAAAAGGGATATAACAGGTGAGGTTCATAAAGGTCAAAGGTCAAAGGGTAAAATATTAACTAATTCTTTGATATGGAAGAAAGCAAATTTGCTTTGTTATCATTTATTTTTTAATTTCATTACAAATAAATGAAATGAAACATTTTCACTATGTATTTCTTTTACTTAATGCAACATTTTTTAATTTAAGTTGACTTTATTCCTATATTCTAAGACTTCTAATTTCCCCATAATGAAGGTCACTACTCACCCAAACATGCCTCATAGTAAATTATGTATGCTAGAGCAAAAATAAGTATAATTAGCTTATTTTCATGAATAAAATCATTGTTAATGTACCATTTTACTCAGAACATCATACATAATAATATGAAAATAAGAAAAATAATTTAATAAATGTTTATATTTGTTTTTAAGGTGGCGCTCTACAGTTTCGTATTTAGCATAGGGTTAAAATTTTAAAGAAAAAGAGTTTCCCCGGGTTTCCTCACTAGTTATACTGGTTATTTAAAAGAGACTTTGTATATCTTAGGTACTGTTCAAAGAACCTTTAATTCTCTTTATTTTGATGTATGATTGATGGGTGTAATATGGGTTAGAGAGTATACAGCTTGGCCTTACTCCAGATGTGCACCTTTCAAAAAAGTGCTAGCTCTACTTGCTCATTTTCTGTTCTCGAACTTCAGAGGTAAATTGTAAAAAAAAAGAGCCGATAACTTTTTTTACATTTTATGTATTTGGTAATTCAGTCATTGCACTTTTAGAAGCTGGTATTATCTAGTTTGGCAAAATTCATTTTCCATATTTTAATAGCTGCCAAGAATAGTGTACTTTAGACAAATTTAGGTTGATTTTTGGAGCACAAGGGAGCAGTCATTTTAGTTAGCAGTGTCCTAAGATCATTTAAAATTTCCAAACGTACAATATCCAAAGAAATTTCATCCACATTACATGAAAGTAGTATATAGGTATGCCAACATTCTCTCCACTGTGCATGTTTAAAATGCATACAACTTCACCTTACATACATCACTCTCTCAAAAGTACATAATAACTGGTGAGCGCCACCTAATACACATGTATTATCTGGTTTAGGATCAATAATACCTGGTGAATGTCAGTTACTTTTACTTGGTTGAATAAAATGATTTTTCAGAAAATATTGCATTTCTTATTTCAAATATTCCTGCTTGAGAGGATTTTTCCTGTAAGGATGCTGTTCCACAGGTGTAGAATCTACAATACCATTGTCATAATAAAGTACATTTATTCAGGAAAAAGTGCTCATATTCACATAATAGCTGTTTTAGTTCACTCTTTTCTTGTGGTAGTAGATATGAAAGTTTCTGGTTCAGATTGTTTAATATGTTTGAAATCTGAAAGCTGGTTGTAGCAAAGTCACTACAATCAGATTGCATTCCATCAAATACATCCTCACTGTATATGACATATATATCTTAATTTTCTGACTTATTAAATGGGCAATATCTACCAAAATACCATATAACATTTATATGGCAAAGTTATTTCTGTTTTGCCACCCAGGAGTATTAATACTACATTTTAAAGTCACTTACATTCTTTTCAATAATGAAAGGACCATATGATTTATTCCATAGAGGATTTTGAGGTATGGGCAAGATCCAGAACTCCAATATCAGGCTGAAAACTTTCATCTTTTTTATTTCTGTCATACCTTAATTTCATTTTTGACTGAGTAGAATGAAGATTAGCTGCTGCTGCTTCACAAACCTTTAACTACTTATATTTATTCTCAGAAGCATAGTCAAGAATATTAATCTAGGAATCTTCATTTGAAAGAAGTTTCTCTTTTAATAATCTCCATGGTCCATTGAGAGTGTGTCCAAAAACTAGGTAAAAAGGTCTAAACCCGAACGATTCTTAAAATCATTCTCTAACAGCAAGCAACAGCAAATGAACCTCATCCCAGTCTTTTCATGTATAAAAAAATATATCTTCAAAGTTCGAGGACATCTTTCCAAATCCCCTTGATTTTTTTGGGTCATACGAGTTTATAATTTCACATACTATGTTTTGCCTATCTCACCATTTCTTTTTTACACTTTGCTGAATTGTTTTCAGTCTCTGCTAATTAGCCCAATACACTTTCATAATTTTGGTACTACTTTATGTTTACTCTAAACCAATTTTACATTTGTTCCAGATGTTTTCAGTCTCTGCCAAATTTGGTTCTGTGTCATAGTTGTAGAATCTTTTTCACTCAGAGCTATTTTAATCTAATTATCTGAGTTTTGTTTGGTCCTTGGTAAATCACAGAACTATTTTGTAATTTTAGAATTACTTTAATCATGTTTATTTTATTGGTGGTTGTGATTTATAACATCCATATAATATATGCAAATTTACTGTCATTTTAGGCTTAATCTGTTGGACATTAAGGTCATAGTGTAAAGTCACAACATAATTTGAATTCCCCCATAACGGGTGCAAGTGCCTCATATAACTACTTTTATATTTGAAAGGATTTTCATTTTTTCATTTTCATTTTCAGCTTCTGCAACTTGACCTGATAATTTTCCTCTACATATACAAAATGTTTTAAAATATGTGTGATGATTGGTTATCTAAGTCCTATGTATTTGAATTTCATGAATACTCTTGTTTTATAGTTTTAAAAAATCCATTTTAAAATAAATTAGCAATGAATAGTTCATCTGGATGTCGTAAATAAACACTTTTTTTTTTTTAAAAAAAGTAAATAAAACAATATAAGGTACCATTTGTTAGTGGTGTGTTACCAGTACCAGGATAGTTCACTCGGAACGTCTCGATTGTCTCCGTAAGGAGCAATGTACTAAAGTGGCCGATTAAGCAACGATGACAAGCAGCTGCACAAATGAATTCAAGGATTTCGGCCGACGCATCACCAAAACTGCTAAAAGTTTCAAAGTAATGAGTTTAATATAGAAAGATGAAATAAATGCGGTGAGTATCACACTTTATTGGATATAACCTTGGTAATATGAAAAAACTCTAACCGCTTGAGTCGCACAACACAGATTTTTCTTTGTTACGCTTGAGTGAAAGCGGTGAATGATACTACGTCTATAGTGGGAGAAAAGTAGATCCAGGCCCAGATCTGTTTATATTAACAGGATAAATCTATCGGGCGTTTAAACAGAGCTAAATAATATACTTTTATATAACCTTGATGACAGGTTAACTTGGTCTGCTGTATATTAAGATGCCTACAGTTGGCAACGTTTGTGGCTGAGAAAACGTTGCTTTGTATGAAAAGGAACAAGCCGTGTGGATGTTAACATTATCTTCATCGTCGTCTTTATTGTCACAGTTAATTCCAAGTAAATGACCAGGACTGTAGGTCAGTTAAGTTTTCATTTTTTATATCCTTTGTGTTAACCATAAAGAATGCATGCACATAACAATGTACATTATATGCTTTCCAAACTCTCAGCAATCCGTTGGTTTTTTTTTTTTTAGGTTAGTAGTTTGTAATTATTTTTTTTTATTTATTAAAAGGTTAAAGTAAAAAGAAAATCTTAGTGCCTGATATGTTGAACCTGTACAATGTTTGTGGTGATGTAGATTTATTGATAGTGGTAGGATTGGTGACTTTCATAATATCTACACACATTTCCTTCAGTTCGAAATGTGGTCCTTAATCAGACTTTGTTTCTATTACGTTAAATAAATAGAACATTTAATCTTTTATTCTTCAAAATTAAGAGCAAGATTGGGTATTATATTGCTGTTATTCTTTTTCCATGTTAGTCTTGTTATTTAACAAAAATTTTCAATTCATGAAATATAAATATTTGTATTGTAATGACTTTAACAAAGGTTGACTGAAAACCTATTTTTTTTTGCAAAATATAAAATTTTGCTAAATTGCTTTTTGGTGCTTATTTACAAATTATTGGGTCATGCTACAAATAATAACTAGGAGCACTTCAGGTTTCAACTAAAATGGTTGCACTTATAAATAAGTATTAAAATTGGCAAGTGAAAATTGTCAGCTGGTTGGTATTTAGAACCATAATGCCAGATAATATATGAAATTGCCATCCTTACATGTTATTTGGCAGGTTTACAGACTGTAAAATGACCAGTACAATACATGACCTCTGTACTCAACTGTAGTTAAGGGTGCAGATTTACAAAAGTGCAAAGATTGAGATAAATGTAGACAATTTAGTAGCAAAATTGCATTCATGTTTTGTTAAGGCTTTATTAATATAAACTATCAGAAGAAAAACATCAAAGTTATAATCATTTATCAGTAAATTTGTGGCAATGCAGTGGGAAGTAAAATAGTCATGAGAACTCCAAATTGTTTATTCAGTCTTTCCTGAGGTTGAAATAGGATGGTGACTGCAGCTGGGCCAGCCTTAGGCCAATTGTACCCATTTGGTCCAATCAGGCCCCATGCTCACATGGGCCCCACACCTATCTATATAGAGAAAGTAATTTTAAAGCAATGGAAGAAAATTTTAATAAATCCAGAAGGCCTTGCCAAAATGATCTAAATTAGCAGCACATTTTTTAATGCCATTACATGATTGCTGACAAGTCTGTCAATACTAATGATACTTTTAAAAATAGGCTCATTCTCTTTTATAATTGCTCAGTAATTTGCCTTGACTAAAAATTTCACCTTTTGTCATCTGTTGCCATTAATACCCCACTCAGTTGATTTCTGCTCTAATTGTATAAGGCAATGAAATTGTTAGTGTCTGGCAACCAAATATTTTGAAGGGCCCAGGGCTGAATTTTTTTTTCCTCACTCATCCTACCTACATTTTCACTTGTCTCAAACTTTTTATCTCTTGTCTAGGTTGATGTGATATTAAATTTTAATACATATAAAAACAAAAGAAAAAATGTACACATTGATTTCTTTAAAGGTGTAATGTTTTTGATATTGTCAGGGTATCTTGTATACACTATTTCTTGCTCAAATATGGTAGTACTTGAACTTCCATGAGAACAAATGGAATGGAATTTCCTGAAATTCATACCTTACCTAAGTTCTTATGATTTACACCAGGTTTGAGACAAATTTCTTCCTGGAGCTTACATTGCATTTCCATATCAGAAAACGATTTTCCTTACTGGGCTAGGATTTGTTAAAAGGAGCTCCCATCTTATTTGTTTTCATTCTCATTTTGTTTTAGTAGTCCCATTGATAGTGGAATGTTAGCAACTCTAACCTCAAGGATATTTTGCACATGTTGGTTGGTGCCATACAAATATTGAAATGCTTATCAGGTTAACAATGCAATATAGCAAGATAGTTTAAAATACTGCTTTCTAATCATATAAGATTTTTTTATGAAGTGTTTTGACTGGCAGATAATTTGGTTGCTGGGCCATATATGCAAGCATGCAGTAATAGAACACATGCACATGCAACAGTTTTTAGTGAGGACATGCTATAGTATCATGCTATAGCATTGCATGATGTGAATAAATATGGAGGCATGCATTTGCTTTGCTTGGAGGACATAAATGGCCAGATAAAATTAGACCAAGTCATTAAAATATGAAACTTGACACTTGTCCAACTTATTTTGAAATTGGGGAAAAAAATTCACTTGTCCCAGACTTGTGCCTTGGAAAATTTGACTGGTTTGACTTTGAAAATGTATAGTTCAGGATATTGGGTATTTGACTAATCATGTTTATGGCTACTCATATCTTCTGGTATGTTACCCTGTGGCTACTAAATTTAATAGATGCTTTCAATACTGACTAATTGATTACTGATTTGATATTTATGTGGCATCTGCTAGGGACATTTCATTGTATTTGTGAACAGTTAATCCACAGATTTCTAAACCTGATACAGATACTGTTGAATATTTGAACATGTCTTTTAGTTTTGGAGTTTCTGTATCATATTTGTTTAGTTTGTAATTTGAAAATGTTGCATTTTAACAGCTGTTTGATGTTTTCTAATTATAAAAAAGAAACTTAATGGAAAGTACAACATATTCATTGTAAAATAATGTACATTAAAAAATATTGAAAAAATACATCTATGATTGATTTTAGTTGCATACCAGTTAACAGAACATAGAAGCCATTTAATTTTCTTGATAATATACAAATAACTGATAATGTAATACAGATTTTTATATATAATATTAAAAGTTGTAAAAAATATTTGAATGAATTTAAACCTGAAACCTGTATGTACTCCCATTGAATTACATGTCTGTCATATTTTAGGATACATATAATTACCTATTATCAGTAGGACCTCAGGTGGCTGACTAAACTGCTTGCCTTTGCTGATCACTGCCATCTCACATCTGTCCACATGGGTTTGACTCTTAGGCTTGGCCAATGTGATCATGTGAGAAAACTTTCCACTAGCTGTGGGTCAATGGTTCCTACCAGAGTTTTCCCCAAGTTCTTCTGCCACCAGATATTACTGGCTGTTATGTATATCCTATCATTTGTTGAGAAATGGTGTTAAACCTTACAACAACAACAACATATGGTGCTACATATTTTAATAAAGGTCCTTAAAAATACAATTTATCCTGCATTAAGGCTGAAAGACAGATCTTGATAAGAAACCTTATTAGGTCTATGCATCTTTACATCTGTGAACAAGAAAAGAAATATTTTTAAAAAACTGAATATAATTGTTGCAGGAAAGTCTGGCATTAAAAATATTGTAATTTCAGTTTGCTTTCATTACCAGATGTGACCTACTAGTACATAGTTGTAGATCTCAGATTAGCAGAATGTCCCTTCCCTATCATTGTAGGATGAAAATGTTCATACCAAAAAAGATGTGATAACTGCCCAGCCATGCATGATTATTGTGGGGTGGGGGCTGAAGAGGGGGGGGGGGAATAGGAGTGATTTTATATTTAAAACTAACATTGACTTAGTCCACAGTGGGTCACAACATAGAAATTTGCATGTGTCAAGTTTATGTTGGGTTTGCTCAGATTTGAAAAGTATTTGCTTGTGGCCCAGTCAACAAAGTTGAGAGAGAGTGATTGTGTATATATATATATATATATATATATATATATATATATATATATATATATATATATATATATATATATATATATATATATATATATATATACACTGATGCTTATTTCACATGATAAACTTATCAACATTCCAAATCCATCATGCAGATCAGTGTCATGATCATTCTCACATTTTGTCAAGAGGAGTGATCAGGTGAATATTTATTACAGGAGTTAAGTAAGTTTTGACAAATATCAAAAAAAAAATAATTGGTTAGTCAAAGATTGTTTTGATGTGTGTTGTCAATTTCAAGTTGACTTGATAAAAATTGTAATAGTATAACTCCAGAAATTTCTTTGACAGATGTTTTGGGGCAACAACAATTAGCTACCTGGAAATCTAGCAACCCAGCGTCATATGTCATGTGTTTTTTATATTATTATAACATGAGACCAATGCATACTTACTCTTTGTTAAATAATTAAATGGGTTTTAAAAAAAGTCTCAAATCATTCCAATGAGTCAGGTAATGATTAGATTCATGTCTTTGATTTCAAGGTGAAAATAAATTATATGGAGGAAATGGATGCAGATGTGGATAGACACATCACTCCAGAAAATAGTAAAAAGTGATTTTGTTGTCATTGCAATATTTCAGTGGGGGACTCCGATTTACCGATAATGATAACTGTTTTGATATAGTAAACCATGGTTAAAAGTTTAAAAATTTATGTCCTTGGCTATTGCTTTTCTATGTCAGCATTCTTACGCTTCTATTTCATATCTACATATCTGTCCATAGTAACATTTACATATATCTTTTTTATAACTTAATAGTATTTATATAGTTAGTTTTAAGGTGCAAAGATAAAATGTTGTATGTTTGCAAAATCCATATAATGCAGTCTCCTTAAAACATTTTTCTTTGACCATATTTTTTACTTTCTTATATTTTTGTTGTTATATTTTGATGCTAGCCCCAAAAGCCCTCAAATGCAAGTTCAATTTCCAACATGATTTCCTTTTACTATCCAATTTATAAAGCCTTGATTTTGCAAGTTGGAGATGACTGAAAAATAGTGGTTGCTTTGGATAGTTGGCAATTATATTCAGGTGATTGACAGACCAGGTTTGACTGACTTTATGCTTTTGAGTTTCAATTTTGTCCCAATTTTAGCAAATTGCTAATTGTTCATATTTTTAATCTGTATGTTTTGGCAATGTTGTGAAGATTGATGTTTGCAAGGTCTTTATTTCCATGTGATTTGTATTTAAAGATCTGTGATTTTTTAGGATTCTCAATTTGAAAGAAAAAGAATTTGCTATGATTCATCATGGTAAAACGAGTGTATTTGATCAAAGGTAATAAAATCACTTGATAGACACTTGGGTGTCATGTGACTTTTTCAACATTGCCACAGGAAGAAAGGACAAACTTAGGTATGACATTTAAATCTGAAGATCATATAAAAAGTTCAGCAGTTTTTATACACTGACTTTGAACACAAGATCACATTTCTAATCAGTACTTGTACAGGTTGTGTGGTCAGTGTCAAGTTAAAATGTATATAGCTTTTGATTTGTGCATGGTTGACAGGGTTTCCTATTTGTGCATGATTGACAAGGTTTTCAGTTTGTTCTATGTTAACAGATATATTTTTATTTAATAGACAAGATTTTTCATGCCTTGAAATGGATAGACAAAAGTTTTAAAAGCAAAGGAGTACCTGTAATATCTGTATATTGAAACTTATGCAGTTATGGACTAATAGAGAAACATTTCCAATTGTCTCTTAATATGCTAAATTTATTACATTGTATGACAGATTTCATTGAGACAAAGGCTTCAATAATGCTTTTTTGATGTACATGTACTACAATATAATTACATGCTCAGTTCCAGCAAGGAATTTCTTTTGGAGGGGTCAAGGATTTTCTTATGGAGGGTTCAAGGAATTTCTTATGGAAGGTCAGGGTGGGCTTGAGTGGTTCTTTTATGATAGCTGCATTTCTTTAAGAAAGGCGTACCCCATTAGGATAAAGAACATGCCATATTTTGGAACCAAAAATTCTTTCTGCTAATGACAACATTTGATTTTCCCTTTATGGAAAGTAAAAAGTTGCTGCTGTTGTGGGTTTAACAACATTTATCTAAACATGATAGGCTAGTATATTTGGGTGGAGGAAAACCTTAGAAAAATCCTGGAAAGATCTATCAACCTATGTGAAGCTGCTGGCAAGCTTTCTCACATATCCTATTTGCCTGAGCCTGAGACTTGAACCCACATGGACAGAGGTGAGATGTCATTGATCTGTAAAGGTGAGTGTATTGGACCACTGGGCCACCCAGGACTCCTCCCTGAAGGTGAAAAGGTCTAAAAGCATTTTCATACTATTTTATGTTTTCTTCTTTTAATAAGTATACAAACTATCCTTAAAAAAAATGAAACATTTTAAGCAGATATTTTAGTAATCTGGAGAGAGCTGCAGAGGAGAGGTCTTAGAAGGACAGATGGGAGAGGTTTAGTGGTATTTCTCTCTACTTATGAGATGATTTTCATATAATTCAACATGGATAGACCAATTAGGCAAGAAAAGAATATGTGTTGTTCTGTTATGACAACCACATGACTAAAGGAGCATAAATATAGTTGTAATATTTATATAGTTGTAATATTTAGAAAACTAAATTTGTCTGTTTTGAACAAAAACTAATTATTATCTTTTATATTATTTTGTCATGAAAAATAAAAACATGCTGTTAATTATCCTTAAATCTGTTAACTGATTTCTCAGAAATTTCTGAAATTCTTTACTCTTGCAAACTGCTGAAGTACTTGTAAAGTAAGAAAGCACCATGGTACTTACCATAAGAAAAAATACAGTGATAAACCAGTATAATAGTAATACAGAACTCTAATTTCTAGCCTTCAACTTCTAATGACAATCTCTCTTTCTCTCTCTCTCTCTCTCTTGGAATGCACTAAAAGTTTGATTAACTTCAACATGCAGATGTGTCTATATTCTATATGCAAGAAAACATGTACATTAAAATCTAATGTACCAGACACTTCCATGTAAAGAACAACTGCTCAACATTTAAGAGTTTGTTTTCCATTTTCATTGTAATTTTTATCATTATATAACAGACAGCATCCAATAAAACAATATTTTGGTGGCCCATTGGGTGTCTTTTTATAAACATGCTTCAGATAGGTTTCACTGTATCTAATAACCTCTCTCTAAAACAGTGAAATTCTTTGTTAAATTTTGTATTGGTAAATGGAGTTTTAAGGAGAATGTTGATTTATATGATATTGGTGTGATTTATTTGACACTTTCCTGTTTTGTTTCTGCAAAACATCTCAGGAACTCCAGTCTGCAGTTACCAAATATTATGGATAGCTTGCAGTTGGGATAAGGAAGATGTATGTTTATTGGGGGAGGGTAAAAGGTCAAAAGGTATAAGTCACTGACTGAGTAAAGATTGATTTACACACAGTGCATTATTTGAACTTTACAAAGCCAGATCAAATGTTGGGAATAACCTGCATTTGAGCCAGTCTGGATTTAAAAGTTCAAAGGACAGGGTCATTGGTAACTGAAAGAATAAAAATGCCTTTGCAAACAATATTATAGCTGTTGTTATTGTACCTTCACTGAAATTTGACAAATATATGCATTGGTGATGAATGATGTCTATTGATTTTTGCAGTAAGGTTGAGGGTTATTAATTTTTGGGTCAAAGGGTCAAATATATATATATATATATATATATATATATATATATATATATATATATATATATATATATATATATATATATAATAGTGTGTCATCAGTGCACAAATTAGATCTGATTGGTGAGGATTATTATACCCTGGACTTGAACAAACAATTATACCACCAATATATATATAAAGTATTTAGAACCAGATGGTATCCTGGTGGGCTACCATGAAGATTGGTATCCCAGCTTACTTTGAACTTTAGCTGCGCAGTGAAGATATTTTAATTTAAAACTATGAACTACCTATTTTCCATTCATAATTTTCTTTTAAAAACAAGAATGTAGAATAAGTTATGATATAATATAGGAAGTGGGTGCTGGGCTAATTGAATTCAACAGTTATATGTTGCAGAGTCTGCTGACATTGTTTTAATTTCTTTTACAAGTTTTTAATATGATTCATTTGCATCTGTTAAAGTATATTTAATTATATACTGTACATATATAGACACCTGAGAAAAACTGCTGGGAGAGGAAGAACAAACTTGCAGGTTTTACTTCCTGGAGTTGTTTTAACCTAGGCTGTAGAAATTTTCCCACACTTTTAGCATGCTGTAAGTGGCATTAGCTTTGTCTCCAAACTCATGCTGATTGCTCCTCTATATATCTGATATAATGGCTTGCAGCTACAATCAGAAGCATGCAGCTGTATCTATCTGCTTACAAACCCACCCTATCTGTAAACAAGGCAATCATAAATAATCTCAGAATTCTTCCTCATTTTCTTCTCAGATTTTAAAGTAATTGTAGTGCTTTAAAATTGAAATGGTGGTAAATGTTTGCTACTGTTTAATAATTAATAGAAGAATGTCAAGTTTGTTTTTAATCAGCAAGTGGGATGGGTTTAATAGTATAATTTCTGAAGTACTTAAGGTATTAGAAGTCTGTCTAAAGATTCAGTCTTATGAAGCAAGTTTTATTATTTGGTTAGCCCTAAAGCTTTTCTGTGTAATTGATTGTGTGACTTAATTCAAGAAGGACATATGGACACTTGATGAATGCTTAATGCTGTATAAGTGGGCATGATGGCAGCTGTTGATCTTAGGTATTAGTTTCTTTTCAGAACTTAAGTTCATGCATTGTTGTTTTCTGGTTTATGTTTATGATTTATATTTGTGAGATTTCTTAAAAGTGTTTGGAAATTTTGATCTAGTCATTTTGGTATCTCTACAGACTCATGCCCTCAAGTTTTGACATGTGGAATTTAATTTTTTTCCCCCATTTTTATTGCATGAAAATTCCAACCTGTACTAGTTGATTTCAACCAGAGCATCAGTCTTCTTTACCCTTATTTGCCTCTGGCATTATTTCCTATGGAGTGTAAACTATCCATAATAAATTGACTATGCAACAGTGACTGACATTTACCTAATATTTACCCATATTGACCCATTGCAAAAACATAATGATCTGGGCAGAGCCAGCAGGTTACTTATGTTAGATTGTTTTGAGATTATTTCTGATCTTTATGCTAGAGGAAGAGGAAATCTTTTCATTGGATTAACTTTAAATCAAATATCCAAGTTTTGTTTTATTGCTGTTAACATGCATGTGATTGTACCTGTGGTAGGACAAGAATTTCAGTTTACAGGCTGTCTACCATATATACCATTTTATAGTTAAAATCTATTATTTTGAAAAATACTAAACTATTTTTAAGACCAAAATAATCAGTATATTTATACCTATTTTCTCATTATTATAAAAATAAGTGAGAATCAGTTTACTGGAGACCAGAAATGTTATACATGTACGAGTACCATGATGTGAAGTAATCTGGTTACAAATACTGAGGTGTACATAACAAGTTCTTAATTGGTTACCTTAAGGTTGCATTCTGGAGAGCTGAGGCCTAATGCTGAATGCTTTATGAGGTTTTTGTAAGTAATAAAGGGACAAAGTTGGTTCACCAGGGCTTTCCAGTCTTTTAATACAATTTGGCTGACCTTAGATTTTTCTGTTGAATTGTAGGCTGTTTATAGGGTAATATTTAAGGTAAGTTGATACATATTTTAGTTCATTTTGTCAAATTGGAGAAAGGTAGGCTTTCTTGCAATAAATAAACATGGGAAGGAAAAAAACCCACAGGCAACATCTTATGTCCAACAAAGAAAATTTCTACTTATGGGTGAACTTGGTGGAGTATTGGAAAACAGAAATCAAGGTATATATAAATGTATGTATGTGTGTGTATGTATGTATGTATGTATGTATGTGTATATATATATATATATATATATATATATATATATATATATATATATATATATATATATATATATATATATATATATATAATTACAAATATGCACTAAATGATGAAAATGCTATCAATGGTTTCTACAAAGACTTGTTGATAATACTAACAGAACTACTTTCTAACCTGTTAATTTGTTAGTATTATCAAACATTCTGTTGTAGAATCCATGGATGGCACTTTCTGTTTAGTTTGATGTGTGTGTTTATGTATATGTATACCCAATTTGGGCAATGATCCATAAAGGACAGATGTTCATAGTAATGTTTATTACTTATCTGCAGTCAGTGTTGAATTAGTGAATATTTTCTGATAATTGGATTGAATAAGTGAGCTTGTTGACATCATGGTGTATATATATATATATATATATATATATATATATATATATATATATATATATATATATATATATATATATATATATATATATGCACAAAATAATGAAAATGCCATCAGTGGATTCTACAAAGACTTGTTGATAATACTAACAGAACTACTTTCTAACCTGTGAGATAATTTATATTTATTAAATTGTATTTATAAAATATTTGTTAGTATTATCAAACATTCTGTTGTAGAATCCATGGATGGCACTTTCTGTTTAGTTTGATGTGTGTGTATGTATGTATATATATATATATATATATATATATATATATATATATATATATATATATATATATATATATATATATATATATATATATATATATATATATATATGCCCAGTTTATTTGGGCAATGATCCATAAAGGACATGTTCATAGTAATGTTTATTACTTATCTGCAGTCAGTGTTGAATTAGTGGATATTTTCCAATAATTGGATTGCATAAGAGAGCTTGTTGACATCATGGAATATATATATATATATATATATATATATATATATATATATATATATATATATATATATATATTCATATTCTTTAATATGCTGTATGTGCTGCTGTAGTTCAGTTATCCCAAGCATAGGTATTATCAACCTTAATTTATAAATCATAAACTAGACACTGTTGCAAAGTGTGATATGGCATCTTGATTTTAATTTGGAATAAATGGTTGACAGATGGAAAATAATGAAAACAAAAATCACTGTGCACATTCTCATAGGGACAGAATAGTCTACACTTATGTAGAGACTATAAAAGCAATAAAATAATGCAAGTATTTTGTAATGAAATAATATTAATTTTGTTATGTTATGCAAAGTAACTGTTGAATAAATATAATATTTGTTAAGAGCCAACATTCATATGTGTGGTTTGTAGGTAATTCTTTGAAAATTCCAACTGTTGCAATTTGAAACATAAAAAAACAAGTACAGTATTTTGTAACACATCTTCAGAAACTTTTTCAAACAGCTCCTTTGTTATGCATCAGAATTCTATCTCACACACTCCATATGTATGTATACAGTTGCATAACTTAAAACCCCCACTTGATTTGCAATGGTGGTGGGTGTGGCCAGCTTAAGAGGGGAGTTCAAAATCTCAAAGTTTGTGAGTGGGTGGGGCATTTCTGAAATTTTGCAGATGGGCAGAGAGAGAGAAAGAGAGAGAGAGAGAAAGAGAGAGCAGCAGTTATTAAGTGCAGCTTATGGTAATACCAGGATATGCCTTAAACTTTTGTGTTTATACCAATTAACTAAGAAAGCAAGTGAACCAATTAAAGTGCAATTATCAAAACATTTATGCCTTCTCAGGTTCTCAGTAGAGCAAGCATATCTTTAAAACTGCAATAGGTGAGACACTGTAGTTTGAGCATGTCTGTGATCCACTTCAGACAAACAGCTTCATGGGAAATGGGAATGAACTAGTCAACCCCCAGTATGAGAGAATGCCAATATGTTCAACACAAGAATCTATATCTTACATATTTGCACATTTCTGAAGAAAAGTGATATTGATAATGTTCATATTGTTTAAAAGTGTCAATGCCATGTTGATTTTGAAGAATAACTCTCTAAAATTATGAGGAGAATCAATCATTTCAGAGCTCCAGTGTCAGGAACAAATACTGCCTTCCAATCCCATACAGGTCACTTATATTCATTACTTATACTGTGCTTGTAAGTGACTATTTACTTACTTATTGGTCAATTATAATAAATCATATATCTGAAGGATCAGGATTTTATGTACAAATTTGGCATTTCATATGCAAATCACAACACTTATAAGCCACTTGTAAGTGACATAGTTGAAGTAGTGATTTCACTTGTAAATAATGTATACATCACTTGCAAGTGAGATGTAAGTCATTCATTTTCTACACAGATTTCATCTCGTGTGCATCAGTGTAGTTTTCTTTCAGAATCTGATAGCCATAAAATTCCATCTGGTCCAAAATTCAATTTGTGAACCCTGGATATTTGTATGTACCATATGTTGCTGGAAAAGAGTGAATTGTTAGCATTAACACTGAAGCTATTTGAAGCACACACACAAAATTTGGTAAACATATTCATATGTAGATGACCTGGTCCTGTAGTCTTGAAACCTTTTAAGCAGGAAATTTATGATTACTCTCAAAACCACAAAGTATGATAAGGTGTAGAGAGTACCAGTGTCATGCAAATTTTTGATCAGTTATAGTGGAGGGATTAAAACATGTAAAAGTTATGTGGGTCTAGCTTTGTTTTAGATGAAGTTCTACATGGTTCAGGTTTTGGACATTAAGATTGAACTAGAGTTTTCTGCTGGATTGATTAATTCATAGGTCTGTGATAGTGTATATTTATGCCCCTACTGTTTCATTATGTCATGTCTGTTTGTCTGTCTTTTATTCTGTCCCATGAGTTTATTGCCACAATTGCACAATATAGAGAAATGAAATTTGACAGGTATATATCTTTTTAAATTTACATGCACTGACTAGATTTTGTGCCATTACTAATCAGTTTATCAAGTTTCACACGTTTATAGATTGTTTTTTCTTCTTCACATCTGCTAGTAATAAATCAGAAGAATTTATCAGTCGGTCTGTCATACGTCCATTAGCACCAGTTTGTTATTGCTACTCTTCTCAAACTGCATGGAAGAATGCCATGAAACTGTGCACAAATATTCATTCTTTGGTCTAGTTGGTCCCAAATAAGAATGATGCTGCTCTGACATCCAATATGGCCACCACAGTGACCATCTTAAAAATCTTGTCATCGCTGCTTTCTCAGGATGAATGATTCAATTGATATGGGGTTGTCACCAAAAGGCATTTCATGATGTCCAGTTGATCCTAAGTGAAAATGGTAATCTGTCATCCATCACTTGTTATTGTTTTTTGTCATGAATCAATTGTCAAATTGTCATGGAGTTTTTCCCAAAAGACTTCTCATTTTTATGGTGCTTAGTTGGTCCTAATTGGAAAGTCATGTTTACTTGGGGTTTGGACCAAAGTTATTTAATGATATCTTGTCAGTACTAAATTAAAAATGGAGCTGGTGTTACATCCAGTATGAGTGCCACATTGGCTGATTTGATAATCTTATTATGGTTCAAAAATATCAGAGATGATTTCAACAATGAACAGTTTGAAGAAAAAAGAAATGGTCTTATCTTGTATTCCTTGAAATTCCTTTGGTCTATAAGAGCATCAGTCCCTTTCACAGATTCATGTTTATGAAAACCTTGTTTAAGCTGGACAAGGAAAGTCACAGGTATACCACATCTATTGTAGGATGTGCGATTGTAGAATTGGACTTAATTTTAAACATCTGAGACAAAAATTAAACATAATCTTTCCAAAAAATAATGTATTCAAGGCCAAACTTTATTTGTTTATTAAATCCTTAATTTATTTGAGAATTCTCCACTTTATGCAAATCTTTCCTATTTTCAGTTCTATAATAGAATCTTATAGATAAAAAAATGCAATAGGCATATTTGTATGTACCTGTATATGCTGATGACCATATTAGACTTTCAGGCCATTACAGCAATTTGTAATTTTACAGCAATTTGTAATTTTTTAATTTTTTTTTCTCCACATTTTGAACTTTGGAAATTTTTAACCAGTAAAACAACAGTCCCTCTGAAGAACTCCTCTTCATGAAGACCATGCTATATGTAAACAGAAGCCAGTCATGAGGTCAGCAGATGAAATTCAGTATGCATGTTTGAATACATATATGTGGATGACCTATAATATTTTCTTGCAATAATAGGAAATATTTTTGAACTTTTAATGATAGGTTTCTTAGAGTGTCATTATTTTACAAAAAAAAAGGCTATTTGCTTGAAGGGACTTTGTCTGGCATTTTTTTAATCTACACCTCAAACATGACTGTCTAAAGAAACTACATGAGCTAATGGGATCATGAAATGTAATTGGCATATTTATACATATGATAATGACCTATTTCAATTTTTGTACAATTTAAATGAATTTTGCATGTGTTTTAGATTTGAACAAATTTTATCGAAAGCAGCATGACATATATGAAATTTCATTTTGTAGAAATTATGCTGTTCCACAATAAAATATGGCAATGATTACTAAAAATAGAAATACTTAAAAACAGCTTCTTCAAACATTCTTAACAAAATTTGACCAATTTGACATGTCATGAAGGTCTTTTAAAATTTGTTTGAATTGTTTGCTATTCAAATTTCATATTTAGCCACTGTTAATATTAGCACTGTTAATAAGAACAGAAAAACCATAAAAGACTTTTCGAGAATAGCTCAACAGAATTCGACTAAATTTGACAGAAAGTGTCCTGATATAAATATCTTTTCAACTTATAAAAATGATGCTGATTTGCCTTACTAAACAAAACCTTAAATGACTTTTCAGAATTGCTTACTAGAATTTGACCATATTTAGCAGAAAGAATTCAGGCTTAATAAAAGGCCTTTTAAGTTGGTACAAATGACGCAGATTTGCAATCAAATAATGGCATCATTGCTAAAAATTAAAAGAAACTGTAAATGATTTCTTTGAAACCATAATAGAATTTGACCAAATGTGACAAAAAGCATCTTTGCATGAAGGGATTGTAATATTTATATGATATTGTCAATATACCATCATATATGAATGTTGCTATAAAAAATTGAATAAGAAAACTTTCAGAGACTTCGAATAAGAAAACATTCAGAGACTTTTTGTTCATAACTATTCTTAACTAAATTTGACAAAATTTGACTTAGAGTATCCTATCTTGAGGGCCTTTTAGATTTATAGAAATGGTGATCAGTAGTTAAAATAGAAAAACGTCTTCACAGATCATAAAAACCCTACTCAATAAAATTAGCCATGTCTGATAAGAGGCTTTTTGATGGGGAGTCCTTTCAGTATTTGACAAATGTTATATTTAATCTAAAGCACTGGAAGAAATTTCAACAGAAAGCATCCTACTGATGCAGATTTATGACCAGTTATTGCACTTTACACTACCTCCCCTGCACATTCAAGTTTTATGTCTTGCCATGAATGGTGAAGGGACATTATTGTATTATTATAGAATTACATTTGTCCATTGGTCTGTTCGTATATTTTGTAGCGATCATTGTCATTTTTACATTGAGTCATTTTCTCTTCCATTTATGGAGTGATAAAGAACTGCATGGATGTATCTTGCTGTCTATAACAGAATCCTACTGCTTAGCTCACTGTGTACCTTTATTTTGCACCTCAGAGGCTTTGTCAAAGTTATTTTTTATTCAAGTCAGTTTGTCAGACAGATTTGGTCTAGAATTATTTAACTTTGTGATTTTGACACTTGGCTTTGTTAAAGCACTTGTAAATTTATAAGTTTTCCAGCTTCAAACTTAAATACCAGGTCTTTGTTTCATTATAAATTTAAAAGTCAGTTGTGAAGTTGCTATATATCCAGGTCTTTTTCTTTATGCTCATGTGTTGGAGTCAGTAATATTATGATACCATAAGTGTAACTGTTTTTCCACATGTCCATCTATCTGCCTGGAACTTTCCAAAACAAGGATGGAATTTCAACAACCATTAGTTGTTTACTTGATGGGCCATGAAAGACAGTTTTTGATTTTTGGTCTTCTGTTCAAAGAAAGTTTCTTCTTACAACAGGTTAGGAGTAATGTGGTAGGTAATGTTTCCTAATGCCTGTCTGTTAGATGAAATTCTTGATCAGGAAAGCAGGAACAGTTTTTCCAAGGAGGAGAAGTACATGTACATGTATGTAAACATGTTGCAGATTTTCAGTTTCAGAGTTGTGTAGAGAGGGCTTGGTCAGGAGTTCACTAATGGATGGAAACTGACACTTTGACTCATTCTGTACTCCTGTGCATGTACCAAACCCAGTTAATGTGTTAAAAGCATTGAGGAAACAAAGTTAGCAATACACATGGCAAACCAATCTACTGTTGATTAATGAATGATGAAGGGGTCTATCACTATGAAAATATTTTTCACCAGTGCTTTTGAAAAATTGTTCTTATCCACAATTCATGAGTAAGGGTCTTTCAAAAATTTATGCCCTAAAGAACTTTTGTATTATGCCAAAAATTAAAATTGCTTCTCAGGGAAGGACATTGAGCTGTCAAAAGAACCTTTTTTGGAACTGTTTTCTCGCTGTTTTACTCCATCCATTAGAGTAAAGGTTACTCCTCCCCATCTTGAGTCATTTCCTTTTAAAACAGCATGAATGCAGGTGTACTACATCGTTGCACATCGAGTGTTGGATTGTAGTTTCCTGCAATTTTTTTCTTTGCCCCTTAAATATTGACCCTTTGCACTTTTTTGTCAGAAAACACAAGAAACACCTAACAACTTTTCCTTATTTAACATCAATCTGTTTTGGCACCAGCAATGGCCAAAGTCATGAAAAGAGATACAAAAAAGTGCAGTGATTATGTTAAAACAATGTATCTGGTAGAGATATGTGGTAGTCTGACAAGTTGCAATGTGACATGTTTGACAGCCATTAGTTGAATGTATTTTCTAGGTTAAAGTCACCCCTGTGATAAGAAAGATTTAGCATATGCCTGAGGTTTGAATAATGACAAAAGATACTTAATTTATATAAGACACAATATGCCAGTTGATTAATATGTTGAGAAAAGTATTTCAGAAAACAGATTTTTATTATTGTATAATAAAAGCTGTCTTGAAAGACCACCCATTCTGAAAAAAAAAATGGTTTTTCAATACAGGTGGTCTTTCTTAGCAGGTCATTACACCATATAATCAATAAATCTGCAAGGAGATTCTGGTCTCTCATAGCAGGTGTCTTTAAAGACAGGTTTTACTGTACATGCTGATCAATAATAAGCACCCTACAGAAAAATGAGAGCAAAATTTGGAATGGAAAATTCCTTTGTGCAGCTCATTTCAGGAAATGTTCATGTTTTCATGAGTTGTTTGAGCTATGATAAAGTAATGTAGACATAAAGTAATGTAGACATCCAATGAAAATATGATTTAGCACTGCAGACTACTAAGTTATGGTGTCAAAACTGTGGAAGAAATTTAGATTACAGTATCTCATTTTTTAGTACTACAGTGAAACCTGTCTTGAAAGACCACTGCTATGAGAGACTACCTGTCTTGAGAGACCATAATTTTCTGGCAGAAAGGGTGGTCTTTCAAAACAGGTTCTACTGTATTAGTGTATTTTAAACTTTTATTTTCCTTTGATCCACTAAATGTTGTCTCCCAAATTTTGAGGGTGGTGTAAACAATATCCCCAGCTCTATATTTACCACTGGCCCTAACTGATCTCTGTTTAACAAGTGGCCATTTTCAGTATGCTATATAATCAGTAAATTGAGCATGGTTTTATGGTCTTTTACATGTATGCCATAATTTTATCTTTAAATTTTTTATATAATAAAATAGTGTCTATCCATTTGTCAGTTTGTCTATCACTCAATTCCTAAAATCACTGGATTGAAATAGACCAGCCTTTTGTATTTCACTCATGTATACAATTAGTGAAGGTTGTCTGTAGAGGTATTATTTTTAGCTGAGAAATCCCCACCAAGGTCTTTGCAAAGGAAGTCAGCAAGTCTTAGGAGGAGGTCAGCAAGTAAGATGTACATGCAACAATATACTATAATATCATCTACAATGACATTTTTTTTTAAAATTCCTAATTAATTTTTTTTTATCCAATCCTTATTAAAATTTATATCAGCTTATAATATAGTTTAATGTTTGCTAATCTGAATTTCAGGCCCTCTTATTTTTGTTAACCTATCAGATAAAGCCTTGCATTTTATGTTTGTGGCAATTGTTGTTAGAAAAAGAATATTCCAAGTTAAGTTTTTCACTTTCATAAATGTTCAGGACTTGAACAAAATATATTACATTGGTGGTATATCAGTGTGGAATGTTATATATAAGTTGGAAATTCTGAGCAATTAACATATTTGATACAAGGGTGAACTACAGTATTACGGGTGTATGGTGAAAATACAGTATATGTATTGTAAAGAAATATTCTGGATTTATCCTTTTGTTATATTTAGTTTTTTATTCTAATGGATGCTGCTGATGTCTTATTTAATGATAAAAACAGGAAATTACACTATTCCTTTGGGTTTAGGTATGATTGCCTAGCAGAGGACATTGGTGGTTATGATCAAGGTTGAATGGTTAAATGAAAGAAGCAGGAAGGAAGTGCATGTACTCCAGTTTGTTAAGCATGTTTATACACCAGTAGCAGGAAATATTCTAAATACCCACCCAGCTATATATGTTTGGATTTATGTAGTCAGTGAAACTTTACCGAATTTACCCTATGTAAGCAGTTCTCCTCAACACACTGATTTGGTTTTGGAAGGGTACAGCAGTCTCTCTATTGATAGAACAAAGACACTGGTTTTATAGAAACACAGACCTGCTCTGATTGGCTATCACGATGTAACCATGGGAAAGACACATTGCTCCCATTTCCTCAGGACTGCTCAGGTGGCCTAAATGGTTAGAGCATCAATATCAGATGTGGAAGTTTCCAGGTTCAAACCCCAGCTGAGTCATGCTGAAGACTTATAAAATGAAATTAACAGCTGTCTTGCTAGCCTTCAGCATAAAGAGGTTAGTTAGGACTGGTTGGCATGGTGTTAAGATAATGAGACAGGGTGGGACATAATACTCCATGTCAGTGGCATGATGCCCCAGTGCTAGAAATCATGCTAAACTGCCACATTGCAGATATGGTAGCAATATGACTGAAAAAATTATTAAAGCTACATTAAAAATTCACACACACACACACACACACACACACACACACACACACACACACACACTTACTTCCTCAGAATCATATAGCCAATAACATAATAGTGCCTTTTAACAAAAACAACTAACCAGATTAGTTTGGTCCTAGTAAGGTTATCCTGATACAGTAAAACCTGTCTTGAGAGACCACTTGTTTTGAGGGACCACACTTTCCTTGCACATAATTGGCAATATGACTGAAAAAATTATTAAAGCTACATTAAAAATTCACACACACATACACACACACACACACACACACACACACACACACACACACTTCCTCAGAATCATATAGCCAATAACATAATAGTGCCATTTAACAAAAACAACCAGATTAGTTTTGTGAGAAGTATATGTACATAGTAAGAAAGCTTCATTTTTCAAAGCATTTAATATCTTCGTTTAAAAGCAACATTACATATTGAACGGTTCTTGTGCTATAATAGTTGATTTATTGCAACTGAATATGAATTAATAGTTCTTATTCTTGGCGTAAGCGTGATATGCAAGCGGGTGTTGTCATGCACATTGCAGAACCATTCAAAACGTCATTTGAATCTTGGTGCATACACAATTCTCTTTCCATTTGCTCCATTTTCCCACTGCTGCTAAATAACTTATCAGTTATGATGTTATTTATTCGAGTCTTTTCAACATAAAATTATTTTATTCGAGTCTTTTCTACCTAAATTTGTTTGACCAGTCCCCCTCCCCACCTCTCCTGATATCGTAGACTACAATAACAGAAGTTTTCTGAAATAATCATCTTCATTTACGTGAGAACATGTTAATGTTTGGTAATGAGTTATTCTGATGTTGCTAACTGTATGCGATTTAATTATGCAGACAACACATTTGTTGAGCGTTCAAAATTTTTTCCTCGTAAAGAAGCGACAAGTTGTGATGCATGATTTTTCGGTCTTTGTCTAGTACCCTGTTTTTCTTTTTAGTCAATGCTGACCGTGAGATCTTGACATTATGTCCAGTAATAATCATCAATGTTGCAAGTACAAGACTGATAAAACAATTTTTTTCTGCATTTAAGGTGGCGCTCACCAGTTATTATGTACTTTTGAGAGAGTGATGTATGTAAGGTGAAGTTGTTTGCATTTTAAACATGCACAGTGGAGAGAATGTTGGCATACCTATATACTACTTTCATGTAATGTGGATGAAATTTTTTTGGATATTGTACTTTTGGAAATTTAAAATGAGCTTAGGACACTGCGAACTAAAATGACTGCTCCCTTGTGCTCCAAAAATCAACCAAAATTTGTCTAAAGTACACTATTCTTGGCAGCTATTAAAATATGGAAAATGAATTTTGCCAAACTAGATAATACCAGCTTCTAAAAGTGCAATGACTGAATTACCAAATACATAAAATGTAAAAAAAGTTATCGGCTCTTTTTTTTACAATTTACCTCTGAAGTTCGAGAAGTGAAAATGAGCAAGTAGAGCTAGCACTTTTTTGAAAGGTGCATATCTGCAGTAAGGTCAAGCTGTATACTCTCTAACCCATATTACACCCATAAATCATACATCAAAATAAAGGGAATTAAAGGTTCTTTGAACAATACCTAAGATATACAAAGTCTCTTTTAAATAACCAGTATAACTAGTGAGGAAACCAGGGGAAACTCTTTTTCTTTAAAATTTTAACCCTATGCTAAATACGAAACTGTAGAGCGCCACCTTAAAAACAAATATAAACATATACGCAATTATTTTTCTTATTTTCATATTATTATGTATGATCTTCTGAGTAAAATGGTACATTAACAATGATTTTATTCATGAAAATAAGCTAATTATGCTTATTTTTGCTCTTGCATACCTACTTTGCTATGAGGCATGTTTGGGTGAGTAGTGACCTTCATTATGGGGAAATTAGAAGTCTTAGAATATAGAAATAAAGTCAACTTAAATTGAAAAATGTTGCAATAAATAACAGAAATACATAGTGAAAATGTTTCATTTTATTTATTTGCAATGTAATTAAAAAATATATGATAACAAAGCAAATTTGCTTTCTTCCATATCAAAAAATTAGTTAATATTTTACCTTTTGACCTTTGACCTTTATGAACCTCACCTGTAATATCCCTTTTTATAGCTGTAAAATTTATTGTTGACATTTTGGGAATAAATATGGTTAGTTTCATGTTCCTGTCTATCAGCATAACACTGGTTGCTATGTTGACAAAATGCAATGCACATTTTTAAAATTGTTCACTTTTTATCATAAGGAGGGGGGCTGTACCGGTTTAAGACTCTGACTCTAATAAATGCTGTTCTGAGGGGGAAAATATAGGACAATTATTACAAAGGACTGTTTTGATGCTTGCGACTTAAATATTTCAGCCATACAATCAAAACTAAATCATACAATAATAATTTCTATATACTCTTTATGGTGGCGCTCACCAGTTATTATGTACTTTTGAGAGAGTGATGTATGTAAGGTGAAGTTGTTTGCATTTTAAACATGCACAGTGGAGAGAATGTTGGCATACCTATATACTACTTTCATGTAATGTGGATGAAATTTTTTTGGATATTGTACTTTTGGAAATTTAAAATGAGCTTAGGACACTGCGAACTAAAATGACTGCTCCCTTGTGCTCCAAAAATCAACCAAAATTTGTCTAAAGTACACTATTCTTGGCAGCTATTAAAATATGGAAAATGAATTTTGCCAAACTAGATAATACCAGCTTCTAAAAGTGCAATGACTGAATTACCAAATACATAAAATGTAAAAAAAGTTATCGGCTCTTTTTTTTACAATTTACCTCTGAAGTTCGAGAAGTGAAAATGAGCAAGTAGAGCTAGCACTTTTTTGAAAGGTGCACATCTGCAGTAAGGTCAAGCTGTATACTCTCTAACCCATATTACACCCATCAATCATACATCAAAAAAAAGGGAATTAAAGATTCTTTGAACAATACCTAAAATATACAAAGTCTCTTTTAAATAACCAGTATAACTAGTGAGGAAACCCGGGGAAACTCTTTTTCTTTAAAATTTTAACCCTATGCTAAATACGAAACTGTAGAGCGCCACCTAAACAGATACCGTATATTTTTAAAGGCAGCGATTGTCACGTGATTCATTAGTCGCAGTCTGGTACCCTATTGTTTTTATATTTTTTTTTTTTACTCTAAGTGCGAAAAACGGCTTGGATAAGTACACCGATTTGATCTGAACAATAGCGCATCGCAGCCCGTGGCCGTTAAACTTTACAATTGTTGAGTAATAGCCATTAATTATTTAAGTTCAACATCTTGCAAAGAAAAGCCATAAAGGCTATCAAACCATTTTTACTGAAGACTTTGGTCTTGTCCATCAATATTGCCACTTCTCTGATGTTACTACTATTACAAAGTGTAATCGGAATAATTATCAGGGGATAAACCAGACATCTTATGATAACATGCAGTAAGAATATACTGATTACCTTTATATAAGTAATAAAATGGGAGTCTTTCTTGGCTTTAAGGAATAAATGTGGCTTCTCGAGAGGTGTAAAGGATATAATATTAACCTTAGTGGTACCTGTTGAACACTTTTTTGAAGAACGAAAATCTGACGTCGGGAAACATAAATCGGATTACTTAACACAATTAGAAAAAAATTGTTCAAGATACATATTACAAAATAAAATCTGGCTGCTTGTGAGGGTTAAATTTTATGTTTTTGCAAAAATATGCTGGCCGCTGCTGCTGGTCGCGTTAGCTGGGTGACCTTTCGTGAGGGGTAATTTTGAACACAAATTTGTCGGTGCCTTCAGATTCTGGCCATAAGGAGCGGATGGCCACTGCTTGTGTTGACTTCTTACTGCCACTGCTTTAATGGTTGCTGTTAATCTTGGTCTGGTTGATGTTCTGATTTTTCTATCCCTCCCTCTTTAATGTAATCACCTCCTTGTTAAAAAAAATTAACAACACCTGAAATAGATTGATGTTGCCTCCAGTATTATGGTTGAAAATAATTTCTATCCCCCCAAAATTATTATGCAGGCATTCCAGTATTATGGTTGAAAATAGTTTCTATCCCCCCCAAAATGATTATGCAGGCATTCCAGCATTATGGTTGAAAATAATTTCTATCCCCCCAAAATGATTATGCAGGCATTCCAGCATTATGGTTGAAAATAATTTCTATCCCCCCAAAATGATTATGCAGGCATTCCAGCCAACCAGAGCTCAAATACTCTGATTTCCTTTGTTTAAAATTTTTTAATGATTTTAACATTGGCACATCTGTCTTGAAGCATATGTTTCTTTTTCTCTGGAATTGCTTAAAATTTAGTGTATGCAGTACACAAGTTGTAGTGAGCTGAGCAATAGACTGCCAGATCATCACAATGGGCTTCTTTACTTATGGAAAAATAGTCCAGGCAAAATTAGGTTCAGACTAGATACATGTAATGGTATCTGCAAATTTTAATATTCTGTGTCACACCTACTGTTTACATACCAAGTATACTACATTTAGTTCAGGACAAAACCATCAGGAAAAAAAAATAGATCACCTACATGTACACATTTACAACAGCTTCCAGTCTGAAAGATGGAATGCAATCTGGACCAGATTTGTGGTACATGTACTAACCCCTTTGCAGTTTCCAGGATTGTCCAGATAAAATTCATATGTCCAGACCAGATCTGTCTACAATGTAATTTGGTCCATACCTATGGACCAAAATTAGATCTGGATCTTTTTTCTGATAATTAAATATTAATTGCTTAATTTTTAACAACACTTTGAAAAATCTTTACTGGCTATATATTACTGATGAAATGGGAGTTAAGTGTGTGTATGTGTTTGTGTGTGATGTTTAATGTAGTTTTTAAAATTTTCAGTCATATTGCTATGTTCTCTGCAGAGTGACAGTTTATAGAGATGTGTAGTGCTGGGGCATCATGCAGCAGACAATTCTGTAGCATGATGTTCTACCCAGCCACATTATTCTGACACCAGGCTGACCTTAAGTCCTAACACTAACTTCTTAATGGGGAGCACCTAGCTCACCAGCTGTTTGTATCATGTTTAGAAGTCTTTGGTATGACTCTGTCAGAGTTGGAACTCATGACCTCCTGAATCTGAGGCAGATGCTCTAACCACAAGGCCACCTGAGTGTTTAGGGAGATAAGTGCCTTTTGCTGACTCGGACAGGATTTGAACTTGTGACCCATTGATTAAAAGTCCAACAACACTACCAACTTAGCTATTGTATTATTCCCATATATAAATGTGACCATGAGGATATCACTGTCTGTGTCATTGAAGTTTGATTATTATCTAGTTTACAGCAGTATAAATTTAAACATTACAAGTAAAACGGAAGGATAGTCAAATAAAATATAAAATATAAAATACAAATTGAAACACACTTAAAACCAAATACAAGGAAAATAAATTGAAAATCAAGAGCTCATATTTGTGAACAGAAGTTAAAGAAAATACAAAGATGATCAATAAATCAAGGAAATATGATCAGTAAAGCAAATAAATATTAACTTCTCAGATCAGCATCTGAAGTGTACATGATATTGGGACATAAAGAGAATTGCATATTGGATGTTTTATGTCACCAGGTCAGCATGACTTAACATTGCTTAACTTAACATAAGAGTGGTCTAAAGCGATGTCCGTTACAGATCACTGCCATCTCATGTGAGTCTTGAGTTCGAGTCTAGGAATCGAGTTTAGGATTCGAGTCTAGGATTCGGTGAATTTGGATATGTGAGAAAGCTTGCCAGTAGCTTTTCGTGGGTCGGTGGTTTTTTCCTGTGATTTCCTGGTTTCTTTCTCCCATTAATACTGGCCGCCATGAATAGCCTATCGTGTGCTGAAAAATGGCGTTAAGCCCAACAACTTAACATTGCAGATTTGGAGAGTGGTTCAGTTGAACCTTCATTGCCTTAAAAAACAGTTCAAATTTTCGCTTAGTGAAAGAGAAATGTTAAACAAAAGAAACCACTCTCATTGTGAAATAATTTTGACCCTTTTAGAAAATGTCCAGTATACTCACCTGCATAATGTTTATGGATAGTATATCACAAATATCATGCTGATCATAAAATTTCAACTAGGATTTAAAAAGACACAAGTGAGAAATGGTGATACTTGAATTATTGTAAAATTTATCTGATAAAATGCTTGGTGATAATCTTGTCCATGTTTTTAACAAATTTTGGCCAGTATTTGCTAAAATTATCTCTGATTGTAATCCCACCCCCAACATTATGATAAATTTACTAGGTTGGGCATATGTTCTCATTTTTTTAGAAATAAGTTCACCCAAATTGTTCATCATATAATGATGCCAACATTACAATGATTTTTAAAGCCTCATATTTAAAATATGTTCTCATCAGAGCTATTTTGATGCTCAAATTAAAGAATTTGAGTTGGGGTGGAGATTTTTTGTTCTGATAGGTTTTGGTGCTTTGAGCTTAGATGATGTTTTTATGTTTAATGCCATTTTTCATCACATGATAGGTTATACATTGCAGCCAGTATAACAATTACTGACCCATGGAAAGCTACTGGTAAGCTTTCTCATGTACTCACTTTGTCCAAGCTTGAGACTCAAACCCAGGTGAAAAAGAGGTGAGATGGTAGTAATTGTTAAAGGCAGTGCTTTAAACCACTCAGCCACTAGGGACCTTACATTGAGGTTCAATTTGTTTAGAGAGAGAGCAGCCAAAAATGACAACAGTTAGTATACAAAACATGAATACATGATAACTGTAATATATTATAAATTATTTGGTGTTTTATTTCACAGCAACACGGTTAAGTTCTTTAGTGCCAAGGCATTTGGATTGAAGTATAATGCTCAAGGACACACCATAGAAGCTGACACATGTTTGAACCTACATTCTTTGTTATGTGTTTGAGCCACCACAACTCCTTAAAACATGATTATTCCTTTTTTCTTTTCTATGAGGCTTGCACTAGCTTTGTTTAATTCAATATATGTGCAGTTTTTTAAAAATTGCTTGTTATTGCTTTTATTGTCTAAGCATTCTGGTTTAGTTTGCAATTTTTCAGCACAATAACATAAATAGTCTATTTAATGCCAGTTCTTTGAGTCTAGCACCATCATCCCAAGAACACAACATTGTATCCGACCTTGGCTTACAACCATGGTATCAAGCCTGGGCTTGAAAACCATGGTATTTGACCTGTGCTCACAACCATGGTATCCAGCCTAGACTCACAAACATGGTATCTGACCTGGGCTCACAATCATGGTATCCGGCCTGGGCTCACAGCTATGTCATCCAGCCTGGGCTGATCCTATGGTACATGCAAGATTTGAACCTGCAACATTTTGGTTGTGAGTGCAGTGTGCAGGCCACTGAATCACAGCAGATCTTGCCTGTATTAGTAATGATTATGACGCTGGAGGATCCATCAGGTGTATTCTACATCTTACAGGGGGTCACTTGTCTAAGCAGTAAAATAGCATGTCACTGTAATGTTTTCTAAATATACTTATTTGCACTTGATGCCACATCAAATAAATTAACCCAATCTATAGATGCATGTTGAAACTCCAATAATAGGATGGCATCTTCACTTAATTATAAAATAAAATTGATGGTTTAGTGGAGCATTTCAAATAACTTCTATACATATTTTTTAGTCTGTCAGGAAGAATCCACTTAGCACCCCTAAAGCTCTCCAAGCATGTTGCACTCCACATAACTAATGTCACCAGTAATTATGTATAGAACATAGGACTACAAATTAGTGTTTAGGAAGCTCCTAGCCTTTTGAAACCCAAGATTTGTTTTGCTACAATTTGGAGGAAGCTGTACTTAACTTCCAGTTTTGGAACATAATACATGTAGTTATAAACTGTGCAAATGGAATTTATGTAGTAACTGTCACTTTATCTAGAAAAGGGTTGTATATTGTAAATTTCTAAACCTATGTTGTATAGTTTCCTGGATTCAAATATTTTGATGTTGATATTGAGGTAAGTATGTATATTAACTTGAGATTTGGTTGAGAAAAATCCTGTAATCAGTACAATGATAAATATTATAAACTCATTAAAAACAAGTGATTTAATACAGACTGTTAACTTTCCATTTTAAAGTTAAATCTGTGATGGACAGGTGGCAAAGTTTGGAAACTAATTTTTGTCAAGGATAGCCAAATGACCTTTTTTTCCACAAATAAAGAAATGCAAAATAACCATTGTAATATATTTGAGTGCAACATAATTTGCCCTGATTTCCCAGCACATAATATGACAGGCAAACTTTGCATTGGATTTTTCTGCAAATTGATCAATTTATCTGAAGTTGTTTTTGCATAATTTATCTTTTATTTGTTTCAGTTGCTAAATGAATTTTGTGTGAATGCATTTTTGTGGATTTCCATGGAAATGTGGACATAACTGACCAAACATTTACCATATATAATCATTATAAGTTGAGTCTAACTGCATGGACCATAGATCTTAATCATCCATTGCATAATGTGTCAACAAATGGGTATCTGTTTTGCTTGTTGTAGTGATTACTCCTTACAAGCTACACAAATCCAGATCTGCTCTCATATAATGCAACAATAGATCTGGTACAGATGCAGTTTGCAGTTGGACTGGACTGATAATAGAGTATACTGGTATATATGGTATATACACTGCAGCTGCTTTTTGATGTACCTGAACATTACATGGTACATTGTACTGTATTACATTACCATAGATGTTTCAGGCTGATGATTATTCTTAAACAAGTGATTTTCAATTCTGAGTAAAAATAACACAAATTAAATTAAATTAATTAGCTTCATAGGTTTTCTTGGGTCAGAGGTTAGGCTAAAACAGGATTATTATTTTCAATTTACTGATCATAGAAATGATCCATTTTCCAAATGTACATTGAAAATTTCATAATTGTGACAGGCAATGTTGAGATTAAAGTGACCTGGATTTTGAAATAATGATTATAAATATATATTATTGTATACATTGACAACTCACAAGTTAAGTTGATTCCCCATTACAAATATGTAGAAATTATAATTTCTTTATGAATCCTTTTACATTTCATGGCATATTTTTAAGTCAAGGGTTTATTTGAAAATTTGCAAAAAATATTAAAAAGGCAGATTTTGTTCTAACTTGGACATGCTCACAGATGGTTCCGTATATTTCATTTTGTATACAAAAGAGGCAAGATTTGTTTAGATTCTAGTATGTTTGGATTACATGTCAGAGATTTTCAGTGTTCTGTGTGTAGCTTTCAAGTAGAACTCTTTATCAGCACAATTCAACTTTTCCAGAGAAAATTTGAGAACATGTATTAATTTGATTATATGCAGTTTTTGAACCAGTTTGTCCAGCACTCCTAATTTAAAAAGCTTTGGAAATTCTCAAAAGAATAATTCTTGCACTTGTAAGGGAGCTTTGCCCATAAATTTTGAATTACTGGATAGTTATCATATTTTGTAGTGATCAGGATATTGTGTCAATTTATGGTCAGGTATGGTTCTTTTTTATGCTAGCAATTATTTGGTTAAGAGACAAATTGCAGTTGCTGGAGTTGGTCATTAAGAGGCGTTTTGGTAGAACATTCTCTTTCATAAAAGATGTCTGATCAAAGAGTAATTTAAGATTGTGTGAATTTCAGTTAAATTGATTTTCAGTTAATTCCACCTTATTTATTCCTTTTCTGATTGAGATTTGTAATAATGTGAATCTTGAAATACATCATCATCATCATCATCATCATCATCATCATCATCATCATCATCATCATCATCATCATCATCATCATCATCATCATCATCATCATCATCATCATCATCATCATTATCATCATCATCATCATCATCATCATCATCATCAATCCCTTAATCCAAGAGGTCCTTTGGGGCACCACAGTTGACTTTACAACCAATTCCATCTATCTTACCCTGTTCTCTACTGTCCTTTGGGAATCTCTAAATAAAATGCCTGTCCACTCCTTAACCCTTTCATCACTAAGTAACTTTGTAGGCATAGAGTTCTCAACACTGAGTAACTTTGGAGTTGTAAAGCAAAATGACTTGTGGACTTTGAAACAATATAACTTTGCCAATGTTAAAGATATCTGGCTGGATTAGGTGTCAAAATCAAGGTTAAAAATCAAATTTTATGACTAATTCAATAAAATGTGCATATCTATTACAACTGTTAAAATGCAAGTACAAACAGGTAACACAACAGGTAAAATACAAGTAATTATTTTATTACCTCTTAGAAAACTTAGAAAGTTCTCAAAACTTGTTCAATTGACTCTAGATGTAGTGAATAATCACAGTAGCAACACAAGTCTTTCTTTCATGGTGTCCATAATCTATAAAATGAACCAAAATGATCTCCAAGGTGAGATCTGTCCACACACCTATATCACCTCTGCCATGTTTGATCGTGGCATTGAAGTTCGTTAAACGAACAATGTTTCCAAAAACTTTATCTGAATAGACTATTTGAAAATATTCTGAAGCTTTCCTGGAGCCATCTAACACTCTGGAGTGCCCAACTTTGTCAGAAAACTGAAACAAATCTCTTTGGTTTTCCGGCTTCGTCCAAACAAAATCACGTGGAGCATACAATTCCTCTGGTTCAAAACCTTCAAAGTCCTCTTCATCGTCATCACTGTCACCCACAAGTGCATTCCATTGTCTCTCCATATGTCTTCTCTTATTTTCATCCAAATTTACCATGTCAAAATTCATCAAATCCTCCGATAACTCCTCTGAAATTTCTTCAAACACCATAATTTTGGATACAAGTTTCAACATTCGGAAAACACGTTAAAATTTCCTACTTTTTTCAATATTTCTAGTTGTATACAAGCTAAACTCATGAGATCATCCAAATATAAATCTACATTACAAGATGGAAGAGGTACCCTGAAAGTTATTTAGTTGGGTACTATAACGTTAAAGAAGAACACTGCCCCAGACTGAAAAGTCGGTCCATAGTGTTTACGGACTTACTTCCCCATGACCATTTTTCTGGTCTGTTAATGTTATCTTTCCACCTGAGGCAGACAGAAAAAGAGGAATACAGAATAAAACCATACACAAAATTCCTGTGTTTGTAGATAGCATTCCCATAATTAATTAAGATACAGTTTTGTTTAAAAAGGTACCCAGCATAAGGCAACTTTGCCTGCAATATTCTAGAACAATTTTTTGGTTATCCAGAAAGTATTAATAAAGATGGAGCACTTCAAACACAATCCCAAGATAATTTTTTTTCTTCTCAAAGTCTAAAAGCAATCAAGGTGGTTCCCACTCCCCATTTGTTTTTGTCTAGTGTATTATCAGTATCAATCCCCAAATCTCAGGTCTTTCCTCAGACACCTGTTGTACAAGGCTTGCTTCATAGCCTCATGTGTTTCCATGAAAAAGAGTTTTGTGGTATTGCTTGAAAGACATTATCTTAGCTGTCTGCTTTGGTATGTAAGTTTCTCAGTTTGGGTTTTTAAAGGGCAATTGAGTTATAGGAGGACAGCAAATAAATTGGCACGGGTCTTTGAACTATTACAGTGATTTATATCAGTATGTTGTACAGATATATCTATATGATTGCTGAATCATGGTTAAAAATACACTGGTTTTGAATGGATGAAAATGAAAGAGCAAGTCTAAAAAAGAGAACAGAAAGTAGTTATGAGTCATGCCTTGTGAAAGTGTCTAAATGTACATGTAGAAGTTTCAACAAGTTTCTTGTATGCATATATGTATATGCATTTTTTGCATATGTGTAAATAATGCTCCAGTTGCCTTGTTGTTAAAGAGTCTGCCTTGGATGTGGAAGGTCACTGGTTCAAAAATCTCAGCCGAGTCATACCAAAGATTTATAAAAATGGTTTTGAAAGCAGCAATTACTAATATCCTGTTGCTATTGCTTAGCTAATCTATTTTCATGCAGAAAATATACCATATGTATGATGTGCATACATCCTCCCAGAGTGGAGAGAAAGTCAGAATTCTCCTTTGACCTTTTGCACACCACTCTGTCACATGGTCATGCACAGAATGTACTTATATGTCATTCTTTTCATGGAGCCATGCTGTATAGACATCTGCAACCATTTTGACCCAGAAATTATCCTTGTGTACAACTAGTATACTTCGGTTACCAGTCTCTCTTTACAGTGATTAATATTTCTCAGTGTTACTACTGTGTATTCATTTCTAAAGCTGTATTGTAGCTTTTTGTTTTCCCCCTTAGAACTTCATTCTTTACAGGAATTAGGAAGCTAGCTTGTGTTCTACTTGTGGTGGTAAACATTTTTACTTAAAATATTAAATGAATGGTACGGGTAAGTCCTAATTTTCTAGGAACAGTAATATGCTCCAGTAAAATGTTGAGAACATAATTTTCTACAGTGTTATTTTTAACTCGATAAAATAGTTATAACATCATTAAATGCTTGTGTTGACATTAATATATTTGCATGTTACCTCAATAAACAAATCACCAGAACTGGAATATCTTGTTTCTTTCAAAAAATAATTAAATCAGCAATTATTTCCGTCTTTTGTTCGCGTGCAAGTCAAGTTGTAACAAGTGACTACACCACTAATAATAATTTAAAAAAATTTATTTTCAGAGACAAAATAGTCTGTGGGTTTGTATGGCCACAAAAAAAGGCCTTGTGGGATGCACACACAGACTGCATCCAGGTGCACTCAGAAAAAAACATTGCACCATTTGTGATTTGAGGTCTTCTAGTACCTGGAATCTGGGAATCTGGTAGATTCCAGGCGTACCTATCAAAGAATATATATATGGAAGAACATTCCATCTTCTTCATCTGATTTTTCTGCTATGGCATTGTCAGCAGAATTTCTGCACATCTGCTGAGATGCTGTATTAGACTCATCAAAGGTCTTGCTTAACTAAAGTAAGACTTTCTAAGGGCTGCTCCTCTAGAAGCCAAGACCCTCTTTGGGGGCCTTATTCTTATAGTGGCTTTTCAAGACTTACTTGATCTCTTTTGTCTTCACTCCTGGTCCATTGCAATCAACCAGGATATGAGGCCAGGCAAATTATTTTCAGGAACCATGTGCCAAATTTTTCCAGTAGACACAACTCCAGTCAAATCCACAATTCTTGGTAGACCACCTCCTCACTCATCAGGTCCATGGTACCCTGGTTGCCGCAGATTCAAGAGGAAGTTTTCTAACCCACCTTCCTTACCTACCAGGGCAGGAGGTGGGGTAAGATGAACTAGCATATTACCTGCTATGCATCCCCTATGTAAATGTTCCAGTAGGTGCTTGCCTAGACCTTTTTTCAGAGGTTTGGTCAAGCATCACAGATGATGGTTGGGTTCTCTCCAATGTAAACGAGAGTTATCAACTCCAGTTTGGGAACAATCCCCACTATCAAGGACCCTAATTTTAAAGAAGGGTTTTAAGCAATCAGTCTCTCACCTTCTACTCCTGAATCTTCCTGGTCACCAAGAAAAGCAGGAAAGTTCAAGCCATTATCAATCTCTTCCTGCTCAACCAGCTTCAGTTAGAGGAAACCTTCAAGATGGAGACAACCTCCTCAATCTGAAACACTCTTTGTCCATCCACTGACCATCAGGATGCCTATTTACACATCCCCATTTTTCCTCTGCACTTCAATATCCTCATTTTTGCCTAGACCAGGAAGTTTTCAATTTCAGGTTCTGCCATTCAGAATCTCTTCCACACCCAGAGGCTTCACCTGGGTTACGGCCTACCTTCAAATACAGGGAACATTGATTCTTCAGTATTTCGTCAATTGGCTGATTCATGTTCATGTTCAGTTCCTTCATCAGGATCTGTTCTGCTCTTGGTCCATAATAACTCAGTGGGTCTTCTAGCCAACCTCGATAAGTCAGAACTCATTCCATCACAGGACTTTGTTTATGATAAGGATGAACTTCCTCATGAACCAATTGTTGCAAGTCTATCTATGCTCTTGAAAAAAAGTAACATAAGAGTGAAGATGAAAAGCTTTGTAAAATATAACAAATAATTTATTTGCCATGAATATAAATTGTAAAGTAAAGAAAAAAAACTTATGTTTTTATAAAATATCCAAAAATGAAAAATGTAAGTCTTGTGGCCCCAACAACCATGGTTCAATTATCTCCTAGACCTTGATAGATCGACTCATGTCTGTACCACACAGGAGGGATCTCCTGTCACAACACAGAAGATCCCTTCTCCACATCAGCCCAGACATTTTTTCCCACCTTCACACCTGTCTCATCTCCAACGATATCTTCACCAGAACAACTTTTCAGTTACCAGTTGCATCATTAAAGCCAGGAGAGCTTCTGCATCCAGACTTTATGATGCCAGATGGAGAATGTGATTTTGATTGGTTGTTGTTGTTGCTGTTGTTGTTGTTGGGCTTAATGCCATTTTTCAGCACACAATAGTCTATTCATGGCGGCCAGTATTAATGGTGGAGGAAGAAACCGGGAAATCACCGGAAAGAACCACCGACCCACGAGAAGCTACTGGCAAGCTTTCTCATAATTTTGATTGGTGCAGTAGGAAACATGATGATTCTATCTTCCTTTCTTTAACTTCCATTGCTCTTTTCCTTTTGTTTCTCTTTGAGACTAAAAGATGTTCACTATCTACTATCAAAGATTATTGAGCTGCCTGTGTTCTTTGGTCATTAACCAAAGCACATTATGAACCATTGAGTGAAGATTTCTTTTTGGATCACACACTTAAAATTGTTCCCTCTCACCCTTGCCTCTGCAAGTTGAAGAAGTGAAATTCATACCTTGTCCATTGACTCTGGCTGTCTTATCCTCTTATCCACAGAGATTCCCAGTCTCAGTAAAATATGTGCAGGGGATGATCAAGATAGAGTTTTATGCCCCAACTTTGCTTCTATCTTAACGTCTCCAAAGCAAAAGGAAAAGGTAGGAAATGTGTCTTTCTCCATATTAAGGGCTCCATAGAAATTTCAGCTGCCAATATCTTCCGGTGGATTGTCATGACAATCAAACGAGCCTCTGAATTTCTCTATGATCGAGACCTCACATTTATGAAACTTAAACTAAGAGCTGTTGCTACCTCATGGGTATACTATACTCATTCCTCTCTGGAGGATATTATGAAAGGAGGTTGTTTTTTTTCCTCCTTTAACCTCTGCTCATTAGCATTACAGAGCACAGGCATTTTTATTCTCTTGGTCCCATTGTTATGGCACAGCACATTGCTCAAAGAGGCACCAGTATTCTGTTAAAGTATATCTCTACCTCTGTGTTGAGTACCTTTTAAGTTAATTTTTGTTTTTAATCAGTTTCACATCAGCCTACTCATCTTACTGACAAATTCAGCTAAGCAATAGTGACAGGATAAGTAATTGCTGCTATTAAAATGTAGTTTTTTTGGAGGGGGTAAAACTAATTTTAATTTTTAAATACTTACAAGTTGCTATTGCAGAATACTCTCCTCCACCCCACTCTGGTATCTTGCATTATTCTTGTCTGTGAAAAGATGACATATAGGTACATCTGCCTTCTGTGCATAACCATGAGACAGAGTGGTGTGCAAAAGGTCAAAGGGTCATACTGATTTTTTCTCCACTTTGGGAGGATATATTCACACCATATGGACAGTATATTTTTGGCACGAAAATAGATTAGCTGAGCAATAGTGACAAGTAAGTATTGAATCAATAAAATTAGTTTTACCCCCCCCCAAGCTCCATACCAAGTTTCCTTGCTAGGCACTCAACATGGAGAGGTTATTGTTAAGACTGGTGAGCTTGGTGTCAGGATAATATGACTGGGTGGGACATCATGCTACATGTCTGCGTCATGATGCCCCAGTGCTAAACATCACTATTATCTGCCACACTGCCAACATCCTAAAATATGACTGAATTTTTAAAAAGTTAAACATCCAAATCACACACATACATACACACACACATACACACACATACACACACAAAATACATATGCATAATTAAAAAGCAAAATGAAAATGTACTTTTAAACGATTTCCTCTTTGTCCTATGCTTTAGACACCAATGTTTCCTGAGTAGTAATCATACACAGTCAGAACACATTAAGGCATAAGAATGAATCACTGCCTTATATTAAAAAGTTTCTTGCAGGTAATTGGGGTTTGGATGTACAAGTGAGTGATTGAGTACCCAAACATATCCATCCATGATCTAGTTTTGACTGTGATAACATTTTCATAAATGTATGTATGTTGTAATACCAGACTATATTTGTTTTTCAGGTTAATTTATGGTGAGACTTCATACTTGATGTTTCTGCTGGGATAGAGGTCAGTGCAGTGTATTACATGCATCCAATATCATGCGTGGGAAAAAAAGCTGCAACAAGTGCCTTTGATTAGCAAGCAGGCATTGAAATAAATTTATCAAGAAAAGCTTCTGGATCACAGCGTTCTTTTGGCAATAAATGAAGGTCTCTGATAATGTCTGAGAATATGTTTAATTTCTGGTATGTATTCTTCTGCTTGAAGTAAATTCTTGTTTCTATTGTGGATATTGAAAGAATAGCCCTCTAAACCAAGGAGAAATGAGAAAAAATCACCAATACTTTTTAAAAAAAAGTTCAGTTGAGAAAAAAAAAGGCATTGATATTTTTGTCATTTTAGAAGCAGGCAAAATAAATAATAAGTAATTTGTGAGACAGTAAAAGAATGAAAACTAGACATTTATTAAGATGAACATAAATAATTATTATTTGGGAAAGGAAGTTACGTTCTTCAACTGAAATAATCTTAGAAAGAAACAACTTTCAAGAATAAGTTGTTTGCATGTTGCATTATTATGGATTGAGGATCATACAGATAAGAAATAGAGGTTGGCAGATCTGGAAGCTTGTAAATTGATACAGTGATTTTTACAAAGTCATATCACGAACTTTTAAAGCCACAGATGGGTATAAATTATGATGGTAGACTAAGATAGTCATATTATAATTCCAGCCACAGATGGAATGAAAAAAAATGGCCAATGCAACTGTTATTAGTTTTGCCCAGCTGTCCACCAATCCTGGTCATCAGTCAGTTGGTAGCATATTGGATTTGCAAAGTTTCTCAACAGAGGACACTGTAATGGCTTCCCAATGGCCCACGGATTCCATACAGCCAACTCCCTCATCTGTAGTTTTGACATCATTTGTTACGTCCTTGGCAGGCAGTGAGTCCAAGTCAGAAGATGTTTACAACAGTTTTGAGAGGGACTTGACAGATGCTACTCAGTTTCCTATGCAACATGCCACCCAGCGCAGTTCTTTAGAAGCTTTACCAGCCATATCATCTGTCATTGGACTTACCGACTTTTCCACCATTAAAATACCGGACAATGATGTTGCTTCAAAGCTTTTGTCTGATCAACCCATCCTGTCCTCCTTATCAGAGGAACATCCCAGTACCTCAGCCTCACACTCTTTACTAGCACATTCTCAGACTTCAGACATGTCTTCCTCACTTATGCCTTCAAGTTCAGACTTGATCGATCAAGCAACAGTTGATATGTCTGTCTTGGATTTAAATGAAGGAACATTATATGATTCCTCAGTAAATGAAAACCATGAAAACACGCATGCTAAAATGAACATTGACATGACTCCAGTTTTGCCAACAGTGTTATCGGATAAAGTGCTTTATTCTTCTACCTCTGACTATCCATCAGTGAAATTAGGGGTGAATTTGGGGACTTTAACACCAAGTAAAACTGAAGTGTTAATCACTGGTGTGAACGCAGACACATCTGGACCCCTTTTATACTCAACTCCTGCGCTGTCATTCCCACTACCAAGTGATCCACCAAGGGTACCAACTAGTGATTCCGGAAGTTCATCTCTGTTTGGAGGTAAGTGATACAAAAGTAAAGTATTCACAGTTGTTTACAATATTAGAATAGTGAATTCTGATTGGAAAGAAAACCACAAACAAACTATAGTTGGCTTGGCATAGGTTGGATGTCTAGTTATGTGTAATCAAGACCCTCTCAAAGAGAGGATGGATGTAAAAATCTGACTGCATGTATTTGTCATCATGTGTGAGATAAGATTGACCAGTTCTATTGAACATGTGTTTATTTCTACAACATAATGGTCAGAAAAGGCGTGCTATCATGTGTCCTCCATAAGGATCTGGTTAATAGTACAAACAACGTACCGTTCTCTCCTAATATATATGTTGTGTATCAGCGAAAGAAATCAATATCAGCTACTAATTTCTTCATTAAATTTAATTTTTGCTGAAAGGTACAGTATTGAAAGTGTTGAAAACTTTTATTCTGCTTTTAAAGAATGTGAAAGGCATGACATGGTTGTTGCAGTATTTTGGTAAATATATTCATTCATTCAGCAGTCCAGTATAGTATAAGTTTTCATCTCGGCTGGCTTAAAGGCTATGGTATATCACAGTGTCTGTGTTTGTCCATCATCCAGCCTTCAATAATTGGATGTTACCAGTCTGGAGACCATAATTCTGATCTTGACTCAATGAATAATGGGTGTGGCAGGTTGGTTGGTTTTTACCTGCAAATGTATATCAGCACACTAATGGCTATATGTTGGAGAAATAGGAACTACATCATAGGTGCAGTGTTGTACTGAGGTTGTAATTTTCAGGGGAGACTGCTTCCCTTCAGTATTTTCCCCCAAAGTTGGATTGTGTGAATCATTCCCCAGTTTAATGAATTCCTCTTTAATAAAATAGAAGATGGAAATAATCCATACAAAATTTTTCTCTGAGAGTAAAACTTGTAAAATTAATTTTACTAAAGTACAACTATATCATAATAAAAATTGCATTTAAAAGGTGTTTTGTTTTCATTAAACTGACACTATTACAACAGTTGCTTTTTAACAGTGCTGTAGACTGAGTTGACTGGAAATCTGACTTTTTTAAATTTACATTCACTTAATTTTGTAAATGAGGCTGTACTGGTTTTACTAACAATTTGCATTTTTATTATTTTAGTGCATGGTGTGCTTAGCAGGCAATAATACTGGAATCAGTGTTGTACCTTGAAACAAATATCAGATAGTATGATCGACATAGACTTGAATTCAGTTTGATTCAAATCGCCATATGATTCCAAGATTGTGCAGTTTCCCTATGGGTATGCAGCAGTGCTGTCAGTGATATTACTAAACAATTATGGGATTCCTGCAGGCATAGAACTGTCTTTGAAGTACTTTGCTTAATTTCTAGTCATCCTGAACACAGTCTATATAACATGCAACCATCTACATCTGATATGTGCTGATTAACTCTGGAGTAACAATGTAACAATGTTCAGAAATGTTTCACAAGTATGTAGCAATTGCAGTTTTATGCACAGATACTTTCTCCTCACTAGAATGATTGAGGAGACACAATTTTCAAACCCATTGTACACATCTGTACATCCTCCATCATATTCCAAAGTTTTATGTCACTGTCTTGAACAGTGTAAGAGGAGTTGTGTGACATTACAAGTATCAACATGCATTTGTAATGTATTAAGTCACCAGTTCATGCCTGTCAGATCTCTACACTTTAATCAGACCACATTTACTACTTTGCAGCATACACTAGCTGCATGTGATCAGAAAACATTCTGCAGAACTTTGTTGCACTATATGGAGGTTGTTAAAACACAAATAATTTGTCATTTAAAAAATCCCCCTAATTGTGTCCTCAGTTACAAATATTTAACTTTATAGAATGTAATTTATGTAAATGGCTGTTAGTAGGTTCCAACCAGTAAAAGCTTGCAGATCTCAATTTAGTTTACAAGGATTCCATCATATTACCCGGCATCATTGAATCAAGCATTAAAAATTGCAATTATAATAGCAAAAGTTTTGCTGATACTAAACAAAAAAAAATTGATAATCATAAACATTTTTTTCCCCCAATACTATATAAGATCTTTCTTTCAAACATATATTTATCTGTCTACATTTCGGTGTTTAGTGGTTAGTGGACTACCTTTGGATGCGGAAGGTCATGGATTCAAACCCAGGCCAAGTCATACCAAGGACATAAAAATGGCACTTATAGTTGCCTCACTAGGTGTTCAGCATTAAGAGGTAGATAAGACTTGTTGGTCTAGTGTCAGGATAATGTGACTGGGTGTGGCCTGATGCTTCAATGATTATCATCACTGTAAACTGCTATACTGAAAACATCATAGTGATATGACTGCAAAATTGTTAAAGCCACACACACTCTACATGAGCAGAATCCAGCATCGTCAGGTAAACTGAGTAACAAACTTCAACTTAACTAGTTTTCTTTCAGAATCTGATTACTGTTCCAACTTTGCTTTTTTGAAAAGAAACAAAGTCTGTCTCAAAAATCAATTATCAGCATTGTATCGTAGCATAACACATAATGCTGGAAAAGCAAACAAACAAAACCAACATGGCTGAAAGTCCAGCAGAAACAGAAAAAGAATTGTCCTTGATTTTACATATTCATCACTAAGCATTAAATTCTGTATATCGTTTTCAGTAGGACAATGAAATATCATGATATATTTTTCATATGTTTATTCCCTTATCATAATAATGATTTAGTTCCTTTGTTCTGTCCATTGGAAGCTCTTCAATAAACAAAAACATGCAGGTGGAAATAGCCATTGATTTCATTGTACAAGTAGTAAGGGAATGGGTTTGATTTTTTTGTCAAGTTTTTAAAATTCTTTATTAATTTTTTGTATTATATGTAATGTCTGTGTCATTCATATTTTCTGGTAATCATAATTTCAAAGTAAACAGGTTGAAGGGGGTGGTGTTTTACATTATTATTGGTCTTTATGTGTTATTGACATCAAACGTTTCTAGTGCAGGTTCAGAGAAGCTTTAGGGTTCCGAATGCATAGATATCAGTGTCTCTTTTGCAGAATAAATGCATTGTGATAAAACCTTTGATTCATTACTATGACAAAGGCTAATTGACTTAACTGGAATTTTTAAAAAAGTTTTTTTCAAAAAGTTTATGCAAAAGAAAATTTAGTTGAAAATGATTCAGAGTATATGCTAAAGTGTTTAATGGCAAAGTCATTACAGTGTCAGGTCTTTTCCGCGATGTACAGATTTGTGACTGTTTCTAAAAATTTTGTAAAACAAACCCAGCTGAATGTGTGAAATTTGGACATTACATTTTTAAATCGAACACTTATTTCTTCATCGAATCTTGCATATGTTTACAAAAATGTCCCATTGGGATTTTCTTCTGAATTTCTAAAATAGATCTAGAACAATTTGCAATCTATCTGCTGAGCAAGAAAGATGTTTGCAAAACACCCATGTACAAAGCAGTACAAGCACATTGCAAACTGATTTTGGAAAAGCAACTGGATTTCTCTGGGATAAATGTTTTATAATGGATTTGATCAAATTGCCAACAAAACTGTTGATGACCTAAGAACATGCTAAAAAATAAAAGGTATGGTAATGTAAGGATCACATTTTTGGTAGCCTCTCCTGCAGATCAGGAAGTTCTGCTTTCATGGTATGATCCCAGTGTATGGCTGGATATTCTTCCCTTATTTTGTGCAGTTTACATGAGCACACATTAAGGTTGCTTTATTCTAGTGTTGATACCCGAGGTCTTCTTTCATTTTGCTTTGTCTTAAATCCTAAAACATTTTAAATCAAATTCTCAAATTTTAAATTTCTGTCATTGAAATTGAATTTTTTGAGAAGGTAATAATTTTTGAGAAAATATTGATATTAGCATATTTCTTAGATAATGACCATATTTTGCAGTAAACTCTTTAGCAGAAAATTATCTGTGAACTTTTTGTTCTATTATATTTGACTGATAAAGGTTTATATGACATTTAAGTGACTTGTATATTAATTTTAAGCAAATATAGGTGAAGCATAGATCAATATTGATTACATTTATTACATGTTAATTTTCTTATTTCTATTGAATAGTTTACATACATTGTATAAAATCATCTTAACAATACTTCAGAAGCCTGCTTAGTGGAAAGGTAGACTGTCAGATTATGCAAGACAGGTGAACTCAATGGATTGTACAATTTGTTGATAAAATGTCATTATCATCCTATCTCAGCAGTAAAGTCATATAACCTTCTAAAGAGAGCTTTTAGGGTTAAATTGTTAAATTGATTCCTTGAGGAAATGGATCAGAACATTTCTTAAAAATGGTTCCCTCATCAAATCAATTGTGAAGGATAACGGGCATTCTTGGGCAGAGCTGTAGTTGAAGCATAATATATAAAAAGAAAGTTATTCTGTCATTAGAAGAAATAAGTTTGCTTCAGAGAGAATGTAGATTTATTTTTACAGTTACATGACATATATAAACTGTACATCAGAACTATGTGTTTCATAGTTTAAAGCTAGCAGTTGTTGTCGCCTACATTGTTAATTGAGGGGAGAAACCCTGTGTGGTAAAACCTTAGCTTCCAACAAAGGAAAGATGTGTATAAATGCACAGCCTGCAGCTTTACTTCAATGATGACCCTCATTCTTCACAAATGCTTGGATGAGGAGGCTTTTATTTTCCACAAAGCCCCCTCCCTTTCTCACACATGTACATAACCTCTTTAAAGATAGAAAACGAAACAAGAGTCAGTCATCAACAAAGAAAATGTATTCAGAATTGCTTAATATTTAAGTTTAATATCAGCATCAGAACAAGTATCATTACTTATGGGTCATTCCTTCACTGTCACATTTTTCTTTTTCTCGTGGAGACAAGTTCTTCTTTATTTACTGCAAGTAACAACTGCATATGCAAACTCTTTATTGCTGTCATGAATATTTCACAGATAAAATTCTTTGCTTATGCCTTTCCTTCTAGATGGCTTGCAAGGAATTGCTTTTTTAGAAGGCAACTGTTGCCACAGTGTTTCTGTATGAAAGAGCAAGCTTAAATATATCAATCCCTGATTATTCTAAAGTTGTTTTTAGTCATCTAGCACATGTGTTGTCAGCATATGGCATGTGTGCCACAATGTGGCACATCAAGAGGTTTTGTGTGGCACAAGAGCTGCCAAAAATCATGATTTTAACAGTGTTACTTTCTTACTAGTGGTATATGCTTGTTTATTTTGTAATTAATCTGGCAAAAAGTGGCATGTTATGTAAAATAGGTTGCCAACCCCTGAACCAACCATATTTCTAGTTATAACAGCTCCACATGAACAATAATACACAAAAACCAGAATAGATTTCCAAATATTTTTGCCCTGTTTAGTTTTGGTTATCGTTATCTAGATGATCGATCACTGTCTTATTGCGTACATTGAGTACATAATAACAAATCATGAAATAAGGGGATGGAATAACAGAACTCGGCAGAGATTTAAAATAGAATAACATAAGTCCCCATATGTAAAATACAACTATATAATCAAAATGATGTAGATAATTTGCTTTCTCTCAGAAATAGTTAGAAGATTATGTGAATTTCATTTAGCTGTTCTGTTACTGATAGAACAAATTTCGTTGAATGACGGATCAAAATCAGTCTACCTGGCATGACAGCATCTTCCAATGCATCCAGTCTTGCCCAAATCACTGCTGGTAATTGTTTGGCATTTGTTGCATATTTACTTCTCTCTCTCCATTTACAAGCCTCTTGGGGTCATTGACCTCATAGCTGTGGACTGTGCTTCCTTTCCAACTGTCAAGTCATGTGCTAGAGCCGTTTTCTTTTTCTTTGTGCTTTATTCGAGATTTTAAGGTCTTTATGAAGTTAGATGTCACCCTGCTTTTATATCTCTCACTTTCAACTGATTAATTCTCAGAGGACTATCTTAAAACCTCCTGAATTCCATCAGGGTTCACAACCTTCAGTTAACTTAGCCAATTAGGATTTCTACTTCACTCACCAAAATACTTAACAGTTCTAGAGAAGTTTGAAAATTCTTCCCATCCTGCCATTATAGCCCATTTCATACCGGATTTAACCAAGCTGCTCCATAATTATCCAAAAAACCTTCCGAGTCACTTTATACTCCAGCCAATCAAACGCTGGTGGACAGATGTACATAACAAAATGGTGTGCATTGTTGTTTAGAAGTATCAGATTAAAACAAATTAAGAAATGCCCGCTAGCTACTATAACTGTCAGAGGTTGCAAAACTTGTTCCAATCAAGGGTGTGGCATTAGATTCCATCATCTGCCATGGATAGATGATTTGTTGTGCAAACAGTGGCTCATATTAGCAGAAAAATCGGAACTTGAATTGACCAGAAAATGAATGTCTCAATTCAAGAATGCGCTGCATTTTAGTGCTGACGGTGAAGGGACTTCTGCAGCTTTACTTCTGCAGCTTTACCGTTGAAAAATATTCCAGGTTTGTTATAATGCATATTAATTCGAAAAATTCCTTATATTGGTAAACAATATTCGATTTATGTAATACAGTATTGTGGTTAAAAAAAGGATTAAATTTTTAATATCAACACCGTTTCCATATTCACATGTACAATTCCAGATGTAAACAGCTCACAACTACCCTCTCATATGGCTTTAAAATCCTCCCTGATTTCCAGAAAATAAAACAAGATGGTTCCAATATTAAATTTCATCAAAATCTGTGGCATCATCGCTGTTGAATAGGCATTTTTCAACTCGATAAACGAAGCTGAAGTAGTTGGAACAGTTGATGCTAATGCTGATGCGACCGCCTTGTTTTGACAATCAGCTATTGATTGGATATTGCTGTCAGCTGACCACCTGCCACGTGATCAAAATTCCGAGCAAATTACGAAGTTCGCCGAAGTCTCCATGAAATAGTCTATTGATAAATATTCTGGAAAATATCAATGGACCACAACTTTGTGAAATCTTCTTTGGTATGTGTCATCATATACAGTTTATCGATATGATTTCATGTTAATATCGCTATGATCTTATGTTAATATTGCTATGATCTCATGTTATTATCGCTTTATCTGACAGTCAACAAGCAAGTCCTAATTAAAACTTGTTCAGTCCCCAGACAGAACAGATTAATTGTTACAAGTTACCAAGCTATAACATCCTAGCCAATTCATTAAGCTTAATGACTCTGTGTCTCCCTGCTCTGACCCTGACAAAATGCCCTAATGAATGTACTTTGAAATTTATACTAGATTAATTTCTGTGTACATAAATTCAACAAAACTTTGCATCATTACAATAACCACAAATATATTTTCATAAGAAAATAGAGTATACAGGTATTTTAAGACTGGTACAAAAGTATTTCAAGACAGGGCTCCACTGCCACAAGTGGACAAGTTGTCTAAAGCAGTGGTCTCCAACCCCTGGGCCGCAGACCAGTACCGGGCCATGGATCAAATGGTACCAATCTGACCAAGGAACATTAAATTATTTCCATTTTATTTACTGTGGTGTATTTCTCTCTGATTTGTGCGACTTGCCATGGATGAGAGGTTAACCAGGAGCTGAGAGATGTCACCTAAAGCCGAACCAATACCGTGTATGTCCAAAATATTGTGATATCGGGGAGGTTTTAGGCCACATCTGGAGATGAATGGCTTTGGTGGAGAGAAGGTGTGTATCCCTCTTCTCTCTGTTCACCGGAACTTGTTTAAGAGTTCTTGGTGTACGTGTATATTGTGTTTGCTCAAATTTAACTTACAAATTAGTAAAAATGAGTATGAAACAGACAGTTTCCTTGGGAAAAAGAAAAGGCCCAGTGAAGAGACAGAAGAAGAGCCTTCAACATCAAAGAAACATAAAACTTTTAATAGACAATACCATGAGTCCTAATTGGAATATGGATTTATGGGGACAGGTGATTCCCACACACCAACCCCACTCAGCATAGTTTGTGGCGACCAGCTCTCTAATGAAGCAATGAAACCTTCAAAAGTGCTTCGCCACTTGAACGCCAAACACCCTGGATTAAAGGACAAGCCCCTGGCTTTTTTGAAAGAAAAAAAACGGGAGCACGAAGGACAGAAGAAATATTTTTGGGGCCACCACATCAATAAAGGAGAATGCACTGAGAGCATAAAATTTGGTGGCTAATCCTATTGCTAAGGCTAAAAAGCCATTCACTATCAGTGAAGAATCAATCCTGCCCTCCACCAAAGACATTTGCCATGAACTTCTAGGAGAGACTGCTATAGAAAAGATGGCACATGTGCCTTTGTCGGCAGGCACTGTGACTAGGTGCATTGAGGAAATAGCCAAGACATTGAGACACAATTGTTGGAGAAGATTAATACATCACCATGGTAGCACTCCAGATTGACAAATCTACAGATATTGACAAGGCAATACTACTTGTTGATATGTGATATCTATATTTGGAGGATGTGTAGGAGGATTTGTTGTGTGTTCTATTTTTGCCAACTAATACCACAGGAGCAGAACTGTTCATGTCACTGGATGGTTATATCGGGACAACTAAAATGGTCCTTTTGTGTCGGCATATACACAGACAGAGCTGCTGCCATGACTGGAAGACTGTCTTGTTTAACTGCCCGGATTGAGGAAGTTGCACCTGAGAGTGAATCTATGCATTGTATCATTCACAGGGAAATGCTGGCAACCAACCGTCACCGGAATTTAACAGGAATGTCACCAGAATTGATTGATGTCATTGAAGTTATTAACCACATCAAAGCACATGTCCTTAACTTGTGCATGTTTCAGCAGGTTTGTGAAGAGATGCACGCAGAGCACAGATGCCCTCTCTTATACACAGAAATAAGATGGTTATCCAGAGGAAAATCGATAACCAGAGTATTTGAATTACGAGAGCCATTGCAAAGATTTCTCTCAGAAAAGAAGTCAACTCTGGCAGCACATTTCAGTGACAAGGTATGGGTTGCAAAACTGGCTTACCTGTGTGACATATTCAGCCTGCTCAATGAACTCAATATGTCCCTTCAGGGGAAAATGACAACCTTTTCCCAGTTGGCAGACAAAGTAGCTGCATTTAAAGCCAAACTGGAATTGTGGGGCTGGCATGTGAACAGAGGCATTTCGTACATGTTTCAGACATCAGCGTAGATTTTTGGCTAAAATGAGCCTGAGCATTCTTTCTCTGTTGGTGCAGTTGGTCTCTCAGTCTTTGCTTTTAAAAGAGTTCGAGCTACTTACTAACCACAACAAACCCACGAACTGGTAAGGAAAGGATCCGCGATCCATTGGTCAACAAACCAGGCGAATCTAGCATATATGTGCAAGAAAAAGATCAACTACTGAAGATTGCAAATGACGGCGGCCTTAAAACTAAGTTCGAGACAACAACTCTGCCAGTGTTCTGGATTAAAGTTGTGGCGGAATACCAAGATTGCCACCACAGCACTTAAATCCCAATTGCCATTTCCAACATCCTATTTGTGTGAAGCAGGTTTTCTGCAGTGACAGTAACCAACATAAAACAACGGAATAAACTGGACATAAGCAACACACATTGTCTCCTATTACCCCCAGATGGAACCATCTCATTGCAAAGAAACCATATTCAGGGTTTTCATTGATTTAGCATTCTAGTGAGTTAAAATGTTAAATCACTTTATATTAATTTTTTGGTATAACTATTTTTTTTTTGGCATGTTTAAATACAATTAAAATAAAATTATTAAATCAAAACAATCAAAAATATAAACAATCAACGCCACCACCCCCATCTCAGCGGGCTGTGGTAAAATTATCAAATGTTGACTGGTCTGCGGTGATGAAAAGGTTGGGGACCACTGGTCTAAAGCACCTCTCCAGTCATGGCCATCTCACTTGTTTCTGCCTGCAACATCTGTCCATGGTTTATGGTTTAGGTGGACTCCTGTTGTGCAACTCCTTGAGGTATTTACTGATAAGCAATGGGTTCAAGCAACAATCATTGCCAAATGATTTAAAGGTTTGAAGCAGCATTACCTTGCAAGTGTTGATGACACTATAAGGCTTATCTTTATCAAAGAATTTATCTGTAAGTATCACATTAGTGTTACCTCAGAGACACAGATGGGATTAATTTACCTGATCTGTACACCAAACATTATATCTTTAATTATCAAAGAATCTATATATAAGTATCAAATTAATGTTACCTCAGAAACACTTTGGGGATTAATTTCCCTGTTCTTACACCAAACATTCCATATTTTTTTTCAAAATTGTACTGATTATTTGTTCCTGGTCTCCATGAATTGGTAATGACATCAACAGCTGTTGTTCAAATGCCTTGATTTTGGACCAATTTCCCAATAGTCACTGCAACTACAGAGAGGGGTTTTCCCAAGAGGATGAAGTTGACAACTGTGTGGGCATGTCATAAGTTTTTTTTTACCTTGGAAGTCTGACTGGAAGAGAAACCAAACATGATAAAACTAGGTGTAACTAAGGACTCCAAAATGGAGCAAACTAAAAGTGTTTTACTAACATTATCAGCAACTATTTTCCCAGTAAAATTAAAATGTAAAAGGGGGAAAATGTCTGTGATTCATCCATACTGTTTTGAAAGAAAAGCATCTTTTTAAAGAGCTGCCTTGATAAGAACTTCATTAATTGATGGTTTATTTTGGATGCAAAGATATCAGTTTCAGGAATAGAAATCAATGTGCATAGTCTTTCAAAAATTTCTCTTAAGCATCCATTTTATGGAACCTGAAAAATTTCTGGAAAGAAAATCAGCCTGGATATTGTTGCAGCTGTCTCGGGTGGTGGTGGCTACTTTTGGGGGATTAGCAGGTAAAGCAAATACAAATATTTTAAATTAAACCTTTAATATCTCAATGAGTTGCACAGAAGTTGATTTGCTCGCATGTAAATGATTACTACATATCTGACCACACTCTTTCTCACTTTCAACCTCTGCAGCAAAATATAAAATGTTAAATGAATGTACTTTAGGTGTAAATGGCTGGTAAAGATCATCAGAGTTCAAGCATAAAATATGTATTTCATTTAAAACTATATACAAGTTACTGTTACTAATTAGAGCAGCATATTCTACAATATTTCTAATATTGTCAGCATTTTCAACTCTTAAGTACAGTGAATAATCCTTTAATTAATTTACATAAATGCACATGGCTGTTGTTTTCTCTACAATATAGGCCAGGGGCAGACCTGTGAAACAAAAGGATTAAAGTCTATATCATGAGCATGCTAAAAAGATTCTGTTTGTATTTTTAGACTGTAGAAGCAGAATATTTCTTGAAATGTGGATTCTGTTTATAGTGACTTTATACCAGACTTCAAAATTGGAAACAGTTAAATCATATCAACTGTCCCTACTGCAATATTATGTTTACCAGTAGTACAGACTGCTGATTTGAATATATATCTTTCTAAACACCATTCATTCTCACATCTGCATAGCTATCTAAATGAATAAATGGCATTCCACCATGTCATTAATGTATGTGATAGTACAGGTATTGTTAGGCCAAATCCCAATATGTTCCTGAACAATTGCTAACAACTCAAGGTGATTGATTGGAAAGTTAGCATCACTCATGGTCCATCTACCTGAGATTGACCTTTCTGAACAAACCTCATAAGAGTGAAGCTTCAGTTTTAATAATGTAATCTTCTATATGGTTTTCCATTAGATTTAAAGTTGGAGAGCGAGTAAATTGCCAAAGTAGATGGGGAATTTGGGTGACATTCCCCAAAGGGGTTACGGTGGGGCAGAAGCCCCTGACTGAAAATGCTTTTAAGGTTTTCAAAAATCATTGGACTATGCTTCTCCTGGAACCTGAATCATTGCGAATTTTCAAGTATGTATTGGTAAACCATGTCTATTGATCTGTAACAGATGTTTCTTATTTTTCTTTTTAATATGTACCTTCACTATGAAAAGTCGGTATTTCACCATTTCACAGCCATTTCATTGCTCATCAGTGTCATAGTCAACCAAAAGCTTGCATGATGGTGCAATGTGCCTTGAATGTAGAAAAAAGAGTGACACATGGAGGATGAAGACCTGTGCAAATATACTTAATTGCTCTGTAAATTTCCCATAAAAATTGTCAAATTTTGTTTTCAGTAGCCCGGTGTAAAGTAAAAGTTGCCAGGTAAATCACCTGGTTCCTGGTTGATAAGGAAGTTTCTACTCTTGTCAGATTAATTTACGATTCCTAAACATTTTTTTATACCACCAGTCCAGTTCCTGAGATACTATCTTTATATATTTTTATTTATTTTTAGAATTGTTTTCTCCAAGTCAGTTAATGTTATCACTTTCCAGACACTGGTAATGAATTAGGGCCTCCAGGATTGCATGAAAGGCATTTTATAATCACACAGATATATGATGCAAACTCTCATATTATAACATGTTTTAGTCGGCATGGTTCTTAGCGATATTATGAACTTATTCCTCATTCTTTTTTATAAGTAAACATTAAACTAAACAGTCCATGGAAAAACCTCCGAAAATAATTCTTTTAGTTTCAGTAAGCACTGATTTTTCCACACTGTTTGTGAAACTGAAAGATTTGAGTATTTCAATTATAATCTGCGTATTTTGTGAGCAAATGTGACTCACAGTCCAAATCAATGAGTCATCAATATACACTAGTAGGAATACCTAATCCACTATTTTAACCATGCATAAAAGGGTTTAGGGATTTTGTTGAATGCCCATGGATCAGAAGAAATCTTATAGTTACCCAGTTATATTGAAAAATTTGCCCATTCCAAATAAACTTCAGAAAATTGTGATACAGTGGAACCTGTTTTGAAAGACCACCCCTTTTGCCAAAACATAATGGTCTCTCATGACAGGTGGTCTCTCATAACAGGTCTTAACACTATATAATCAATAAATCTGTACATAGATAACCAGGTCTTCTAAGACAGGTGGTCTATCATAAAAGTGGTCTCTCAAGACTGGTTTTACTGTAATATATTGGAATATTAAAGTACATGTAATCATCCGTCAGATCAATGGAAGTAAAGAAATAATTTTGATGAATGAGATCTAAAACTACTTTAAAAGTTTCTTACTTAATATGTTTGTAATAAACAAATGTGTTCAAATATTTCAGGTTGATAATCGGTCAGTTTTCCCATTTGATTTGGGTACAGTTCAATTGCTTTAACAAAGTGATAACTCTCCCATATAGAAAAAACTATAGCTTTGTTGGATAGAAATTCCCCTCTATTTCATTGGTAATGATGGTTTAATGTTCATCAGAAAATGAAATTTCTTGGAAAATGTGATTGGAAAAGCATTAGTTGAAACTATTTTGTTCCAGAGTCGATTTTAAAATCCATGGATCACTTTGTGAAACTCTTCCATATAGTAATACAGTGCTTTAGCTGGTATAACGGTACCAATTGTACAACCCCAGGTGGGCGGAGCTTAAGGTGTAGGGAACATTGCATTCAGAAATAAACAACAAAACTAGCTGTGATTGGTGCATTATGTAAGAGTTGTACTTTCTGTTAGGCTTTAAAAAAAAGTTGAGCCTCTTGGCAACATGTGAAATTATGTTAATTCATATCTAGATCACATTTTGTATTTTTTAAGATTTTTTTAAAATGTGGTACACATGACTGAAAATGTGACCGGTGTAACTAGATAACTCTTACCCCTGTCTAGTTCCAGCAGAGTTATCTCTCTCAAATGCAATGAAGTACCTATTTTCGATGTTATCAAATTAACAATCTAACATTGTTCTCTGTGACAGTGTGTGACATGCATGCTGAGGTAGGATAAAAAGTATATTTATTTCGCAAAACATTAGCATTTCGGTCTATGGAAAAGCAATTGGTACCGTGATACCAGCTTCTCAACTGAATCCAATTCTCAGCTACTCAAATGAACCCATCTCCACAGATTTTAATGAGGTCTCATTTTGGTCAGGCTAATATGTATAAGCAGCCATCCTTCCCCTTTTGGAACTCTGGTATTGGGACCTGTAACTGCTTTGGACATTATAAGGTTGAAACTGATATCTTGATTTCTGGTTGAAACCATGACCTGTTAATGGGAAAATGACCCTTAGCACCAAGGCCTTTAGTGAAGCCCTTGTAAATTTTGAGTGTAATTATGTTTTGCTAGTGCAAAATCTGTGTCAGATCTTGTAACATCTCTAGCAACATCATCCCTAAAAAAGGATAGAGAGTATGGGGGTATTGATATTGAAAACATTAGAATATTTTTGTTTTAAGTGCCGACATTATCAGGTACATTCTAACAGATAACCATTATGAGTAACAGCATTTGAAATCAAGCTTTATTCTTCAACATGTATTGCAATTTGTGACTTAAATAAATTAGTCTGCTAATTTGACAACAGACCTAATACCTGCAGTAACATGGTGCTGTGCATCCCCAAAGACTCTGTCATACATGCATGAACTCTTTTCCTTATATATTTCTCAATTTCTTGATTTTCAAGTAGGATCCCAATTTATTAGGTTTTAATGCTTATTTCTATAGAATCTCATTTATTGCATGCTAAGGAATGCATGCTGCATTTATAATTTTTGCTAAGAATTACGAAATGGGCTTACCTTTTGAGTGGCTTTCAGTTTGAGAAACTGCCAAATGTTGTCAAGATTGTTTGTGAAAGTACCATTGTTATCTGCTCCAAAACATTATACATTTTCAGGTTCTACATTTAATTCTTACAGACCATTACTAAATGTGGCCCCAGATGGTAGTTGTCTAAGATGTTCATCTTTATAGATCACTGATCACTGTCATTTAACCTCTGACTGCAGAAGTCCAAGTCTCATTTTGCCAAAATGTATAGGTGAAAAAAATTGCCAATAGCTTCCCGTGGGTCAGGGGTTTTCTTAGATGTTTTCCTGGGTTATTCAGCTACTATATATACTGACTGCTACATATAGACTATCTTGTGCTGAAAAATGTCATTGAACCAATGATACAACAACAACCTTCATTACAATACAATATCAGTTTCCTGTGGAGGCATTTCATGGAAGCCTTATTCAAGTGTCAAACCTGTTTCAGATGGATTAAGTCTGAGACTGGTCTTCTTTGACTGTTTGACATTTTTGTCTTTATTTTGGCTGCCATAGGAGGCTTTTGTTTTGCTGACTTTCAAACCTTAGTCAGAAAGACTTCAATTTCATCTTTATTTCTTTGTATTATTTCCCAGCTTCTTAACTCATTACTTTTGAGGAAGTTGGCTCAACCAAGCAAAAAGCAGCTATATTTTCTGGACTTGAGTCTGCCTCAGTATCAGTACAGTGAAACCTGTCTTGAAAGACCACTGCTATGTGAGACCACCTGTCTTGAGAGACCATATCATCACTGCACAAACTTAATGATTTTATAGCACTGTGACTTGTTATGAGAGACCACCTGGCTTGAGAGACCCTAATTTTCTGGCAGAAAGGGTGGTCTTTCAACTGTAATTGGTTCTACTGTAATTGGAAGACTTTGTACAAAATGTCTTATGTAGTTAGCCTACATGAAAATGGTGTTGCTGCTTCTCCTGAACATTGTGGTGTCAGGATGGCATTTTCACTAAAAGACATGTATAGTTGGTTCTAAATATAATTCATGCCAATCTGATCTCCACCATAGATGTTATTATGGCCATCTTGAAAATCTTGTTATTGCTATTCCTCCTGATATAATAGGTCTATTGACTTGTAGTCCCCATTGAAATTTTTTTTATAATATATATTTTCTAAATGAAACTGGTACCAATCTGCAGTCCCAAAATAGTTACCATTGCAACATTCATGGGGATCTAATAGTGTCTCATGAGGAACAGACAGTTTTATCACAATGTGTTTTCACCATGTTATGCATATTTAAATTGTATTGTGTGCTTGACCTTTGTCCATAATTGACGGCTGTGGTTTGTAGTACATGACTATTCTCTTGTTTGTGTCATTTTTGTAATTCATAAATAAGTTTTTTTACTAATATTTGAGTTCAAGATCTAGCCTTATGTACAAACTTAGAATGCTCTGGAAGTTCACTTTTGATCCACATTGGGGTCATTTTATTGTGTATTAGGTTTTTTTATATAAGGTTGTGAAATACAAAATTATTCAGTCTGTGGAATTATTTACAGTTGTGTTCAGTTAAAAAACTTTTTAAAGGAATCTTTAAAAATTATTCATTGGGAATACAAAATTTCGTACTAACATTTTTGAAAAAAAATACTACTTTGGGATTATTATGAATTCATTCACAAACATTGTGGATTATGTCATTATGATACAGCTAGACTTGGCACATCAACCTAAGCAAGAATATTGTTACATCAGCACATTCAGTATTGGAATTCATTCAGAGCACTGCAGTTTTGGACTTGTGTCACATTACATTTTGGACTTGTGTCACATTACATTTTGGACTTGTGTCACATTACATTTAGGTTTATTGGGGATTTATGTCACAATACTCATAAGTTCCTCCTAAACAAAATTATTCATTTTTCCTTTAAGTGTTTGGAATTATTTACTGTGTTTCAATATAATTTGAGAAGTATCATTTATTTAAAAATTCATTCATAGGAAGTACAGAGTGCTCATTTACATTTTGGACAAACACACAAGTTTGGGATCATTGTAAATTCATTTAGACATTCAGGATTATATTATTGTAATGCATTGAGACTGTTGGGACATGAGCTGATTCAAGACTATTGGTACATCAGTATGTTCAGTACTGGTGTTCAGAACACTGTACATTTTAGATTAGTAATTATTTGAGATTTAATTCATAAAACTGCAATTTCATTTTAAATTTTCAGTTTGAAACTTACAGAAATAAATATATTTGTTAATTTTAATAAACTTGTTAGTTTTGCTTCTTTGTGTTACTTACTATAAGACTATAGAATCATAACGAGATGTAAAACATTTCTTGGATAATATGCAATTTTTTTCAAAATGATAATGGTTTTGATGTGACCTTTAGAAATCTGATGGGCACCACCAGAATATAAATCTTGCACAATTACATCTCCAGACTGGATAACTGTATTTGACACATTTTTTTCAATCCCTCCTTGACAGAATCCCAATATAATACCTTTCTATTTGTGTTTGTGTGTGTCTAACCTTCTGTCCAGACCCTAGCTTAAACAGAAGATTAAAGGTTTCATGCTGTAATATATGGTCAGTTTCTCAAGCAGTTTGCTGTAAATCATATTACTGTGTGTATATATTTTGAATTGTACAACACAAATTACCGAAAGCTCTGGGCAAGTTTGACACACAGATCATGACCAGCACCAGTAATCTCCATATTTTTTTCTTAAAAAAAAGTATCTGGAATTTTTGTGATACACCCAATCTATCCATAATTCTGTCTTTCTGTCCATTTGTCCATCTATGAGTCTGTCTAACCAGAAAAGCAGCTTGTGAACAACTTGGTGGAAACTTGGTATGCATTGTAGGTTGCCAATGTGGTAATTGTGCAAAAGAGGTATTATTTGTGAGCACATTCCAAATGTAAAAAAAAAATTGGTTTTTACATGTTCATTGATTATTTTAAAATATTTTGTTTTCTAATTTGTACATACAATCCCTAGGATGAGAGCACATAAAGCATGTAATGGGTTTTGTGTTACAGCTTTTGGCTTCTTGGTCAAGGTTTGGTTGGGGTGATGTTAGGGGTGGGTGGTTGATGTTTAGGGAGGTTCAGGATAGAGTGGTCAACATGCAATAGAAATTCTGATGATTTGCCATGGCGAATCAAGGTTTATTGTTGCTCTTGTGGTGATCATCTCCATGAATGGTGCTTATTATTGGCTCCTGTGAATGAATTTCTTGTGACAAATTAAATTATAAAGATTCATAGACTGCACTAAATTAGTTACATGTACAGTAACATTTTAAAATATTTTCAAACCCAACCTCATGTGTATGCAGCTTTGTCTAGAAAATGCATCAGATATTTGATGGAATTAGCATTATTACATATTTAGTCACTGTCAGGTGGTGGGTGTGAGTGGGGGTGGAGGTGATTGGGGAAGGAAGAAGAAATGCAGTGAAAAGCATGGGGATTTGTAATGTTAAGCTCTAACACTGGCAACTTGTGTGATGGCCATCCTATGGTCTTGTGTCATCTGTTACATGTCCAGCATTCACTAGCACAAGTTTATTAATGCTACACTTCCTAAACTAGAATTTAAACAGATCGTTGTAAATCCATTCATTACATGGTCTAGTTGATCCTAAATGTAAATGGTGTACCTTGGATTTCTAAAATTACTGACATAACTGTTCCAGAATGGATGTTGATCCTAAGACTAATTTTGCTAAAGGACTTCTCACCATGTCTAGTTTGTTCTAAATGAAAATAGTTATGATCTGACAGCTAATATTGTTAGCATTTTAGTTGTCTTGAAAATATTGTTCATATTTACACAGGATTTTCATTAAAAGAATGTTTTTAATGCGTAGTTGACCTTAATGCAAATGGTGTCCATTTGGCATCCAGTATGGAAACTACAGTAGACATCTTGCAATTATTGTTATTTCAGATCCTCTTTAATGATTTAGTCCTGAAGTTTTGCTAAAAGACTTTTTGTTTATGCTGTTTAGCTGTATGAATTTATGGATGGCTTGCATGTTAGGATAAGGAAAGAAGCCTATCAGTTTTGGGGTCAGAGAGTAAGGTCACTTTAGCTGAAAAGAAAAATGGTTTCATTGAATAAATAATAATTGACTTGACAGAACACTAATAAACATAAGTTTAATTTGCCTTCATAAATTTTTTTCTGGCTAAAAGGGAGGGGGTAATGGTGGAATTTCATTATTTCATAGGTTCAGCATGTACATTATAATAGATGACAGCAGCTAAGTAAGATTAATTGGTAGATAGGGGAAAAGGTTGAGTCTATTCATTTCATTTGAATGGCAACATCTTGTTTATTGTGAACTATGAACATATTTTTGCAAACACTGCAGCCTAATAAAAGATTGATATCAAGAATTGAAAAAAGGTCTCTTTTTTGACATTCTGATAATAGTTAATACATTTTGCTGGGCAAATTAAATTTGTTACACTACTTAACAAGAATTTAACAAGAATATATTTTTTAAGTTCATAGTTTTTAGTAGTTTAGTGAAAATTGGAATTCTGGTTTGTTTGTTATCTGGAAAGATTTTTTTTATACATCCCTTGAAATTATTTAGCTTGCTGGATAAATCTAAATTGATTGTAAATAAAAATTAGTTCATTTTTTTCAGAAGGTGGCCCAATGAATATTGTGCTGTTTGTGGGAGTTCCTGTGTGTGGTCTCATAGTTCTTATTCTCCTGGTGGTCCTAGTAATATGTCTACGCAAGAGGAAAGCAAAGAAGGTACAGAATTATTCATTTTTCCTTTTTTTTTAAAAAGGAGAACTCAAGGCATAGTTATTCTTTTAATTCTGTATTACATTTATTCCGACTATGGATCTTGCCATTTGTTTTTTTTACCATTAATTTACAACCTTTGTCCTTCACTGTCATATCCAGGGAGGGAAAGTACTGGTCCAAAAATTATTCACCTCTTTTAAAAAGCTACTGAGCTTTACTTCAGAATGGTGCATTTTAACCATTTGTACCCCTAATGACAGGCCACTCTTTATATAAAGCCACCTTTTCAATGCAAAAGGGTTGGCCTAGTAAGAGGAACCACTGTATGTAAATTAATTATTATAAACCCTTTTCCATTTACAGCTACTGAATTCTGTAATGGCCTCATATTAGTCAATTTGATGGCTATCTTGTAGGATTCAAACCAGCATCTTTGTGGTTGTGAGCCCAGCTTGGTAACTACTGAGCCACTGTGGTTCCCACCTCCATCAGCTGCCTCATATAAAAATAGGAGAGGTCATCAGGCCCATACTACATCCCTGAGTATACAGGGATACTAAATTCTGCAATTACTAGAGCTTTATTACTGGTATATACTGTTAAACAGGTCCCAGTCATTTTGCAGTAAGTGTATTTAGTATTTTCTGATATTGCGCATAGATATGGTCAAATTGTAGACAAACTTGCACATTTACAGTTATGAACTATGTGATACAGGACAACTTTTGTTGACAGAAAACAAGGAATGTTGTAGATGTTGGTAGCAAAGTAATCTAAATCTGGATATCTGAGGTTTTTGAAACAGTTTTCAAGGTGATGCTAATGTAGACAGTATGGTGACCATTGCATGTGGTGGAGAAGATCTTGTTCAATAACTATTGCAGTGTCACTGCCGGGAGAATGTAGTCTGAAAAATATCTAAGACTTCACTTGAAGGAACAGATACATATTTTGTGTTAAATTAAACAGATCACAAACAAAAGAAATATTTCAGTATGCACGATAACTTGCTTCCCCCTGCGGGTTCGGGGTTGTAGAATTGGCCCGACGTGCCTCGCTACGTGTCGTAAAAGGCGACTAAGTAGAGGCAACCTGTTTGCCGTGGGTTGCGACCCGTAACGGAGGAGGAAAGGATCCTGGTAGTTGCAACACACTACTTTGGCCTCTACTTCACTTAAGACGGGTGGTTGAGATGGGCCCGGTCTCGACAAATCGGCTGGTCACGCCGAGCCCTAGGAAGTCTTAATTATCTCTCTCACCTCCTTTTACTTTATTCTTGTATCTCGCTTGATACCACCGTTGCCCCTATATTCTATTCCTATATCTTTCCCTTTCTTAAATCTTAGAAGACTTCCTAGAAGGCGGTGGCTTAACGGGTCAATCGGGGGGTAAATTTACTGACCTTTGAAATTGGCAACTTCAGGGTCAACCTAAGGTAATTTTACCAACTGAGTATGGTGTTTGTGTATCCCTGGCACTTGAAAAGTGTCCCCTTGTTGGGCTCCTTGGTGGGTGGGGAGCACGGGTGCTGAATCTTTCAAACTGCCATCATGGAAAATTTAAAAAAAACTCCCAAACGTACCAAAACTGTGTCATCAGAGTCGGATGATGAACCATGTAGTGTGGAATCCTTTCCTCGCTTCATGGTCATCCATTCAAAAGACGAAACTAAACAACTTGCCACATTGTCACCATTTATAGTCGAAAAGACTATACTTGGATTAGTCGGCAAGCCAAAAAGTGTGAAGAAGCTAAGATCAGGTGACCTACTTGTAGAGTGTGAGCGCAAAGCTCAAACTGAAAATATACTGAAAATTAAATCGTTTCACGATATTCCAGTAACTTGCTCCGCCCACTCTACACTTAATACATCAAAAGGCATCATTCGTTGCCGTGACCTTGCTGGAGTCTGCGACAAGGACATCGTCGAGGGCATGAAAACTGAAGGTGTCACTGCAGTCCGTAGAATTCGTATCAAACGAAACAACAATCTGCAGGACACCAACACTATTATACTCACCTTTAATAAGCCCATACTACCTAAAGTGGTCAAGGTTGGCTTCTTACAAGTTAAGGTTGAGGTATATATACCAAATCCCCTCCGATGTTACAAATGCCAAAAATACGGCCATCATGAAGACAGATGCTCTCGAAGCCAAATCTGTGGCCGGTGTGGCGACTCCTCCCACCGTGAATCAGAGTGCAAGGCCACTCCGCACTGCGTAAACTGCGGCAAAGAACATCATGCTGGTTCCAAGGAATGCGACACTTGGAGACAGGAGAAGGAAATCCAGATGATTAAATATACTAATAATATTCCCTATCCAGAGGCCAGGAAGCTTGTTCAAGCTAGATCATTCCCCGGCCCATCCTTCTCAACTGTAGTAAAGAGCAGCCAGAAAGCAACGAAAGATGCACAAACTCAAACAAACCCGCCTGAACCCCATGCTGACTCAAACATCCCACACTATAAACCGCAGAAAAACTCTACATCGACGCAAACAACATTCAACATTACCTCACCACCAAAATCACCAAATAGCAAGAAAAGGCTTCAAACAAATAGACATAAAAAAGGGTCTGATGACCCTATAAAAATACACAACAGGTTTGAAGACCTAGAGGACATGGATGCGGAGGAATTTGCTTCATGTCCTCAGGGTAACTCCAGATCCAATAACAAAAGATACACCCCCGTACTTCCTCCAGATAAATAACCAAATTATTTGCCACTCGAAAGGTCTAATATACAGCTGAAATGAAGAACACCATTTTACAATGGAATTGTAGAGGACTTAAAGCCAACTACCATGATATTCTTCTGCTTTTAGATGAACATGATCCTGCAGTACTATGTCTTCAGGAAACATTTTTGAAAACTACAGACAACATCACACTTAAAAAGTACTCCCTGTTTAACCACTACTCTCAGAATGTTGACAGGGCCTCAGGGGGAGTCTCTGTTATTGTGAACAATAGAGCCCCTCATAAGGTCATTCCTCTAAACACAAATTTACAAGCCATTGCTGTAAGCGTCACTCTTCAGCGAGTGATTACATTTTGTTCTATTTACTTACCACCAAACACTAACCTAGTCCCAAACGAATTAGATAGCCTTGTGCAACAACTTCCTGCACCATTTGTTTTACTCAGCGATTTTAATGCCCATAATATTCTATGGGGATCAAATCATATAAGTGATAGAGGTCACAAAATTGAAGACTTTATTTCTAGACACGATCTGTGTCTCTATAATACCAAAATACCTACATACCTACACCCAGGCACGGGTACATACACATGCATCGATTTGACAATTTGTTCTCCCTCGCTGCTTTTGGACTATGAATGGAAGGTCGCTGATGATCTCCACAGTAGCGATCACTTCCCAATCTCACTTGTAAATCTTAACTCTACAATTGATGAAGTAATTCCACAATGGAATTTAAAGAAGGCCGACTGGGTCAAGTTCGAAATACTCTGCAAAACTAGGCTGAATGAGGACACAGTTTTCAATGTTAGCGATCCCATTCAGCTTTTTACATCTATTCTAATAGCAATTGCAGAAGACTCTATTCCCAAGTCCTCTACCAACTGTAAAAGAATCTTAAAACCTTGGGTCACTAAGGAATGTACGGAAGCCATTAGACTACGTCGAAAAGCATTAAACAAATTTAATAATCATCCGACGCCCGAAAACTTAGCTGTATATCACATTGCCAGAGCCAAAGCTCGCCGCACAATCAGGGAAAGTAAACGAGCATCATGGAAGAAATATGTTTCTTCTTTAAACTCTCGTTCCACTGTTCAGAAGGTTTGGGATACTGTACGCAAAATAAACGGAAAGAACAAACAAAACCCTCTCCGACAACTGCAGCTAAACAATAACAACTTTAATTCAAAACGTGACATTGCAAATACTCTTGCTGACAGTTTCTCCAAAAATTCATCATCATCTAATTATACCGAAGCCTTCCAAAAACTTAAAGCTCAAAAAGAAAAGTCACGTTTAAAATTCACATCCAAGAACTCGGAAAATTATAATCAGTTGTTCTCATTATCAGAGCTTAGGGAGGCTTTAGATAAGGCCCATGATACATCCACTGGGCCTGATGAAATACATTACCAGTTTTTGAAACACCTTCCAGAACCATCATTAAAAACTCTTTTAAAACTCTTCAATGATGTATGGATTATTGGTAATGTACCCAAAAACTGGAAAGAAGCAATTGTAATACCAGTTCCCAAACCCGGTAAAGATAGCGAAGACCCCAACAGCTACCGACCAATTGCACTGACAAGCTGTGTGTGCAAAACAATGGAACGAATGATCAATTCTCGACTACTCTGGTACTTAGAAGCTAACAATTTAATATCTCCTTTCCAAAGTGGCTTTCGATATGGACGGAGTACTAATGATCATCTAGTTAGACTAGAAACATTCATTCGTGATACCTTTATCAAAAAAGAACATTTAGTAGCGGTATTTTTTGATTTAGAAAAGGCCTATGACACAACATGGAAGTACGGGATACTAAAAGACCTGCACGATCTGGGTCTCAAAGGCCGTCTGCCCTCATTTATCTCTAATTTTCTCTCTGACAGGGAATTCAAAGTTCGAGTGGGCTCTACCCTCTCCGATACACACCAGCAAGAGATGGGTGTGCCCCAGGGCAGTATTTTATCTGTGACGCTTTTTAACATCAAAATCAATAGTATCACCAAATGCTTAGCTCCCGGTGTTAACTGCTCATTATATGTTGACGATTTTTTAATTTGTTATCGCTCAAAACACATGCATACAATTGAGAGGCAACTACAGCAAAATATCAATAAGATTCAAAGTTGGGCCAGTAATAACGGTTTCAAATTTTCAAAATCAAAAACAGTATGCATGCATTTTTGTCAGTTGCGAAGACATCATGATAACCCTAAACTCACGCTGGCTGGAACACTTATTCCAGTTGTTGAGGAAACAAAATTCTTGGGTGTTCTTTTTGACAAAAAGCTGACATTCATACCACACATTAAGAATTTGAAAGCTAAATGCTTAAAAGCCTTAAATTTGATTAAAGTAATTGCTCACACTGATTGGGGTGCTGATAAAAAAGTCCTCCTTAATTTGTATAGAACATTTATCCGTTCCATCTTAGACTATGGATGCATTGTTTATGGTTCAGCTAGGAAGTCTTATTTGAAAATGCTTGACCCAATTCATCATCAGGGAATAAGACTTGCTCTAGGAGCATTTAAGACATCTCCGTGTGAAAGCCTTCTCGCGGAAGCGAATGAACCACCTTTATCGCATCGCAGAGAAATGCTTTCTGCACATTATGCTCTTAAATTACGATCCAACCCTCTGAACCCAGCTTTTTCGGCCGTTTTTCATCCAAATTACAAAGCTTTATACGTAAATAAACCAAATGCTATACCTTCATTTGGTATTAGAATATCATCCTGCTTTGACCAAATCAAATGTAATCTATCTTTAATCCAGAAAAATTTTGTCTCGAAAACACCACCTTGGCTCATTAAGCAACCCCAAGTGAAGTTTACGTTACACGATCGGAAAAAATCTGAGACAAACCCTATCCTATTCTTGAATTCTTATCATGATCTACTCAATGAATTTACACATTATGCTAGATTTTATACTGATGGATCAAAGGTTGCTGATAAGGCTGCTGCAGCCTTCGTCAGTGGCAAACACATAACCAAAGAGCGTTTGCCAAATGATGCATCCATATTTACAGCGGAAATCAGAGCAATAGACCTTGCTCTGACATTTATCGAAACTAATCATATTCTAAATAGTATTATCTTCTGTGACTCATTATCAGTGCTTCAGGCGCTACACAATATCAAACTAGATAATCCACTATTGGTGAATGTTTTGATAAAAAACTCTGAACTTAGTGCCTCATGCAATATAGTATACTGTTGGCTACCTAGCCATATTGGTATTAGAAGTAACGAAGAAGCAGACCGGGCTGCTAAGATGGCCCTATCTTTAGAACCATCGGATTTTAAATTACCATATTCTGATTTTAAACCTTGTATCAAAAAGTATCTACGTCAAAAGTGGCAGGTATCATGGGATGATGCAATCAATAACAAACTTCATGCCATCAAACCAATCTTGGGAGAATGGACTCCTTCCTACAGAACTATTCGTAGGGAGGAGGTTGTCATTGCAAGAATCAGAATCGGTCATACATACATTACCCACTCACACATACTAAAAGGTGAAGATCCACCAGAGTGCGTTCCTTGCAATGTACCATTTACTGTTGAACACTTTATGACCACGTGTTCCGACCTGCAACCTACGCGTGATAAATACTATAATGTACACGACATGCAGGAACTTTTTGATACTATTCAAATCACTAGTATTTTAGAGTTCCTAAAGGAAGTAAATCTTTATTTTAAACTGTAACTTTTTATGACCTTACCCAAACTAATTTTTAACTAATACCAATACCAACTATTATTTACATCTTTTCATCAAGATACATCATTTACATCTCCCGTTGATCGTGAACCAATATCTTTAACTGTTACCAACATTTACCATTTTATATTTATCTACTATGGATTTTTTACTATATCGCTGGTCGATATTGAACCTTTTTACAAATATGACCTACTGTATGGCGCTAAATAGCCTAAAAGTGCTGGTGCGCCGTTAAAATTTAATCAATCAATCAATCAATCGATAACTTGCTGCTTACAGAAATGAGGATAATTTATGGACAAAACAAGAAAGATCATGAGTATATTTGCTTTCATGAAAACTTCCGGCAACACAGCAAAACAGCTCCATTTACATTACTGCTATTATTTGATATTACAAAGTAGTAAACATGAATGTGATTCGGTCGCTGAATTTATGTGATATCACAAAAAAATAAACTTGAATGTGATTTATTTACTGAATATATATGATATCACTAAGAAATATTCTTGAATGTGATTCATTTACTAAATGTATGTGATATCACTAAGAAATAAGCATGAATATGATTTATTTATTGAATTTAAGTGGAATCACAAAGAAGCAAAGAATGTATTTCATTCACTGAATTTATGGTCTTCTCAATTCATTTGAATGATGATTAATATCTTAAATTATAAGGTTGTGGCATGATTTTTTGCTTTTTATGACTATTTGATTGAAAGTATAAAATAAATAGTTTATTAAACGTGTAAAGAAAAATATTTGCATGGACTCATTTTTGTGGGCTAATTTGCAGGCTTATTGGCCAATGCTAAATCACTTTGTTGACATTAATTTTTTTAGTGCAAATTCAGCAAGGACAAAACAATGCACTGGTTTTAAAATTAGTGTAAGTAGTTTTTTGTTTTTTAAACACTATATATGTTATTATGATTAGAATATATAATGTACTAAGCTTTTCAAATACTGAGCTAAAGAAGCTTCATTTTTTTTTATTTCTTAAAATTTTTTAAAATTTAAACTGAGAAAAGAATATGGTAATACTCAAACATCTGGTATGTCTGCCACTATGGGCACCTTGAGAATCTTGTTATTACTACTACTACTGAATGAATTGTCATATTAACATAGAGTTTTCACCAAAAGACTTTATATAATGTCTGGTTAGTCTTATATCAAAATAGCCATCTTTGAGATCTTGTTACTTCTCATGGGTGACTGGTTATATCAATATTGTGTTTTCACCAAAAGACTTAATGATGTTTTGAGGTTCTAAATAGATATGGTATCAGTCTGATATCTAATATGGCCACCATGAAAATCTTGTTATTGTTACTCATTCAAAACAGCAAGTCATAGCAAACATGATTTCTGCTAGATGGTATGTTGTGATTGTCTTAACTGAAAAAAGGGTGACATTCATTAATGTTCTAAGGGTCTAAACTACACAACAATAAAGAGCAAAACCGACAAGTATTAAAAAATTCAAATATTAAATATATTTCCCAACAAAAAAAGCAAAAGAATTGAAAAAAATTTAGAATTCCTGAAATTCCTAAGTGTTCTGTTTCTAGGTAATCCAGATATGCTCCAGAGGAATTCTGAATCATATATATGATGCACTTGTATGCTAACACTACCGAAGAATTACAGCATTAAAATCCAAAAATCTTCACTTAAATTCAAGTTTAATTCAAAGAATAATAAGTTCCATACATGCCCTTGAATGTTTAATGATAAATCCAAAGATATTAATGTCTTTGAATAATTTCATAATAATTCAGTATGTGGTATTGTCTATTACATAAATGTTTCAAACTGTACAATTTCAAAGAATGGCTATCAATTTAAATAAAGAAATCAAGATCCTCAGTGTATCAACTCTAAAGAATGATGGATTTTTGCTTAGACAAAAAGATAATTTCATCTGATACTGCAGTGTGTCCTTTTTACAGAACAAATGTCCTCCATTTGATCATATGATATTGTTTACTTGAATTTGGTACATTGACCTTGAGATTTATGAATGAAAATTGCACTACATATTATACATGTACTCATTTTGATACTGCAACCCATTCTTTAGACATTGGCAGTAAAATAAAATGAAATTAACTAAATGATTCTTGTAAAAAAAATAATATACATGATATAGATATATATAGCATATCCAATATGTCCACCACAGCTGCTAATTTGAAAATCTTGTTGCTGAAGAACAGCAGAGATAGTTCAGTTTAGGGCTAGGATGCTATATGTATCTTCCTTTTTATGAAATGGGTGGTGATTGTAAGGTAACTCTGGCATGCTTTAGAAGTTCAGGAGTTGGTAGTAATAACTGGACTTCTTTCAGCTTTGAATCATTAATATTATTTAATTCATTGTATAGTTCTGAAATTGACTAATCACCACTTGTCAATCATGCTGGATCAGTTAGCCAATCAGCAAATGTAAATTAAACACACCTCCAGGCATTGATTTTGTCTGCCATTTTTCTCAGACAAGCTGCTTGTAGCAATAATGAATTAAAATGATAAGTATTTACAAATTTTGCAATGATTTGTTGATTTCTCAATTGTTAACGGTGAAAAAAAGTCTTGTAAATCTGATGGTCAATATCCAGATCATCTAAATGGAAGATTTAAATGTATTCCTTTCTCAAAATAAAGGCGAAACTTTGATGGATAATGACTTGTTGTGTGTATGATCTGCTGAATAAAGATAATTGATGGCAATTACAATGTATTTGTTTGCATAAGTGTCCTGTCGATAGCTATAAAAATAAATTGAAATTGAAAAATATACACCACTCCCTCGATAACTCGCGGACATTGGGGTCCAAAAACATCGACCGCGATATAAGCGAGGGCGCGAGTTATCGAGGGACCTATAACAAACAACAAATTAAACTATGGGATCGACGCATAGAGAAAAGGGGGGTGGGGTGGCTTGGCATGTTGAATACTCAATTAATAATCGCGCTAAGATTAACAGTGGATCAATATCTTTTCATATTGGTGTACTTTGTTTAGTTTTTCCTCACAGAGTAATATTAATTTCAGGATAACTTACAGTATATTGAGGAAATCATCTAAACATTATTCCTCCTGGTTTCCGTTTGCTTAGCACATGTACTTCACACATTGTGTATTACGTCACTTATTTTTGTGGTGAATGGTATACATTCTAATTTTATTGTTTGATCCAAAGTAGACGTTATTTTTCAAATACAAAAGATCGACACACTTCGAAAAAACAATGTCGATCGAACGATGTGTAGATTTTTATTGCGGTAGAAGTAAAATGGAAGAAAAAAAATCACAAGGTTTAACCATTACCAACATGAATTTAATGGGTCTAAAAATTTAAAACAACATAAATTAGAACACGATAACACTTGCGGTTTGTGACACGTTTGAGAAATATTACTTCACATTTTAAAAGAATGCAAATTTCACAATATAAAATCTATCTTTATTGGCAATACCGTATTTTCCGCCCTATAAGTTGCTCCTGCGTATAAGTCACTCTTCCGCACTTACCATAATCACGTCTTTGATACTGCCGGCCGTTGCTTGTGACTTGGTAATTTCCAACTTTGTGTAAGAAATATTATACAATTGTTTAAGAGTTATATAAAAGTCAGTATCACAATAGACTTTGACTTTGCCTTGAGTCGTATTTGAATTGTTGAAAGTCCATGACCTGCAGCACGCTGTTCCACAATCCATTTTCGTAGATTCTCCTCTAGAACTGGCCAACTTGCTTTGCCACTACGATTTCCCTTCTTGGTTTTTTTTTTTGTTGACCTTAACTCGTCTTCTTTTTTACGCCAGTCACGCACAATCTTCTCGCTTACGTTGAATTTTCTTTCTGCTGCACGATTTCCGTTTTCTTTCGCAAATGCTACGACGTTTAACTTAAATTCTGCATCATATTTTTTCTAGTTTTTGGTGCCATGATAAATGACACGAATTTAATTTAAAACAAAACTTATTGACTTACGCTAATATAACAATTTTAAATCATACGTTATTGTGAAACTATAATTAATGCTCCATTGTATGAACGGTACGATATTTATATATCAGTCATTTCCACAACGGTACGATATTTATATATCGGTCATTTCCACAACCCAATCGAACTTCAAAGGCACTTTATACGATACAGTGATTTTAATACATTAACAAAGACATTGCTAATTCACCTAACAATTGAAACTGTTCATCAGCCTTCCAGTTATTTTTTGTATTAATTACTGGTACTTTGAAGTTCTCTCCAGGAAGCCAGTCTTGGCTTAATCCAGAGTTTAAAACTAGAGCAATCATCGGAGGAAATATTCCTGCTATGTTTTTTTTTTTTTATAACAAGCCATTGCAAAACCAACCAAAAAATGGTTGTGTGTTTTTATAAACCACTATTAAAGTAAATTATGAAGCGCTTTACCGGGACATAATTCGTTGTTTGAAATAACAAAAGAATCCCAGTTCTGCATTCTGTATTTATTTGAGTACATTAAAAGAACATGGCGCAATAGCTGGGCGGCAAGTTCAAAGGACTTTGCCTAGCAGCTTGGGTGGGAAAATGTGCTGAAATTTACAACAACTGAATTTAGAGACCGATAGATTCTATGATGTACATGCCGAATAATAAGGGAAATACAATGGCAATCGTTATTTCAATATTTTTTTTATTTAATAATAGCAACAAATTTTAACACATATATAACTAAATATTATTTGACTATTTAATTTGATAATCTTATAGTCTAATACTTACGTGTACCGTAAGTTTCCAGCAATTGGCTTGCCCATATACCGGCAGATGCATTTCGCTAAAGCACAGCATCACTGCGCATCAGTCACAGTCGTTAAAAAAATTATTTATCATATAGTCATTCCTGCATATAAGTCGCACACATCATTTTTAAGAGAAAAAAAAAGTAGCGACTTATACCCCGGAAAATACGGTAATCACCATTTTCGATGATAAAAACAAACTATATATCAAGGTTAAATTTACCAATTTACAATTTTTTATGACGACTTTTTTCATGTTTAACACATTTTAAAATATATTTTCCTTGGAAAAAGATCGGGAGCCATGCCAGACACCGCGTTATAAGCGGGTTCGCGAGTTATCCGGGCGAGAGTTATCGAAGGAGTGGTGTATATGTAAAAATTAACATTTCAAGAATATGGGTGGAGAACCCACTAGCATACATTAGCGTCTTTTGCAGCAAGTTTCCTTTCATATGAATAAGTTCTTAAACAGCTTTACAATTGATTGTTAATATATACTGAAATATAACACTTTTAGGTTATTAATGTACAAACTTGAACTTCATTTATAAATATTGTCTTCTGTAGTATAATTAATGCAACTTTGTAATTTTATATTTCTTAAGAATAATACAAATCACATTAAATAAACATATCACTTAAACTGAAACATATTTCTGTCCCAAATATTGCATGTTTGTTGGAGGTTAACAGGTCTTCAAAGTCATGTGATTTTGTAGGCGGAGCAATCTGTGGTTTCACATATAGTCCATTACCTTTCTGGAGAAATGTTGTTTGAATAGTACTAAAAGTCTTGGATCCAGATCATGAATCAGTTTTCAGAACTCTCTGATCAGCTTTTGACTGAGGCTACATTTTACATGTCAGAAGCAATGACTGTCAGATATTTTATTGTGTTAAGTCATATTAAGGTAACTGGATATTTATTTTGCCTTCCAAACATGTGAATGGTTTGTAGCTGACTTGATCAAGCATGTTTACTTTGAATTCTAGCTTTCAAATTGGAAATAGTTGAGTATGTCCAGTACAGTGGGTTCATAAGGAATGCCAGAGATGTCTTAAGATCATAAGTTTTATTATATGGTGTACAATTCATTTTATATGATATGTTTTTGTCATTATATGATGTAAGGACAAAAGTTCATATTAAAGAACATAGTACCACATTTAAAGAAGTTTTCAAATATGTGATTATCTGATAACTTTAAATTTTTTGGGTCTTGTTTTGGACTGATAATTTGTAAAATGTATGAATTTCTCTGGAAGTTACAATTTGAAATCTTGTAAATAAATTTCCAAGTTTCTTTTAAATTAATGTTTGAGATGAGTTTTTATTAATTTTTGGGGATAATGACTTTTTCAGAATATAGACAATTAAAGTTAGTGAACTAAAGTGTAGGACTTAAATAAAGTATTGTTTTTTGTCTACTTAAATTCTGATACATTTGTTACTTGGTGTTTGAGAGTATATATTCTAAACTTTTGTGGAAATAAAGTTTATTCATAGTAACAAAAAAATACAGTAGTTATTGTGGCATTGTAGTTTATATATCAATCATTCTGAGTCAGTTACGTTTGTAATTAGGAACAAAATGTGGTCTCATTGTGTTACATACTTTATATCCAGGATAATGTTGACATGCTGATAAAACCCATAAATTCATTTATACCTGATGATTTTGACGAGCCACTTATTGTTAGGGTGTGTTACATAGTGGTAGGATTTTGTGATCATTATGTACTGATTCTCAAAAAAATTTCTAATTGTAGTTGATACAACAGTGTTTGCAACTAATGGGGATTACAATGGTAATAGTTGTTTATTAGTAGAGATTCCAGGCACCCCAAATATGTCAGTAATGTATTTTTGTTGTAGGCTTTAATGCCATTTTTCAGCACAAGATACATGGTGGTCAGTATTAATGGTGGAGGAAGAACCCGAAAACCGGGAAGAACCTCTGACCCATGAGAAGCTACTGGCAGGCTTTCTCACTTACCCACGTTAACGGAGTCCAGACTCGACCTCACACAGACAGAGGTGAGATGGCAGTGATCCATAATGGTCATCACTTTAGACCACTGGGGGGCCCCCGTGTAATGTATTGTAATGTTACTATAACTCAACAAGTATGTTCTTGTGTTTATAATTAGTCATTGAAATAAAATGAATAAACTTTGACCTTTTTGTTTTTCAATACAAATCAAATGTAAAGAGTAAAAAAGAAGCTGATGCAGCTTATGTTATCCATGCTAAAGTTTCTTTTCAGAACTTTATTTATAGATGTCTCATTTGGTAAATGTGGGCATATGAAAGGCCCATTAAATACTTACTCTACTACTATATCATGATTAGACATATGTCCAATATGATTTTATGCCATTAGGGACCTTGTTAAAATTTGATGCACATATAAGAAGGGGAAGGAAATACATTCAGTTATATCTCAAATTGTGCAAAACTTGGCTGGAATTGACTGCCCTAGTAAAATAAGGAGGGAGGAGGAGAGAGAGAAAGAGAGAGAAAATCTTTCGGGAGAGAAATACAGTTACTACCAGTGAAGTAGTTACATAAATTTCTCAGAGGATTATGTGGTTATCCATGTAGATACAATGAAAGAGCCACACCCCAGTTAGTCAAGATAGGGCATCTTCTAAAAGAAAGGCAGCTTCTATTAAAAAGCTACTTATTTAGTTTATTAATAGTGGTAGATAAGTTTATGATAAAGGTTATGAATGGAGTAAAATCAATTTTATTTGTGTAATACTTTCCTGTCACTATTTGATGCCCACTTTCCACTCTATGCTGATGTCATTTATTGGCCAAATATCCTGAAAAAGAGTGACAATGCACTATTGGACACAGACTAATGATGTAAGTGTAGATCAGATTAGGTTGATGTATGTCTTATAAGAAATCTGTAGAACAGGGAATTGGTGCATCTAGTACAGACAAGGTCTTGCCATTGCAGAAAGGTAAAGCTTGATAATAGTTGCAGGTAAGTATAATTAAAAATATTTTCACTCCCTGAAAAAAATGCCTATTTTCAAGGCATGTACTGATCAGTCAATATACACTCAACAAAAGATCAATTCTCCAATCTTTTTATATCTCGTATTGCATTTTAGAGCCTCAAAACAGTTTAGGCTAACTTTGGGATAAGAATAAACTTCCTACCAACACCCAACACCTGTTTTTTTTTATGGCAGTTGTCTCTAATTTGTACATATCCATATTTAGATCTGCAGATTTCAAAGTATAATATATGATGTAACAATCAATCGCCCCTCTGCTAATTATAATATTCAGTAGATTTTCAAAAATGGCCTTGAATTCCAGGACGTATTTTGGCCAGTGGATCATTGTATCTGTTCATGAACTTGTCTCCATAGTCACTGTCATTTCCTTGTGCATGAATCAATTGCTGCTAAAAATGGTACGTGTATTATATACTTTAGAAATCTCCTGGAAGGGCATATAATCAGGACCTTTGGCTAAATACTCAGATGGAAGCTCCTCTGAACCCGACAAATCCCAGCCTTGGTAACCAGAATAAAATTCCAGGTGAGATTTTTTTAATTTTTTCGCTTACCAGAAAGCATCAGTTTTCTCATGCCACTGCCCTACCTTTTTGTTTGGTCGGAATTTTTCACTATATTTCATATTTCTTTATAAGCACAATAATTCCTCCCCTTGACTTTGTGTTTGTTCTTAAGCATGGTGCTAATGCATTAATTAAAACATGTTCTGTTGCATTTTTCACTTTGTAGAATAAGGTATAATGTTAGTACATGATGACAAATTGCTTGTGCATGCATTGACAGATACTTTTTGTAGCAAAATTTGTTTTTTTTTACATTCTTGATTTTTTAAAAATTAGCTATGGGATAATTGATTTTCCAAGGATTTTTAGCTTTTTACTTTCAGATTAAAACTTTCAGATGATGAAAATTTAATTATGATTTAGAAAAGATTATTTGTTTTCTTTCTTCATTTTAGCAGGTAACTGGTAGGATGTTCATATCACTCTGTAGGACATCTCACCTGTCTTAGCAAATGGTAGAACATTTGCATTTCTGTATAGGACTTTCATGTGTACAAGCAGATACAGTGGCTGGTACAAGATTTGTACGACAATGAGAGAGAGAGATAGATTTTGGTCAACACATAGGATTTTTTAGTCTGCACACTTTGGGTTTCAAAATTTTTTTATGCAAAAAAAAACCTATATGGTAAATTAAACAGAAATCTCCAGACCTATGAGAGTGATATTTGATAGGGATTTTTGAATGTATGAATATATGAGACTTGCTGAGGTTTTTTTTTTGCCAGCTCATTGAAATTTTGGAAATTTATTCATATTGAAAGGGGTGGGAATTATTTGGACTTGTTTGACTGCATTGGGGTCATATGTTATATGTAGTTATATAGATTTATATTTTCCCTTGGTCTCAAATAAGCACGTAAGTAATTTTATCTATATCCATTATTTGTCATGCCCACATGATAAAATTGCATGTTATTTGTCAGTTCAGTGTTGTTATGTGCGTAGATGCATGGTACTGAAATCTGCATGTTGTTCCCTTACTTGACAGTGATGAAGAAGATACCTCAGAAGGCTGGAATGAGAAAAGTCAAAGGTAAATTTTGTTGGCTAATTTATCAGTGGCTCTGATAAAGCTGTGGTAGATTTAGTAGACTAAATGTATTTGCATGCAGCTAATGCATTTTTTTTTTGGATTTGACCTGATGCTTTTTAGCTAGAATATACAGCTTTTACCTATTCATGGAAATCTTAACCAGATTTTTTATGCACTTGATCTGCATGATTGTTTACTCTGCATTGATATCAATTTACTACATGTATATAAATATTATAATTTTTAGAAGTTATATTTTTAAAGAATACATTATTTGTATATTCATTTAGGAATTTATAAGATTTTTTTAAAGAATTTATGAAATTTCTTTTACATTTGCAAAACAATTTTTAATTTAAAGGCTTAAAATGTGAGTTGTAACTTATTTCTCAGGTTGTATTCAACAGACTGAGTCACTGTTACCTACTTTACACTGTTTATATAATGCTGAATAAGTTGTGCTTTAGCATTTGGATTATCTTGTCAGTTTCTAGTCACTAACAGCTATCCTTTGCAGATAAGTGATTTATTATATTTAGCTTTCAAAGACCAGGAGTGATTATGCAGTGACCTCTTTCCTTCAGTTGTTGCCCATCTCTTCACCATACTGACTGCAGTATCACAGGTTTATTATCACTAATCCTTGTGAACTGCTGGGAAGATTTCAATGAAATTCTGTTCCCACATTTTCATCCCAAGGTCTAGTTGGTTCTCAATGAAATGTTGCATTCTTTGACATTCAGTATGGCTGCCATGGTGGCCATCTTGAAAATTTTTACATCATAACTTATCATAAATGGATGTCCATATCCACATGAGGTTTTCCTGAAATAACTTATGATGGTTGCTTGGTCTTTAATGGGAAATGTGCTGACCATTCTGAAAATTTGTTTATCACTTCATCTTCTGAATTGATGGTCATATTGACATGGGGTATTCAGTAAAACACTTTTATACAATGTATATTGGGTCTACATGAAAATAGTGCCAATAATGACATTAAGACATTTTGAAAAATCATTATTGCTCCCTTTCCAAAATGGATGGCTATAGTATGCCTTATTTACAATATTTTTGTGATATTGCAAGAATAATTTGTAAGGACAAAAAGATAAATGAAATATACCTTCTTTGTGACTGAATTTCAGAATGGTTTTACTTGTTCAGTGAAAATAATGCCATTTACTACAGTTCATGCATCAAGGAATATGGAGTTTCTTTGCAGCCTGGTGGATGTGAAAAAAGGCAAGGGATTAAGTGTTGACCAGAAATAGTGGATATCCATTACTTTTGGTGGATTTCCACCAAGCCTAGTGGATATCTACTTAATCTAGTCAAACTTTCTAACATATTTATTTGCACTCATATTATGTATTAATACACTACTCACTGATCTTATAGCATTCTCTTCATATTACAGACAGACAGAAGAAGCCACTATGCCTTAATTGTGACCATGTCAGGTCACAATTTCATCCTTTTACATGTACAGACTCTGCTGTAGTAACATTTCTTTTGACATTTAGTAATGGCTTAGCTAAGCAGATTCGAACATTTGTAGTGTAGACAAATTATGTTTCAAGTTTATTGAATTTCCCTCCCACTCCTGTCCAATGGCAAAACAGATTGCCTAGCTACAATGTACATTCCAATTGATCAATTACTTGTATGCATGTTACTACATACACATACTAAAATTACATTCAGTTCTGCATCAGTCACTACTTTCAATGTTCTTTATCAATAAATTACAGTTCATAGAAGTGCTTGTTGTCCTGGCTATTAATTTTCATAGTTTACCTTTAATTTCCATAATGTTTATTTTAACGATATTGAAAAGGCAGGCATAAAGGAAACAACTGTAGATGATGGACCCCAACAGCTGTATGGTGCTTTCTTTAATTGAATGAATTGTTTAGAACCTCAAGATCCTGATTTACTAATCATAAAGAGCATATTTCACCAAATAAATTAGGCCAATTTTTCAAAGAATTTTTTTCCAAAACTCAGTTTTCATAATATTTTTTTTCAGTTTTCGAGAAATGGAACGAAGTCATCACAACCATAAGCATTTTCCTTTTCTAGTAATACAATTTGAAAACTTATAAACAAATTTCAAGTTTCTTTTAAATTAATGTGACAGATGAGTTGTTAATTTTTTTTTAATAATGACTTTTTCAGAATAGAGACAATTAAAGTTAGTGAACTAAAGTGTACGACTTGATTAAAGTGTTGTTTTTTGTCTACTTAAGTTCTGATACATTTGTTATTTGGTGCTTGAGAATATATATTCTAAACTTTTGTGGAAATAAAGTTTATTCCTAGTAATAAAAGAATAAAGTAGTTTTTGTGGCATTGTAGTTTATATATCAATCATTCTGAGTCAGTTACATTTGTAATTAGGAACAAAATGTGGTCTTCTTGTGTGGCACATATTTTATAGCCTGTATTATGTTGAAACACTAATAAAACCCATAAATGCATATATATGTTTTAAACATGTCTTTGGACTTTGTCTGGGTCTGCTTATCAAATTACAAATGGTCCAAGAAAGAACTATTATATTAGGGTCAATGTAAGTAGCCATATCTTGTTGTACTTTGTATGTCAGTGTGTGGGAAAGCTTTGATGGCCAGACCTGATATATAGCAATATATGGCTGGTTCTGTTTGATCTCTAACCTTCCTATAATTGCCTTCTTGAAGTCTGTGTTATGGTCACTCCCCTTGCATGGTGTGAAGATTTCACTTAAAACACTGCTTGCAGTAATTGTTCTGGATGAAGCTGGTGCAGGTCTGACCACCAGAATAATTGCACTGTTATTAAGGAGCTTGAAATTGATCTTAATTGACCTTTCTGATCTGTCAATCAGCTTTGTTTTGCACCTGCCTGTCTATTCAGTTTAAAACTGACTGCTGATCTGTTTACCTATGGCCAAGGAATTGACAATTAGTCTAGACCTTATTAGTATCAATTTACATTATGTGGGTCAGCACGTGGGAAAGGTTCCCACAACCTGAACTAAAAGTTAGGAAATGTATTATTACTTTGGTCTAATATAGTGTAAAAACTACTTTGATTTTATTCAAATATTGAACTCATCTTTCTTTTGATTTATTTTAAAAGTCAGTACAATTGCATAATTTTAACAGTTATAAAGATTATTTAAAGTAAATATACATGGGCAAAGTAGATTTTGGGAAGGTCCAAAAAGATCTTTGGCTCAATTCAGTGGTCATTGCTGGATTTTTTTGTACTTCATTTTGGAAACAGTGACTTGTAAATATGCAAATGAATTTTGATCGGACTTGGCATTTTGTTGCATTCCAATGAACAAGAAGGTCAGCCTTCTGGTTTTAGGGTCAAAGGTCATGACTTGGGTTTTAGCTTCACTGGTTTATTGACATGGTATCACAAACAGTTATGAATAGATTTGCAAGAAAGCCACTTTGTTGATATTTTAAAAGAATACCTTGAATCAAGAGATAGGAGTTAAGTAACTTTAAAAAAAATACAGTTAAACCCATCCCAATGGTCCCCTGTATACAATACAGCAGTCACCTGGTCACAACAACCATTCTGATTTTCCCCACTGCAAATATTCCTTGTAATTTTCTTATATATAATAATGATCACCTGCTTTCAGTGGTCAGCAGTCAGGTGATTTAAGTGGTCACTGGAACATATGAACAGTAACTGCTTGCAGCACGAAAATTGAATTTTTTATCCTATTTAATTAAGTTCAAGGGTTATTAAATGTTAACACAACTTGTCAGTCAGAAACAATAGCCACTTGTTTGTGGAAGAGCAGTGGGGTTGGAAATTTTTTTAAAACAAGCTTGAAATATTTTTGCTTTGATATACAGAAAAAAGCAAACATATTATATTTTTGTTATTTGTTGAAAAAAGAAACTATCCAGAGGTAAAAGACAAAAGTTGTCCACCCCCACCCCCAAAATTCCCATCAACCACCACAAAAATTATATTGTCGGTTCCTTTAACTTCTTTTCATTACTTATTCATCAGAGGCTTCACATAAACTCTAATTTTTCACATCCCATCAAACCAAACAATTAGTAAACTGATATTGATTTCAAGTGTGATTACTTGTTCCTAAGCATTGTTATGCAAGCTGGCCAGGCAAATAGCCTGACCTATCTATATTCACAATCTTGAAAGCTGTCAGTAATGATATTAGTGTTTTGTCATGCTGCACATTACAATACCTGGATATAATGCTCACCTGGGTACAAAGGCCAGTTTTGCTTTTTCCCATGGGTGGTCACTGTTGACAGGGTTGACTATAATAGTTACACATCCAACCTAATTTTGCATATAAATATGTCTCAGAAATGTCTGAGACTTATTAATTGATCTTTTACCATGATATTAGGGTCAAGGTCAGAGGCCATGACAAATAATTTGTACTGTACATACTAATATCTTGAGAAAATTTTAACCTCAAACATGTAAGGAAATATTTTTGTTACCAAACTTGGTATGTTTGAAAATCAAGAAAATTCATTACTCAGCAATTACAAAGAATAACATGATAGAAGATAGAAATTAATGGATTTCTTGAAATCCATTTTGGAATGTAGTGTGTCAGTCATTTTCAGGTACTTTTGTATGAAACTGTTTAGCACCAGAAACCTGATTACATTTACTGCATAAGTCTCCTTAACATGGTGCATTTATTTCTATTTTACTGTGGTATTATGTCTTAAAATACATTGGTCACTGCATAATAAGGCTTCAACTCAACTAGTTATTTCAGTGGTCATATTGTTTTTACACAGTAACTGTATTTATAGGAGATAATCAAAATAAATTGTGTACCTGTCTGGTATGCATTTTGAAACAGTAACAATTGTAATACAAAGTATGCAATGACATCAGTCATTAACATATTTTCCCACATGAATGGATAAATTGAATTGATTGATAATTTGCATATTTAAGCTATTTCTTTAAGTTCTGAACCTGTAGTAGATTATTGTATGTGTAATTGATTAGATCACGAAGGTAGATGAGCCAGATATTTGTTGTAAGGATGTGTGTCATTTTAAGCACAATATTGACCTAGTATAACATACAACTTATGTTGATCTTGCTTTGTTAGGTATGGTAGAGTCCATCAATGAATAAGTGAATAGGATTATGATTGATGAAAATTGGTTGACCAACTGACCTGCCTGTTACCTCCACTGTTTCTTTCTTTCTGTCTGCAAATACATAGACTAGGTTCCCAGTAAGTTCATCCTCCATTAACATAATTTGTTGTTGCTGCTTCTCTTTTGTCATTCCATTCTCCCCACATTGATCTTCCTTTAATAATTGCATCATGTGAAAAACAGAACTTTTTAAATATTCACACTGCTGGCAGCTGGGGCATCTAGTGCCTTCTCCATCCATTACCCCATCCCATGAAGCTTTTTATCAAGACCAAAACAGCCATATTTCGTGTTGTTTTTTTTTCATTCAAATTATTTTTAAAATTTGAGATAGTTGTAGTGAAATTTAGTAGGCATAATTGTGTCCTTATGAAGATGACCAACTATATTAGCTTCTCGTAGGTCGGTGGTTCTTTCCGGTGATTTCCTGGTTTCTTCCTCCACCATTAATACTGGCCGCGATGAATAGCCTATCGTGTGCTGAAAAATGGCGTTAAGCCTAGCAACAACAACAACAACATTTTTATACATTTTTAAGTTTGTTGATCTGGACTGAGATATTCGCTGTCTGTTTGCTTGTCTCATTGTCTTTGTTAGTCTGTTTCTCCAATTATCTCATTGTTTTTCCATGTATGCAGACACAGAACCATACTTTTTAATGAAATTAAGAATTTTCTTAATAGTTTTAATCCATGTGTTTAAATTTTATCTTCAGTTGATCAACTGTATGAAGTGATCTGTGATTTCCCTGGTGGGGAGGATTCCCAGTTGAGGCTTAGGAAGGGGGATATGGTGAAGGTGGAGACCAGAGAAGAAAATGGCTGGTGGAGGGGCTCAGTTGGGGAAGCCGCTGGGTGGTTTCCAGGTAGCTATGTGGAACATATTCAACAAAATTCAGGTATGTAATGCTTTTGTAATATATGTGCCTTTGTTCTTAATTCACACATGATATAATCTTCCATTGTGTATTGAACTGTGCTGGGGACTTTATCTATATATCAGAGCACTAACCTAATGCTAATAACATAAACAAGGTCTGCATCAAAATCATAAAACTTTTGAGCTTGAGATTTGTGATCAACCAATTAAAAGAAAATTTAAATTTATTAGACCATTTTTGATTGGCTGATGGTACAACTCAAGCTCAGATTGCAGCTTTAGTCCAGTATTATGATCTTGGAAGATCATGATCATTGGTGTTTGTAAAGTTACTGATTTTATGTGTTGATTCCCAAAGGCAGGGTTGATATGCAATGGTAGATCAGGGTTTTGTTTGGTTACGATTTGAAAGAAGCCTAATCGATTCTGATTGGCAGGAACCTTTATGCCATGGGAGATCAGGTTTTATATATTTCATTTAATGATTTAAAGCAAACTTCAGTGATTCTGATAGGCCAGGCCATTATGCCATGGTAGATCAGTTTTCATAGTTTGGTTAATCAAACAAACTACAATGATTCTGATAGTCCATGTCATTATGTCATGGTATATCCGAGTTGCCATTGTTTGGTTAATCAACCAAATTACAATAATTCTGATAGGCCAGGCCATTATGCCATGGTAGATCCGAGTTTCTGCTGTTCAGTTAATCAAGCAAACTACAATGATTCTGATAGGCCAGGCCATTATGCCATGGTAGATCAGTTTCCACAGTTTGGTTAATCAAACAAACTACAATGATTCTGATAGGCCAGGCCATTATGCCATGGTAGATCAAAGTTTCCAGTTAATCAAGCAAACTACAAAGTTCAGGTCATTATGCCCTGGTAGATAAGTTTCCACAGTTTGGTTAATCAGGCAAACTACAATGATTCTGATAGGCCAGGCCATTATGCCATGGTAGATCAGAGTTTCTACAATTTGTTTAATCAAGCAAATTACAATGATTCTGAGGGGCCCCGAGTGGTCTAAAGCGCTGTCCGTTATGGATCACTGCCATCGCACCTCTGTCTGCGTGGGTTCGATTCTAGGTTTCGGCGAATGTGGATATGTGAGAAAGCTTGCTAGTAGCTTCTCATGGGTCATTGGTTCTTTCCGGTTATTTCCCGGTTTCTTCCTCCACCATTAATATTGGCCGCCATGAATAGCCTATCGTGTGCTGAAAAATGGTTTTATGCCCAACAACAACAACAATGATTCTGATAGGCCAGGTCATAATGCATTGGTAGATCAGAGTTTCCAGTTAATCAAGCAAACTACAATGATTCTGATAGTCCAGGTCATTAGGCCATGGTAGATCAGTTTTCATAGTTTTGTTAATCAAGCAAACTGCAATGATTCTGATAAACCACGTCATTATGCCATGGTAGATCAAGCAAATTACAATGATTCTGATAGGCCAGGCCAATATACCATGGTAGATCATTTTCCACAGTTTGGTTAATCAAGCAAACTACAATGATTCTGTTAGGCCAGGCCTTTATGCCATGGTAGATCAGAGTTTCTCCACTGTTCAGTTAATCAAGCAAACTACAATGATTCTGATTGGCCAGGCCATTATGCCATGGTAGATCAGTTAATTTGGATATTACCAGACCATTATGTCATGGTAGATCAATTTCCACAGTTTGATTAATCAAGCAAACTACAATGATTCTGATAGGCCAGGCTATTATGCCATGGTAGATCAGAGTTTCCACAGTTTGGTTAATCAAACAAACTACAATGATTCTGTTAGGCCAGGCCTTTATTCCATGGTAGATCAGAGTTTCTCCACTATTCAGTTAATCAAGAAAACTACAATTATTATGATAGGCCAGGCTATTATGCCCTGGTAGATCAGTTTCCAGAATTTGGTTAATCAAGCAAACTACAATATTATGCCTTGGTAGATCAGTTTCCAGAATTGGGTTAATCAAGCAAACTACAATGATTTTGATAAACCAGGCCAATATGCCATGGTAGATCAATTTCCACAGTTTGGTTAATCAAGCAAACTACAATGATTCTGTTAGGCCAGGCCTTTATGCCATGGTAGATCAGAGTTTCTCCACAGTTCAGTTAATCAAGCAAACTACAATGATCTGATTGGCCAGGCCATTATGCCATGGTAGATCAGTTTCCACAGTTTGGTTAATCAAGCAAACTACAATGATTATGATAGGCCAGATCATTAAGCTATGGTAGATCCGAGTTTCCACTGTTAATCAGGCAAACTACATTGATTCTTATGGGTTAGGCCGTTTGTCATAGTAGATCAGACTCAACTCTAAATAACTATTCACAGGTAAATACAGTAAACATTAGATATGTATAGAATTATGAGATCATTACCTGTGTTGAATCATGTGTTAATCATAAAGATTATTTTAGATAGGTAATTTTGGTGTACAATGATTTTGTAAGTGAAATTGGGTTGCAGTGACTTGCTTTCCAGGGTGTGTTCAGCTTTGCTTAAAAGTTGTCTAGAAAGCTCTGAATTGCAGTACATATTTGCTAATTGCCAACAGAGTTGCCATGTGGATGTATTTTGTAATGACTCCATGTCGTTTATCAAAACTGAATACATAACAGACAGACATCATGTGGGGGGGTAGTCAGGAGTGATGCATCAGCAGATATCTTTGAGACAGGAACTTTTTACAATATGGACCAAGTTCTCCATCATTTATTTGCTTTTGAAAGTGATACAGCTCTTGGCATCCAACTGTAACTAATTAAAATGTTTTCTATGCCATTCTGACCTTCCTTATCAAGAACAAGTTGCCATTATCTTGTATCTAAAGAGAAGTCAGATACAGACTTTTCAGGATTCAAAATATTCCTGTTATCTAAGCTTAGCACTGAGACCATCTTGATTTTAGATTTTATTAATTTAATTTTATCTTTTTGTCTCATCTGTTTAGCTGATCTTTCCCTTGGTATCATTTTTCTTTTGGTTTTGGGGATGTTGGCAGCGTTACTGTAAATGTGAAAGATTTAATGTGGAAGTTTTATTAGAGTCATATACAAGGAGGCTAACATCATATCACATGCAGGTAAAACTAAATCCTGAGGGTGTAAATGTTGTAAATAGCACCTATGTAGTAATCTTAACATACCAGTCTTCATGTAAACAGTAGCCAATGGGATTATCTGACACTGAATTTGTTTTCTCATTTCTATTCATTCAGGAATATTTTGACATGCACTTGAGTTGTTTAAGTAACAGGTAGCATTTGCTATCTATTTGAAGCACAGAATAACATTAGGAAGAGCATACATCTACTCAAAATGCATGCATTACATACGATTTGCTTTATCCTTCTTTGGGTGCATCGTTTATGGGTTCTTTGTCTAATTGTAACTCTTAGTACAATGTATTTGTTGATACACAGTTAGAGTACATTTTGGTATAAAGGTTTTTCTCACATTAAATCTGGGTTGCAGTGACTTCTTTTCCATAACTTTAGCTTTGTTTACATATGGTGCAAATTTAAAGCTCTGAATTTCAATGTATTTTCACCTATATCCAATGGAGTTGCCATATGGATGCATTTTGTAATGATTGCGTGTTGTGGATAACTGTGACCTACATTCCAGGATTTATTTAAAGTTGGTTGAAAACATAGACTTGTGCCACAGAAGTGTGAATTATTGTGAGCTCCTGTTCTCTAAATCTCATATACACCTCTTTTGTTTATCTTGTAGATATGCATTGTTTATTAATATTATTTTCCCAACTCTTAACTTGCTAGATGAATTAAGCCATGAGGAGGAGGTCCAGAAATTTCTATTATCAGATGGTGAGGGGTGCCAAGAGCGACAAGTTAGTTCCTTCATGCTGAAGAAGAAAAGAGAGCAGTCAGGCGGCTTCACAGGAGAGATACAGTCAGGACCAATCAAAGAACCAATCTACAGCAAGATTGATAAAAACAAGGTACACTCAATGAAAATTAAATTTAACTTTACTAGTCATAGACCAGAGGAGCTTGTGGGATGACCTATTGTCTGGCATCAGTTGCCTTTTGCCTGTGTATCTAGTGTACTTCTCCTAAACTGTTTATAAGATCACCGTGAGAATTTACCCACAAAATTTTCATCCCAAAGTCTAGTTGATCCTATGAATAGCCTATCGTGTGCTGAAAATGGCGTTAAGCCCACCAACAACAACTAGTTGATCCTAAATTAAAATGGTGCTGTTCAGACATCCAATAAGGCAACCATATTAGCCATCATGAAAATCTTGTTATTGTTACTTCTTATAAATGGATAGTCATATCAACATGGGGTTTCATCGGAAGACTTATTTATAATGTCGAGTTCGACCTAAATGAAAACAAATAGTGCCAATCTGGCATCCAGTTTGGGCACTATTCCTGCCATCTTGAAAATCATGGTAAAGGTTTGTACATTTATTATTGGATTTTAAAAGTCATTGAGAAACAAACACCTCATTTCAACGTATGGAGAGTCCTTGATTTTTCACTTAAGTCATCAAAAGTTCTTGAATTTTATAGATTTTGCTTAAAAATAAAATTTTGCTTGGTGTAATGCTTATTTTTATAATTGGAAGTAATCAGACATTTATGCATAATGTTCCTTTAACATATTGTAATTAACTTATGAATTCTCTTTGATGTTCTGTTGCTGAATAAAATCTGATGAAACTTTATATAAAAGAAAACACATTGGCAAGAAGACCTTTGAAATTTGCTCAAAAAATTCTGATCTTGTATGGACACTGTTGCTAGAAATAGAAAACCATTTTAACAACTTTTATAAAATGACTTTTAAAAAACCGAATTTAGCTAAATTTGACAGCATCCTGTCATTCAGGGCTTTCAATTTGTTACAAACAATGCTCATCAGAATTCAAATTGGCCACTATTGCTGAAAAAAAGCATTGCTGAAAAAATAAACATTGCTGAAAATAAACATTTAAAATTTTTTGTTTGCAAACCTGCCTAAAGAATTTGACCAAACTTTGCTAAAAGCTTCCTGGCATACAGGCTTTCAAGTTCATGCAAATAATGTTGATCTACTGTCATAAATGGTCACTGTTACTAAAAATAGAAAAGAAACTTTGAATTACTTCTTCACAAAAACAACTTTGCATTTGGACCAAATTTTATAGAAAACATCATGGCATAAAGGTCTTTTTTGCAGTTGATGTTGATCCACTGTCAGATGTGGGCACTTTAAATAGGTAAGCATTTCAATGACTTTGAAAAACTGCTGAATAGAACTTAAAAAAAACCAAACAAACATCCTAGCATAAAGGTTAATTGAGAGCTTAGAAATTGCTCAAGAGAAATTGACCAAATTTGATAGAAAGCATTTTTTTTAACAAGGACTTAAAAATTTATGCAGATGATGATGATTTACCATCAGATATTTTGACCATTGCGAAAAAGGTGGATAATCCTCTCAAAACCACTTATCCAAGAAAAGGATGTGGTTCGATAATGGCCAATTTTGGCCCCCAATCGGATTCCAATGAAACTCGTTAAGGCAAAAGATGTTCCTATTATGTCCTAAAATGTATATTTGATTGTTAACAAGGATCACTTTTACTTTAAAAAGAAAACAATGGTTTTGTCCTCTGTTATGGAAGCTATTTTCTTGGATTGTAGTCATACAAACCTACAAAATTGACTGCTGAAAACAATTGTATCTAAAATTCTGCATTTTCACACTGTATGCCTAATAGTGAATGATAGCTTGTAAAAATATGTAATGTTTTTAAAAACATTGTCTAAATGCTGTATATATTTACGTTAAGCACTGTTGATTACATTTGACACTGATTTTCATTTTCACTTAAAAGGTTATGCTTATGTCAATGTTTAACAATAACTAAGAGTATTATAATCTTGACTAGATTGCTACACAATACCAATTTGTGTATTACTTTGCCACAAATAATCACCCAAGTGCAGCACAGATCTTTTGTGCAGTAGCAAATTTGTTGCTACAGCGTATAATTAAGAATCCAAACCATTTATCAGAACATCAATGTTCAAATTAACTTTGTGTTTGTATCAACAGGGAAAACGCTTTCATTATAAGTTATTTTATTATCACTTTGATAAGATTATTCCTTATATTGATCAATGCTAACACTTGTGTTTTCGGTATAATATGGTTTTACTGCAGATTTAGGATATCAGTTTGATGTATTCATTATAAAGATGATGAGTGGAATGGCACAATTTTTATTTTATATAATAATGGCCTTCAGAATGAGGGATGGAAAATAAAATAGCGTTACAATAGGAGATATTATTACAGATGTTTTTGATCCATTGTGTACCCTAACCGACCATCATCCCTCCATTATTTCATCAACATTACTACTGTCCTTAAATCAATTAGAAATCATTAGAAAAGTCAGACTTTCAAATACTTTGCCAAAAAATATTCTTTCACTGACATATATAAGAAATAGAACATTGTATCCATTTTAGTAGCTGAAAAAATTCTTTGAGGTATAAGAAAGAAAAATATACAGACTAAAAAAAATGCAAAAACATCCTCCAAGAAAAATTAAACAAGACCAAGCCTTTAATACAAGTACATCAGTTATTTAATGTTCAATTTAATAATGAAACAAGGAAATAAGCAAATTTTCAAGTCTGATAGATATCAAAAATGTTTTTCTTGTACATTGTTTGGGAATCCATTCTGAAAAAGAATTTTGTAAACACTAGTACTTGCACATGGGCAAATGCCATCAAGCTCCTTGGGCTTCAGGTATTTTTTTTTTTAAGAGCAGCATACTCAACGATAAATACAATTTATACCCAATTTTAGGCAGGCTGTCAGTCTATTAATTTATCATTTAATTTGAAGCAATGCAGCAGCTATGGTTGACAATGTTGCTAGGTACTGACAAGATATCAGTTTGCATGTGTGCACATTCAAATGTATACATAAGCAACACACGTGCAAATCAAGTTAACAATAGTTTTTAAAAAATGTATAAGACATTCAAAATGCACAGCAACAGAATACTGGTGGAATGCTAGACATTTGCTCCACAAGGACTGTCACGGCCACATTTTCTAATTTAGGGTCATTCACATAACCTCTCTCTCTTCTCTCTCTCTCTCTCTCTCTCTCTCTCTCTCTCTCTCTCTCTCTCTCTCTCTCTCTCTCTCTCTCTCTCACACACACACACACACACACACACACACACATCGTGGATGTACTTAGTCAATCCCCATGTGATAGCTGCAACAGAGGCAAGAGGCATGATGACCTAAAATTGATTTGCACACGTCTTATGGCAGATTATCAAAGTTACATATTTTGCCTTCATTTTTCTGCTTATTAGTGATGAGCACAATTGAGAACATGTATAAAATTTGTATATGTATTAGATGGTGACAAAAAGTATCTTCTATAAAATTGAATAATGTTTTGAATGTGTTGTTTTTTTATTGGCGTGGTCCCTCTCAGAATTACATCATCTGAGAGACCCCCTAGATCGACAATTTGAAGGCTTTTTTATGTATTCATGTTTCTTCAGTATGTATGTGTACTTGTGTTACTTTTTAAAAAAATTGAATTTTGATTTTTATAATTTTATTAGTTTTTGAGGAATTAAGATGTATATAAATCTGGCAAAATTTGAGTTTTTGATTGAACATAGGTTTATATAGGGGCAAAATTAACTGTTATTTTCATTCAGTTTCATTATATTATATTTACATATCTTGCAGTTAATAAATATTGGATATGGAATAACAATAACAAATAACAAATACTCTTGTAAGCACTTTAATATATTGCTGGGGCCACAATCAGCGCTTATCAGATCTTGTCCTTTACAGAAATTATTCAGGTATGAAGGACATTTAAGTCTGTACAAGTGATGCCAATCCTTCATCAGATATGGCTGCTGTTACTAAATATAGAAAAAACTTAACTTATTATAAAAACTGCTAGACATAGGTAGAATTTAATAGAGAATGTCAAGTCTTGAATGCTTTTTAAACAAATGGTGCTGTTCTAACATAAAATATGGCTGCCAACATAATTTGAAGAAATTTGAAAAAAGTTGCCAACATAATTTGAACAGAAAAGATACTATTGACCCCGAGTTTTGAACCAATTGTTGCTATGGATCACACATCTACTTCAGCCTTTTCATTTAGCCAAAAACACTTGAAACCAACATTTTTATGGCAACCAAAGGTTTTTGTTTCCATATAAACTATAACACTTTTTAAAAAAAAAATGAAATAGAATTGGGATTAACACAGACAGTTCAAATATATATTTCCTGCACAAACGAAAATGGGTGAAGTGTAGGGTAATTATTAGAAGGATCAGTTGACTATGAATGGATCAGAAACCTGTTTGATGTGGTCATTGAGGTGGAGGGAACTAGAGTACATTGAGGTTACCATCATCTTTGAATTTACTGCTGTGTTTATCCAAAACATAGATCAAAATCCAGACAATTAATCCAAGTTATTGAATATCAATGTATGTCTCTTTTCATTTTAGATACACAAAGTATCCGTACCTAAGATACCAGAAAAACCACCTAAACATCCAGCCATAATTTTAGGAGAAAGCAGTTCAACACCACTTGGTAATGTACTTTCTTAACCCACTGGCTCCACAGCAGGAGCTGTTTTAGTAATCCTCGTTTTCATCAGTTTGTCTATCAAGCTGGCACACAAGATCATTTACACAACTAGTATCATATTGTTGTATTGATTGCCGTGAAAATTAGTCAGTATCATGCTCAATTATCTCAAAATCAGGGTTCCTGCAGGTTCTAAAATCCTGGTAATGTTTATGAATTTAAAAAATAATTTTCAGTGGCATTTAATAATCGTAGAATTTCTGAAAATCTTGCAAAGTTTTGGAAAAGTCATGTAATTTCTGACAATACAGTTAAAAAAAATATAACTGCTGATTTCAGAGAGCAAAAAAGCACCAATTTAAAAACTTGTTTTGAACACAACACAGTTATGATCAATAAACAGTTTCATTTCATAAATAATGTGGTCCCTGGGTCCTGTGAAATAAATCTAGAAAAGTTCTTGAAACATCATGGAATTTGGTTTTGTTAAATCTGCAGGAACCCTGAAAGATGTGCACATGCAGTTTATGGATCCACAAGTTATTGACCAGAAGAATTTATAGGTTGGCCTTGTGTCTGTTATCCATTCTTTAGCATGGGTTTGTTATCACTAATCCTTCTAAACTACTGAAAGGATTGCCATGAAACTTTACACACATCTTAAAAGTTTTGTTAGTCCTGTTCCTTAAAGATGGATGGTGGTAAAAGCATTTGGTTTTCAGCAAAAGACTTATTACAGGGCTCAAAATTGGAAGTAGTTTAATAGTCTGAGTTGTGAGACAGTTGGTTTTCATAACATCAATCGCACACGGGCAAGTAAAAGTTCAGTTGTTGCCAGACATTCATTTACGCTATTGTAGGTAATTAAAAAATCAGATTGTCCCTCAGATTCAGTTGCCACTAGAGAGTTAGAATATTTGGAATTTGACTTTTCATATTTCGACACAATGCTCTATTTTCCTCTTTTTTAGTTTTTAAAAATTGTTAATCTTTGTATGTGGCTGACATCGTTTTTTAAGAAGGACTAGTGAAAAGTCATCACTAGTAAATTTCTCAGTATACTATTCCTTTAGGCTGCCAAGAAAATTATGTTAAATTCTAGGCCTGAATTATAATATGTAATTGGTCCTAAAGGAAACTGGTGACAATTGACATCCAGTATAGCTGCCATTTTAGCCATTTAAAAAATCTATGCATTGAAAGTCATATAAAAATGGGGCTTGCATGAAAACACTTAATATGATGTCTATTTGGTTCTAAATAAAGATTGATCTGGTCAAAAATCTAGCAGCTGCAGTTGTCTTAAAAAATTTGTTAGTTGCTATTCCCACAGTACAATGAGTCATATCAGCATGGTGCTGTCACATAAAGACTTCTTATGATGTTTGATTGGTCTTAATTGAAACTGTGCTGATCTGTTATCCAATATGGCTACCACAGTGGCCATCTTGAAATTTATTGGTACTCGACCTAGATGGAAATTCATTTCAATAATTGTACAGAATGAAAATGGTGCCAGTCTACATACATGGCTTTAAATTTGAAAAATCTTGTTATTGCTACTCCTTAAAAATGGAAAGTCATATCAGCATGGCGTTTTCACCAGAATGTTAAGCATTGTATGTCCTGAATGAAAATGGTCCTGATCTGATCACACATATGGCTGCCACAATGAACATATTAAAAGTCTTACTACAATTGAAAACATGTTGAAAATCTTGTAACCATTTTTCTTAAATGGAAACCATTATCAAAATGTGGTTTCAGGAAAAGTCTTCGAATGTTAATTAGTTTTGTTCTAATTGAAAATGGTACTGATATTACTGCCAGTATGGCTGCCAAAGTGGCTGATTTGAAAATCTTATAACTCAATATAAGAGATAGTTTTGAAACTCATTACTTAAAAAGAAATGTTTTTATATTGCATTCATGGAAATTCTTGTTGGTACAGTAATGTCAGTCTCATAGAGGGACTCATGTTGTAAGAGTTGCTGCCCTTTTTTGACTTCCAAATGGGCAGTGTATGACAAAATTTTAAGAATGTGGCTACTCTTGGAGATTTCAGTACATTGCTGTGAATCCTATTGTATATTTTGCTCATCATAAGAAAACTTGTGTTGACCATTTGTTTACACACCCATCATTGGGTTGGAATGGAATGTTGGGGAGCTTGAATCATATTTATGTGAGGTCCTCAATTCATTAAATGGTGGAGTATCATTAGACAGAAAGTACATTAGTATTTTTTTTGGGGGCCAAGAGAAGGGAGACAATTGTGGCTTTGGAATCACATTGTACCCATATGTTGATGCAGGTATTTGTTTCACATTATTGGATTTTGATTCATACTTGTAAATTAAATATGTAACAAGGTGAGAATGGAATAGGGTCACTGGTTTGTCGCATAAAAAAGTCACATATCTTTACGTGATATGCTCTTTGTTTTAAACAGAATTTCATCATCACTTAAAAATTGGATCATCCTTTTCATTTCAGCTGATGGATGCAAATTCAGAGCTGTATATTCCTATAGTCCTCAATTTAAAGGGGAGATATGTCTTGTGAAAGGGGAACTAATCAAAGGCATTGAAAAAGACCGCAATGGTTGGATGAGGGGAATAAAAGAATCAACTGGAGAAGATGGCTGGTTCCCTGCTGTATATGTTGATGAGGTACTGTATTGGTAATGTGCTAACAAGGACACTTAACCTTAATGTAAAAGCTGTATTCTAAAAACGCTTTGATATCCTAAATCCACATAAAGTAGATTCATTCATTCAGCAGCCTTCTTGGTTCTACCAGCAAAGGATATGTAACACTATAGCATTCAAATGTCTTCACATTTGTTTGTACTCCAACCATTAATTTAAAAAAAAATCATCAAGGATATTAAAAAAATACACAAAACTTTGTTATTTCATTCATCAATTTATAATTTCTAACCTGATTGTTGTCAGGTTGTCCCTAACATTGTCAATGCTTGATTCCAAGGGTGGGATTCCCCTATTGTATGCTAATCAAGAAAGAGTGGTGGTAGAAACAGGTCATTTGTATGGATGTCACTGTTGCAAGATTTTCAGAAACTCTTGACATCATTTCATTGAACATAAAAAGTTCTGGTAATTTCTTGTAAACTTTAATTTCTGTTTCTAAACTGTAAAAAGATTGACTTTTAAATATCAACAATGCTAGAAACATTGAAGATATTATAAGCATGTACTCATGGGATCAGCATATCCCATTTGGTTTTCTCACATTGCAAACTGTGTTGATCAAGGCCCTGAGTGGCCAAGTGGTCTAAAGCCATCTCCATTATGGATCACTGCCATCTCCCCTCAGTCTTCGTGAGTCCAGGCTCAGGTAAGTGAGAAAGCCTGCCAGTAGCTTTTCGTGGGTCACTGGTTCTTTCCGGGGGTTTTCCTGGTTCTTCCTCCACCATTATTACTGGCCGCCATGTATAGCCTATCTTGCTGAAAATGGCGTTAAACCCTATAACAACAACAACAAACTGTGTTGAACATACATAGGAAGGAGAGAAATGAACCAATTTTTCAATGCCGTTTTTTTTTTCAGTTTGGTGTTTGCTTTTATGATGGAACTTGTTTTTAGAGACCTCCCAGTGGAACCCCAAAAGCTTGCTTCAAAGACAAGTGACCCTTATTAGAGGTTTCTTTAATTTTATAAAGTATTAAATGTAGAGTACAATTTTGTGATCACTTAAGGCAGGTGATCTCTTGAAAGAGGTGAGGTTTTAGTGCAGGTTTGGCTTTATATATTTTGCAGAAGGGATGTAATGTGCTTTGTGATGTCTGTATTGTTACCTGTGTGTCAAAAATAAGCTTAGTGCAAGAAACACAAAAAATGCTGAGGGCTTTGTGTTATAGAAGTAATTCATTCCTCGTGAAACACTTTTTTTAGTCCTCATCATTTTATCCCCCACTTAATATGAGCAGAATTAAAAAACTATTGCTGTTGAATTCTAATATGCTTTGTTTTGAGATAATGTCGTTAGCCATGGACAAGTTATATCACATAGCCTGACTTCCACTAATCATGTATGCAAGGTGGGCCAGTGACCTGTTGTTCATATTGTTATGTGTTCATATTTATTTAGTTCTCGGTTGTAATTCTGTTTAATGAACTTTTGTTAACAGGAAAAGCATTAGTGCATGAAATGTGCAACATTTATGATTTTTAACGTAGCTTTAAAAAATTTTCAGTCATATTGCTACGATGTCTGCAGTGAGGCAGTTTATAATGATGTCTAGCACTGGGACATCATGCCACAGACATGTAACATGATGTCCCACCCAGTCACATTATCCTGACACCAGGCCAACCAGTCCTAAACTAACCTCTTAATGCTTAGCGTCAAGTGAGGCAGCTGTTAGTACCAATTTTGTAAGTCTTTGGTATGACTCGACCGGGGATCGAGCCCACAACCTCCCACATCTGAGGAGGATGCTCTAACCACTAGGCCACTGGAGCAGTTAGACATTTTTGTTATTGCTTTATTGGATTGATGTCCATAAGTGGAAGTACCTACCTTGATCAACTCTAACAACTGAGGTGCATTTGATTGTTGGTAACAGTTGAACAGTGCACAAAATTCATAAGCAAGATGGCAACCAAGTACCCAAGCAGACTAAAACTGTTTTTCAAATTGAAGAGTAACTGTCTGCAAAGAAGTGTATTTGGCACCCTTTTTATCCCATTATCAGTATTATATCTTTCCTTTCACATAATATAAGACAGGCTCATTACATAAGACACCAGAAATTAAAAGAACAATATTAGGCCCACTTTGGCCTATAGCTGTTTAGTATAATTCAAAACATAGCACTCCTGGTACTTCATTATCTTCACATCCATGTCCATCATTTCAGATAAAAGAGGCAGTTGAGGATAAGGATACAGTCAGTCAAATATACAAGGCTCTGGATATCAACAAATCAGCCTTGAGAGGACAGGATCTTGTTGGGATTCCACATCAAGTTTTGTATAACTTTACTGCAGAGAAACCTGGAGATCTTTCCTTGAAGGCAGGAGACTCTGTTACTGTTGTACAGACATTAGAAAACGGCTGGTTTCTGGGCTGCAAAGGACAGAATGTTGGATGGTTCCCCAAAAGTTTTGTTGAGGTACTCAAGTTTATTTGCTAGTTTTATGTGGCTTGCTTTTTGTATATGAAAGGATGGAGTGTCATTTTGCAGTTTTTATGTCTTATCTGTTAAGATTTTCATCTAAATTTTCTTAGAGTCATGCATCATAATGTTATTTTATATAATAAGACAAGAGTGTCACTCTATGGTATTGATATTTTTATCATTATCTTGGTGAGTGTTACGATTTTTTGCACAATAAAATATTGGTGCCACTTTACAATATTAATGTCATTATCATGTGCTTCCCTCCATAATGGATGATTTAAGATGTGTATCTGTTGAACTGAAGGGCACATTATTTTGTTGTAAATTATTATTATTATTATTATTGGAAAGTTAGAAAATTGTGAGACAAGTTGACTTGATATGGTTTTCCTCAGTGCCAGCTCCTTGATTTTTGTGTCATTATTCATTAGCAAAAGATACAAGTAATGTTTAAGGTTTTGACATTATGGGATCAGATATACCATTGATTCTGATAGGACTGTGATTGCTAATATATAAAAAGATGTATAGGCTCAAAGGAAGGTGTAATATGATTGTACAGTGATTGTTACTTTTAATTCATTCTCGATGGATTTCCTAAATCCTGAAAACATGATCAGATTCCCGATAAACATACTTATAGGTTGGCATCTCTTTGTGATGGTGTATCTGAACCATTCCTGGACATTCCACCATCTCATATTGACCCTGGTACTAACTGTTGATTACTCCCACATTAACCGGTACTGGGCTTAAGCTAAAGTTAGATGGCTTTGGACCATGTCTCCAGTTTCAGTACATCCTTGACATCAACTACCAGGACAGTGTACAGTAGGTATGGGCATGTTCCTTCAGAGTGCGGGCCAGATAAGTGTTTTTAAAGCCACACCATATGATGTGAATAAGTGGATAAAACCAGGTCACAGGCTGGATCCAGCCTGCAGTCTGTATTTTTCCCACCCATGGGGTACAGTGATATATTTTTATGGTATGGCCAGTCCACAATGCTACAGTATGAGTATTCCATCATCACAGTCTATCATACTACATAAAAGAATCCAGGACATTCCATCACCTTATACAGACCCCGACACTAGCCATGGTGATCATTATCTAGATAGCTAGTACCAGTCCCAAGCACCAGAAGTCAGTTGGTACTGGTCCGTGTCTTCAACCCCAGCACATCTTTGACCAATGCCAGATTCTGCCTGGACTAGGTAAGGAGATATGTCTTTCTATTTATACCCAGCCCCAGTTCCTAAAAAAAAATGATCCCCCAAAAACCTGATTCTAACATCTACTAGCACCAGAATCAGTGAATCTTGGTCCCACACTATATAGTCTTGGACCCTTGGAAGTATCTTGGTCCAGTTTAGGATTGGTCAGTCCCAGTTCTCAGTGCCTTTATGATCCTGTGTTTACTTCTGTATGACTTGGCACAACAATAGACCATAGAGCAAAAAAACAAGTGAATGCTTTGAGATTTATTTATGCACAGTATTCTTCATTAACCATCTTCGGCACCTTGCTACAGTTGTCTTAACTTTCTCAGGAGGTTTCCATTTCATCCAGCTCTTAAAGCAATATTTTGCATCATCTTTCAATATGTCCAGGAAAGATCCAACCTCTTTACATCAACTCAGCTGGGAAAACCCAGCCTTCTGTGCATTGACTGAAATAGTCTTCCAGTCTCCATCTCCAGCACAGTCGGTGGGTTGTAACAAAATTCTAGCTTCTATCAGTCTCTTACAACAACAAAAGTAAAACCCAGACTTTTTCACAACTGCTTCAAAAGTTAGTTCCAATCATTAATAGACCCTTAATTTTCACAGTAATGGCTCCCATAAACTTTGAGCCAGGTTTTTTACAAGACACATATGCCAGACATTTACAAAGAAAACCCAGTAGTTGACAAAGATATGGCAGACCTGGGATGTTAAAAGATTCATAAGCATTGTGGTGATTGGCTTCTTGCTTGAGTCTGTCTCAACGGCTGTATTTCAGCAAGCTGCACATAGACCCCATCCAAGTCTGGGAATCAGTCTCTTATTTGGCTTGTACACTTAGAAGGGTGCATCAGCACTCACTTGAATGCAATAGCTGTACTCTTTCAACTTTAGCCCATAGATGCATTCTGTTCCCATTAGCACTGCTAAAAGATCTTCATAAGATTTTTATTAATAGTCAGATAAAGGATGTCATAAAACAAGCCAAAAAGTGGCAGACCAGTTGGCCTTGGCCTAGTGACCAGGGTATAATAGGGGAAGAGAATGTCCAGTCTTGGCCCAGCCAGCTTACCTTTTTCTGATACTCAAGTGGCATTTGCAAGAAATCTAAGATGGAAGAAAAATGTAAGAAATGCTGTTTGACTGGTTGAAATATTTGGAAGGGTTTAATAGAGTTATCCTTCATTATCATAGTAGCTTTTTTTTCTTCTCAAGATGCTGGTTCTAATATCGGCCAATAGAGTTGACTTTTGTGTATAATTAATGTCTTGTGACACAGTATTTGCAAAAATAACACTAAATAGGCAAAAATATTCTTCTGATAGGATGATCTTTGATTGAAAGAAGAAATCAAGTTCAGATGAAAGTATTTACGGCAAAGAGTTAAAATTACTTGAGAAGTCTCAAAGATACTATATTGCTGACTGTCAGCTCATTTGAAAAGTGGATATTTTCTGCAGTGATCTTGTATATTATGGAGGTGGAGGTATGAATGCCAAATAAGTCTTTTGAGGAAAAAATGAAATTTTGTTTTATATTTTTTACTTTTAAAATTTGTTAAATTTATTTCCAACTGGGTGTTGGCCTCAACATGTCCTTGGTCCTGAACCCCAACTGGAGGTCTTGGTGGTACAGAGACTCCTTTACATTTCTGCATGTTATGTTCTTTCTGTCTTTTGGCAGAGATTACTTGGATGGTCCTGTCTTCTAAATTCCTGTTTAGCAGTGGAAATTACCTTTATGTTTCTGCTTCTTCATTCCTGCATAGCAGTGAAAATTACCTTTATGTTTCTATCTCTTCATTCCTGCATAGCAGTGGAAATTACCTTTATGTTTCTGTCTCTTCATTCCTTTATAGCAGTGGAAATTACCTTTATGTTCCTGTCTCTTCATTCCTGTATAGCAGTGGAGATTACCTCGATGGTTTTCTCTTCTTCATTCTTGTATAGCGGTGGAGATTACGTGGATGATCCTGTCTTCTTCATTCCTGTCCAGCAGTGGAGATTCCCAGGATTGTTCTGCTTTCTCCATGCCTGCTGAATAGGCCATGAATTCTGGTTTCCATCTGAAGAATGAGATGTTGAACTACATTCCTGGTTGATATATTTAATATGTCCATGCATAAATGATTTATTATCCTTAGTCCATATTGCACATAGCTGTTTCATGTACAAAAGGAGAACCAAGACATGCCAACTCCAGTGGAATTAACTCTCACTCTCTTGCCAGTTCTTCTCACATATTGTGAGCAGATAAAGTGTTTGAAGAATTCTTAGAATTATATATGTTTCTTCAGTAATGCCTACTTGATCCTTGATCATAATATTGGCACTTACAGCAATTATATTTCTGGAAGATTATTGGTGCCAATCCTCTCTGTTCAAGGGGAGACCACTCTTGTTTTGACTTCCCCTGTAGCAGGCATATGGTCTTAAATCACATTTGTTAATAAAGCAAGTAAGAAGATGTGGTGAATGTCTTTATTAGCTTGGGAGATCTGGATTTATGATGTAATGTTTGTTCTCCAAACATGTAAGTATTATCAAACACTAGTTTTCTCTTTGTGGAAGGTACCACATTTTTGATGCAGATTGTTTTAATGTGTGAGGTTATTTTTAGATGAGCACCTTTTAAGGAAAGTCATCATCTCCGGTACAATCTATATATATGAAAATACCATCAGATCCATGATATAGGATACACGTACAAAATGTTAACACTTTTTCTATTTTGATTTATATAGTTATCTTTATGTCTCTTTTACAATTGTTATTTTATTTTTTGTTAAATCTTGATAGAATTCCTACATTTCCAACCAAACCCACATCCGCTCTTCCTGTAATATTAAAAAACTTCATTTTAAAAAATTCTCACCAATTCCTATTCATTCAACTATTGTTCAAAATGAGTTTTATAGGAAGTCATATATGACAATAACTCTAATTATCCATCATTTTAAGTGAAGACCGCTACTCATATTTGCAAGTTCAGAAGTTACAGGCATTAAAAATAACTTGTACATGTATCTGTATGCATAGATGATCTAAAAGGAATTTAACTGACAAATGATATTTAATATGCTTACAACCACATTTGTTCATGCAGTGGATCTATTTAAAATGGTGGATTGTCATTATTTCTACCATTTCAATAAAAGACTTCTTATGAGCTTTAAGTATAAGGTCAAAGGTCAAGGTCATAGGTATATCATTGATAGGTTATACCATTAAGTTTTCTTATCTTAATTTTGATGACAGTCTATAGCAGGCGGTTTCTTATGCTCGACCTCAACATTAGACATAAAATTTTATCCTGGTTTGTCCATACATCAAATGTTAGTTAATGTAGGCATTTAGGCCTTGTTATGTACTGTGGTGGAGCATCCATGTACCATACATACCTTTCTAGTCTTAGTGCTGATATATTTGATGCTTTTCAGATAATTGACCAGTCTAAAGAGATCACAAAAGAATCAATACCAGAAAAGGAACAATCTGTGTTTCCAATGTCACTTAATGTGACAGAAAAGCTGGATGTGCCCAGTACAAAAGAAGGAATAATGCAAAGTCGCAAAGCTCCTCCTACTTCCCTTACCAAGATTCCCGTATCTCCTGGGTCCAGCAAGATTCCTAAATTTGGTCAGAGACCTGCTCGACCAGCTCCTGCTCCACCAGTATCTACAGGGGGCAAGGAAACCCAGTTAGACTCGTATTCAAAAGAAAATTCTGATGGGAAGATGTTGGGTCCAGATAAGACAAATACTGAAGCCAGTTTTCAGGAAAATCATTCAAAGAAAGAACTGAATGATGAACAGGACCAAAAAGAGAAAGCAAGCCCTCCAGCGATTCCAAAACGATTTGTAAAACCGAATCTTGTTAAAATTCCACAAACTGATGCTCTTTCTAGTTTAGCAAAAGAGTCCCCATCCAGACCTCCACCCCCACCCAGACCCTGTCCTCCCAAGCTGGGAACTCCCAAAATTTCAGCAATCTGTCACAGAGAGGACTCTGCGAGTGCCAGTGAAGATGAACATTATTTCTCAGTAAAGCCCCATCGAAAATTTGACATTGGAATACCAAAACCTCCATCACAGGAGGAGGTGGAGAATGAAAATAATAAAACACATCTAAGTACCTTTGGGAAGGTGAATGGGGAAGTAACTCCAGAGAGCACAAAACAGTCTGGTTTACTGTCATCACCTGAAAAGAAAGTCGAATCTTTTCAAGCTAAGGGTCCCTCCACAAGGTGCATACCTAAGCTAACAAAGCAGAAAAAAGTGGATGAGACAGAGTCTCCAACTTCATCTCTAAATGGTTACCCAGTCATGGAGGTGACAAATGATAGTGGAGATATATGCAAAGATGAGGTTGAGCTATCAAATGAATGTGCCAATATGGTCAATGGTGCAAACCAGACTTTTGACAAATTCAGAGTCAGTGAACTAGATCTCTCAGATGATGAGAGAGTCACTATAACAGTTAAGGATCTTCCAAGCAAACTCCCCCAGTTTAAGAAATCTATAGCAAAGCCAGTATTGGGTGATATTAATTCTGAAAAAGATAGTGAGCCACAGGTGAATGATTCAGGGTTTGAAGATAAATCTGAAACTGAATCAAGTCCAGTAACAAATGGGACAGACATGGTGCCAGAGAAGGCTAAATTCAGAGATATAAATGGAAATGAAGATAGTGTCAGTGACAGTGATGTTACTTGCCAGGAACCTGTGCGATATCACAATGATTCCCCTATAGGAGCATCAAAAGCAAAGCCAAAAGTAGCTTCCAAACCCAAGCCAAAAGTTTTGCCAAAACCAAAAGTGTATGGTTCACATAACAGACAAGAAGAACCTACAATGGTCCATACAGAAAATTCTCCATTGTCTGCCACAAGTGGGAATGTGAGTGATATTGTAAGTAATGAACAAGAAAAGACAAAAATTCCAGTGTTCAGATCATCTCCAGTGCTGGAATCAGATTCTATGGAATCTTCAGGTAATTTAGATCACAGTTTAACTGTGGATGGCTTTCCAAGTCGAGAAAACTCAGACTCCGTGATGAATGAGGAAAATTTATGTGAGAACCAAAATTCTTGTATATCAAAAACAGATGATTCAGTATTACCAGGGAGTCTTCATGATCATGCAGACAAACCTGTGCCAAAGGAGAGAACAGCTAAGCAACAAAAACCACTGGACAGTCTGAGGCAGAGGTCCAACAGTCCACATGGCAGAACCAGCATTCCAACACCAAAAAGTCGACAGAGATCCAGCAACAGCGATAGCAAGGACAGCCCTGGATCCAGTCTGAGGACTCGTTCCAGCAGTCCCAGTAGTAGAAGTGGGATTCCTGCTATTACTTCAAGACAAGTGTCAGAGAGTCCAAATGCAAAGAAGAAAATAGGTTCCAGTATTCCAGGACCAAGATCAAAAAGTCCAGCGATGACAAAATCGACACGCTCTCCCAAAAATGTCTCAAGTGGTAACGACTTGAAAGATCGTTTGAAAGAGGAAGATGGGTCTGATGCAGCTATAGAGAACAATAAACATGTGTCAAAGTTGCAGAAACCATCAAAAATATCTAAAGGTGGTGATGGGAGTCAATCTTCCAAAGCCCCCAAACAAGGGAAGAGTTTGCTGCCAGTTATACAGAAATCTCTCTCTTCAGATCAGGGGTCGGGGGTCAAGGTCAAATCTGCAAGTGGTATCCCAGTGTCACGACCACCACGACCACCCCCACCAAAGTCACCAAAGTCGGCAGAAGAAAAGTAAGTACTGTTATTGATTATTCATCCATGCATGTATTGCTTTTGAATATTTACGTATTAGCTGGAAATATGTCTGGAACTTGTTTGTTTGCAAATGTGAGTTGGAAAATGGATTGAGGAAGAAAAAATTGCAATGCTTGCTCGACTTTGCAGATGTAAAATTTAGATGTACTTCACCAGCTTGTGCAAAAATAAACTATACTCCTTTTGTTGATGTGTTTTAGATATAACTGCAATGGCAATCATTTTATGAACATACATTTAAGTTTTTAAAGTCATGTAACTTCATCAGTTGATGTGTACCTGATGTGAGGATTTAGATTGTGTATATAATTAAATAAACTCATTGTGTTTCTGATATATGACGATTCAGATTGTGTATATAATTAAATCAGGGTTCCTGCAGGTCATGGAATCCTGGAAAAGCATTGGATTTTAAAAAATAAATTTCAAGGGCCTTGAAAAGTTATGGAATTTGTCAAAACCTTGCAAAGTTTTGGAGAAGTCATGGAATTTGTGACAATGGAGTTAAAGAAATTGATTACTTCAAAATTTCATAGAGCACAAAGAATCGATTAAATAAAATGATAAAATTACCATCGATAAATTGTTTCAATTCATATAACAAGAGTGAGTTCCCCTAATGGAAGTATCACGTGATTTCTGGTGTAGTTCACTAAATAAAAGAAAACAACTGGAAAGTAATGTTTTGTTAATATTGTAAATAGGAACACATTCTATGACTACATAGAATTATTTCCTTTTTTCTTTTGAATACAAATTACATTGAACATCAGATTATGACATGAATTACTACATAAAGTCAAAGTGTGCTATCTCAGGTAAATTTAAAATGTACATATTAAAAATATTTGTTGTTAACTTATTTGTTAATTTAGATTGAAAGATGTCATTCTTTATGTTCATTTACTTGACAATGCAAGATAGCACGGTCCTTGAGTTTCATGAAATGGCCCTGGAAAAGTTTTGGAAAAGTCATGGAATTTGTTTTTGTTAAGTCTGCATGTAAAATGTAATTGGTATGTGAGGATTCCTGTCTTTTTGTTTTGTATACATGTAGAAGATAACTGCTGTCATAGTGCTGTTCACAGGTGGTATATGAACATTCCACTGCACCCTTGTATACCATGTTTGTCAAATAGCAAAGGGGGGGTAACCCACAAGTGTCATTGGGACTGATGTACATTACCCTTTTGACACAGAAATGATTCATTGATATTGATGCACCAATACTTTTGCTGAATTGATGCACTTTTTGATGCAGGTGGTGGAAAATCAATACAAAACGATACTTAACATAAACAAGTAATTTTAATCTTCAGCAGTCATCAAAAATTGTATTAGACATTTGTCTTATTATTCTTTAAATTGAAAGTTCATCTGAGGTAGCTGCAACAGGCACATGCACCATTGTTTAGTTAAAATGAAGATGATATGAAAAAACTTACCATATAAAAATTAACACCAAGTGACGTGGTTTGTAATATTGCCTCTCCCCACTTGCCATTTCCATGGTAATTATTTTATTGCAACAGCTTGTTAAGCATAAAGTAGCCCAGTTTTGCTCTGACCCATGCCACCCCATTTTTGATATTTGGACATTTATATTGGGGTGTAGGGTCAGAACCAATTGCCTATTGCATTGTTGGAATTTGCTGATGCTATGGTGTCAGTATAGGGTAGCTGGTTACTAGCAGGATTAGCAAACTTGAATGCCTTTACAGCTAGCCATACCTGCATGAAATCAATAGGATTTTGATTTATTTTCTCAGAATGTTCTGTATATCTAATCTTTAATCAGTTGTCAGATAAGATGAAACTATAGTGCTGATTAAATTTGACCTGGAACTCACCTTTTGCATGGCTAGTCACATGACAAATGGTTGAATTTTATTGGCACATTGTGTCCTGCATTTTGTTTTTGAACTTGCATCATAAAAGCTTTACAAGTGCATGTTGAAAATATGAGCTACCTAGAAAACACAAGATGGCAGATTCCTAGCATGGTTCATCTTAAGATGAGCATATTGTTCAGTGAATACTGGCTGATGATAGTTATGATGACAACAACTTATAAAGTTATGAAGTATATCAAATTATTGGAGCTGAGAGAAGCTTTGATGGAGATACCAGTGAGTGATTTTGAGTCAGAAATTGGTGGTAAATATGAGATTGATGTTAATACAGGATGGAAAAAATCGATATGGTGGTCAATTAGTCTTTCAGCAGAAGGAGAAAAAGGCAGAAAATCAAGCCAAATTGAAATAAATTCAGTTTAAAAGCAGAACACAATTTTTATTCCTTTTCTTAAACAATTTAGCCCAGTGGGATCATATGCTACAAAACTAGATTTCCATATTGGGGTTAAGATAAAGTAAATAAATAAGAATGACAATGAAATTAAGAAAGAAAGATATTTTGATCAAAACACATCTGTCTGTAGATTAAAGTGAGTCATGCATCTGATCAGATGATTAGGAGCAGCCTTAGGATGCCTAAAATGCTGAATACATATCAATGACAGCTAACAGGTAGTCTGTTTGAAAGTATTTTTGTTGTCATAGATAAGAATTGCATATAAATAGTTTCTAAATATATGTCTGTCTGTAACCTGCAAACCTTAAATATATATAGAAAATCAGTTTAAAAGACGTAACTTACCATTGGGAAACATTTTAAAGACCATCAAGGTAAAATGTGTCAATAAATTATCATATTGTAGGCTGTGTGTCATGAATTGTATTGATATGTGGCACAGTTTGATCATTTCACTCCTGCTGTCACAGCAGCATTTGTATCTGATAGCATAATATCTTGGGCATGAAAAGTGCTGTCATTCGCATGAAATTTCTACATGGGTACATAGCATGTTGCCCTCAAACTTAGCACATGCTGACAAATCCCTCCACCCTAAATATTAGAAATGATTTTGACATTCAAGGTTTTAGTGAAGGCAAGATTATTCATTTACCAGCTTTTTGACAGGTCTGAGTTAAGCACGGTGAAACAGGCAGTGAAAGGTCATCAGGCCCATAGTGAAGAGGAGCTGTCATTTGAAGTTGGGAGCATTATCACTGAAATCAGTGGGGTGAGTTTGAAGACCTTATTACTTATTATTATGGTAAAATTCATACAAGCCATGTAGGCATTCAGCAATGAATGTTTCAGTAACAGGGTGCTATTGTTTTAGAATTTGATTCCACATACCTTTATATGGCATTTATTCACTTTATTTGGTTCATCATACATTGATATTCCTTTGGAAGGTCATTATTTGCATGCCTCGAAGTACATATGGAAAAATCAGTGTTCATGTATGAGACTATTTTTGGACAAGATCGACATAAAGGTGTGATCCAGTACAGTGGGGAATGAATAGTGTATGCTATGATGTCATGTTGAAAGCTAAGCCTGTTGATAAACAAATTCTTACTGCTCTTTGTTGTGAAGATTAGACTCAACATGCTCTTTACTTGTAGTTTAGTATCTGGCCACCATTGTGATAAATAATTTTCATCTGGAAGTTTCTTGATGACAGTTAAGGTCTAGATCATTCAGTAATCAGGATTGAATAGAGTTTGGTTAAACAAAAATAGCATTTTATTTTAAAATAACAATTTATATATTTAATTTGAGATGAGTAAATGTATATGCATCAGGGTTCCTGCAGTTCATTGAATCCTGGAAAAGTTTTGGAATTTAAAAAATAAAATTCAAGGGCCTTGAAAAGTTATGGAATTTGTCAAAACCTTGCAAAGTTTTGGAAAAGTCATGGAATTTGAGACTATGGAGTTAAAGAAATTAATTACTACAAATTTCATAGAGCACGGTGAACCGATTAAATAAAATGGTAAAATTACAATCGATAAATGGTTTTAATTCATATAACAAGAGTAAGTTCCCTTAATGGAAGTATCACATGATTTCCAGTGTAGTTCACTAAATAAAAGAAAGCAACTGGAAAGTAATGTGTTTTGTTAATATTGTAAACAGGAACACATACAAAGATTACATTGATCATTGGATTATGACATGAATTACAACATAAAGTCAAAGTGTGCTAACCCAGGTAAATTTAAAATGTACATTTTAAAAAATATTTGTTAACTTACTTGTTATTTTAGATGGAAAGATGTCATTCTTTATGTTCATTTACTTGAAATGCAAAATAGCGCGGTCCTTGAGTTTTATGAAATGGCCCTGGAAAAGTTTTGGAAAAGTCATGGAATTTGTTTTTAAGTCATAAGGAACCCTGATACATGACCTGTATGACTTTCACTGTAATTATGATCCACAGCTGTGAATTTGGAATACACTAGATTTGAATTACACAAATCACTATTTCCATTTGAAGCAGAAATATAGCCTCAGACATTTATAATAGTCAAAGCTGTTGATAGCGGCAATCATTAAAAAGGCAAAAAACTTGTGTTTGTATACAGATGACCCCAGTACACAGGTCAACCTTTAAAATTGGTTTTTGAACAAATACCATACACCAGATGTCATCATCATTATCATCATCATCAATATTTTTATTATTACATTATGGAGATTATATCATGTGCACTAATCAACAAAGTATTGAAATAAAGTATACACGTTGCTCTCTGCCAAATTTATTTGTTGACCTGATTACTTTAATTCATTCAACACTGACTAAAAACAATCTGTGATTTTTGTTTTATGCACCATGAGAAAACACAAATATTTTTTTACTGATTCACATCTTACATATGACTGTAAAACAGATGCTGATTGTTTGGTCCTGTATAAGTTAGACTTGGAAATAATACTCCGGCATTTGCCAGTTTTTATGTTGATGATATAGAAGATTTTAATATGGATCTTCCATGTCTTGTAGAGTAGGCTAGAGATAGAACTTATTTTTTTATACCCCACTGTAACATGTCTGTCTGTCCATCTATTACTCCTCGTTTAAGTTTTTCGTTTATTTAATTACAGGAACAGTGGTGGGTCATCAGTGTTCCATGAACACATTTGTAGTATGTATATTAAGAATATCTGAAAAAGCATCCAGGAAGCTGATTTGTTGTGCTGTAGAAAGTCTTATTCTATCTCATAGAATGAATTTCTAATGTAAAACATTAATTAGCATAACCTAATCCTGCATCCAACTGTTGTTTTGATTCTGCTAAAGTTTTTAAAGAAAGATAGTATCCAATATATTGCTGATTATCACAAAGTCACTACACTGTATGACAGTAAAAGATACATTTTATAGGTGGGTTAAAAGGTCAAAGATCAAGGTTATACTGGGGCATCAGACTTCCGTTTATGTATGCAAGATAATTGCCACATTTTACTTGTGTTTTATTGGTATTTAACTGCAAACATCATAGATCTTGGTCGGCATGTGCAATGTCTACCAGCAGATAATGTTCTATGCCTGTCTGCTATTAAGGCAGTTTGGGTTTATGCACGGTCGTTTTAGTAAAATGTGTTCTGTAAATGATTTAATATTGTATTGCAAGAGTCCTAAGGATAAAGATGCATTATTTCTGTTTTCAGTGTGATAGGGCAGGCTGGTGTGTGGGTATGTTGGAAGATGGAACTACAGGTCTATATCCCATCAACCATGTTAAAACAGCCGAGAACCAGAATGAGGCTTGATGAGGATTCTCATTATGTTCAGGTCATATCAGCATCATCAGCATTATGGCTCACATTTGATCAGCAGTGACATATGTCATATGGTGCAAAATTTTATATACTGGTATTTTCCCCAACACCTTTATTTCACTTCAAAAGCTGTTTTTATGCCTGCATTTCTGTGTTGGAATTTTCAATGGCTGGATGTGTCAGGTTCTTTTTTTCCATTCATTTAAGTTTGAAAAGTCTTGAAATTGAGAAATATGTGTGTATGTTTTTATAGCTCTACTGTATTAAGTTTTATTTGTCATCCCTGAGATATGACCATCAGAAAATAATGAATGAATAATAATAGCTGCTGAGGTGAGGTAATTCATGGCATGAAAACAAAATGGATTGATTTAATAAAACACTTGCAGTTTTTTTATTGTGATGAATTGCAACACTTCTTAAACATTTGTAGACCATAAAATGATAGTTTAAGAAAACTTATAAAAAGAGAATTTCACTCAAAGACTTTTTATTATGTCTAGCTGGTCCTAAAGAAAACGGGTGCTGAACTGACATCTAATCTGGCCACATGACATTCGTCGTAAAAGTCTTATCAAGATTCTGCTTGTACAGAAAGTCATATTGACATGGGGTTCTCACCAGAACACTTCTTATGATATCCAGTTGGTCGTAATTACAAATAGTGCCAATTTGTTGTTCAATATGGCCACCACTGCAGCCATCTTGAAAATCTTTTTATTGCTAATCCTTCTAAATGGAAAGTCATATCTTGAAAATATTGTTTCATCTCTACTGCTGGCCAGATGGATGGCTATATCAGCATGGAGTTTTCACCAGTAGGCTTCTTATGGTACCTAGTTGGTTTTAATGAAAATGGTTCCAGTCATAAATCCAATATGGCCACCATGACTGTCTTAAAAATCTTGATGTCACTACTCTACCAGAATTTATGATCATTATGACATAGGGTTTTCACCAGAATACTTCTAATGATGTCTACACTTTCTTAAATGAAATGGTACCACATTGACATCCAATTTGTATACCACAGCAGTTAATTTGAAAATCTTGATATCAATAAAAAATATCAGGGTCTTACTTTGAATTCTTGGAAATTCGTTTTGCCCGGGTAGAATGTCAGCCGCCTTTAAGGGACTCTTGTTATTGTGCTTCCTTCAATTATATTTATAGTAAACCATTTGCAAGATATAGATAGAACTAGATCATAATATTGTATACTTTCATTGGAATATACCTTCAATTTGCATTTTGACAATTCAGTGACATTTACAATAGATTTTTAGTGTTATGTAATATGACTTCTAACTTGGCATTGATAACTGTGAAAGGCAATCTTATGTTTTAAATGAAAAATTATCCAGAAATTTGTATTACTAAGATTCAAAATCATAATAAGGAAAAAAAGTCATGTTGTGTATTGACACTAGCTTAGGAATCTGAATCAAATTTTAGGGGTCAAGGAAGAAGTGACTTGTTCTCATGGACTGAACAGGGAGATGTGTGTGTGTGTGTGTGTGTGTGTGTGTGTGTGTGTGTGTGTGTGTGTACTTTCATTTGAATTATGCCCTCTATTTCCTAGTATGCATATTTGCATTGAACATTCTTTCAAGTAATACTTCATGTTCGGTTAGAAATATTTCTGATTCATATGTGATTATAAACACATTTGGTTCATCTATAACAGTTAAAATATTCAGATGCCTTGTGAATTTAAAAGAGCACAGTAGAAGCTATACATTGTAATTAATATTAACAAGTAGATTACAGTATTGTGATTGCCAGTTATTAACAATGCTTAAAATGCAGAAAAGGCAGAATTTCTCAGGCAGTCATTAAGAAAAACTGAAGTTTTGATATAATCAGTGATACAGTAATGTAATTCTGTCTTGCCAAAAAGATGTGTTGCTGGACTCATAGCCTTTGATTAGCGACAGAGCAGGATGCACCATTGATAAGTATAATCTCATAGACAGTCTTTGATTAGCTACAGAGCAGGATGCACCATTGATAAGTATAATCTCATAGACAGCCTTTGATTAGCTACAGAGCAGGATGCACCATTGATAAGTATAATGCAAATTACTCTTTTCACTGGATCCACATTTTCCATACACATGATCATTTTGAAATAAACATTGATTTAGCTAAGGTAGTTATGGACTGAATCAATCAAAGGGATCACTTATTATTCCTATCATGTTTATTTTAATATACAAATGCACCTTTTATATTAATAAACATTAAATAAAACTTAGAAGCTGACATTTAAATATATAAAACAAATCACTTTTAAGACTAAATTAAAAGATATTTTTTCAGTAAAAAAATAGAAAGTTAACTGAACTTGTGAAATGTTAACCATTTTACTGTATAACATGAAAGATCCTAAATGGCAACACTAAATGATTGTTAAATTTGTAAATAATTAAGGCTCACTTTTGTTTAATGAAGTAGCCCTGATTTATTTTAATATATTTAACATCAAAGCTTTTGAAGGTCTCAGAAAAAAAGCTTATTATTTTGTTTACAATCTTTTTTGATGACAATTAATTATTATTTGATACAGGGTAGTTTACACTATATGCAGTTACCTATAATGCTAATTGCAGCTCTTTGAAAAAAATCTGGTATTTAAATTCTACTCAGAAAGTTCATGGTTTGGGCTGTTCCAGCAAAACATATGACCCAGGGAAGGCATTTTTAGTGTGGGGTACTAACCCAAAGAATGAATTAAAAAATTTCTTACCATTTTAATATGTACTCTTTGCAATCAAAGTACCCTGACATATTTTTTTTAAAAAAAACTGCCTTACCTGGGCACCATGTATGTTTAAATGGAACAGCCTCAAATGTTTGGGGGAGAATATTAGTAAATTTATGAGATTATTTTATTACGTGTTTGAACTGAACATTTTTGTACATAGGGTCTAAGTAAGAGATACTATATATATCTGGTACATATTTATGTATTATAAATATTCATAAATCATATGATTTTGCCTTTATAGTATGACATGAGTTGCTTGTAAGATTTCAAATTCAGAGGATTTTTATTTATGCAAACATATTTCTTGTATTGTTTTGTATTCTTCCTATGATAGAAGTAATAGCAACATAAATACTGTACTGGTTATATGTAATATGTCAATGTTATATATAATAATTCTTACTCCAGTGAATTCATTATGACGTTTATGGTGCATAATGAGTCTCCAAGTCAGTGCCATTTGAACACATTTTTGACTGAATATCACGTCATGTTATTGGCACCAGTGCACCTAGGCAGTCAAATTTCTTTTGACATTTTTTAGACAATAATTGAGATAATACTGCATGTGTATGACAGTAATATAAATCTGAGAAAATTCTTTTAGTAAAAACGGCAGTAGTACACAGGGTTACAGAAATAAGAAATAAGGCAGAAGTTTGGGTACTTTTTTTTTTTTTTTCTTGAACATTAAGTGAATTATGTTACAGGTATTTCTTTTACTATTTTTTTCAGTGTATTGCTTTTTTAACATATACATCTGGTTCTTCCATTCAGCAATATATCATGCTTGTTTAGTGCAAGAATTTTTAAGTTTTCCAAGACATAGACAAGAAAACACCACTGATTTGACAAGAATATACCTCAGGACAAGAAAGTACAAAAAACATAGAGCATTTTCTAGGCTGTGGACAGATGAAGGTACAGATGCCAATGTGATCAATACGTTGAGCAGGCTGGACAAAAAAAATGTTCAATAGTCTGTACTTTCATCTGACTTCTAATTGTTATCTGTGGAATAAATTAATGCTGCACGTGTCGGGCATGATGTAGTCAGTAACTATGTTCAGAATCATGTATCGGGCATGATGTAATCAGTATCTATGTTGAAGATCAATCCATTACAGGACTATGTGATCCACAGACACCAGACATAAAATAATTGAAATGCTCTGATTTAAAGGTCTCCTGTGATTGCTGAAATTATAGAGATCACATGAAAATTGAGATCAAGATGAGCCATTTAAATTTCCTTTTCTTTTGTTGTAGTCCAAATGATTTAAGTGAATATCCAAGTCATTTGCATGTTATTGGTCTGAAATTAATTTCAAAGAGTTTGCCTTGGGTGCTTGTGATCATATCCCATATTATGAATGAATCTGAAAACAAGATGTTTTGATTGGCTGTTTTTGGTCAGGTGATTATTTCATGTTTACACCTAGTTGGCTAACTGTTTCTTCAAGAAAGTCTTAAATACAGAGCTATAACTGTCTCCATTTAGTGAAAGATCCACACATAAAGGTCATTTTTAGTTTGGCCATGACATTTTTGATCTCTGTATTACATCACACTTATGGGTATTACTTGTTTTAAATGTGAGTAGGTTGTTTTTAGAAGATGATTGATATGTGTGAGTGCCATTGTGTTTAGTAAATATTTATTACAGTGTATTCAATAGCTTCCGTATGCTAGCTTTTACTTAACTTTTTCCAACATTTATGCCTTGCTATATTTTCCTGCTTTTTGACATTCCTGTTACCAGCACTGTCTCGAGACATTATTATTATTTAGTTTAATTTGAATGCAAATGTTTAATCATGGGTACTGTATATCATAATATTTTAATGTTTAAATAAAAATTATTATGAATGCTGTAACATAACATGTTTGCAAGAAACAGATACATAAGTGTAATGCTTTGTCATATTATACTTGGTACAAATATTTTCACAAATTGAATTAAAATATATATATATTTCCATGCAAGATTTATTAGAGCTTCATGTACTATAAAACTGTGTGATTTAGTGTATTTTTCTTGTTCCTTTTTTTTTTAAATGGCCAGTCCCGCTTGTATTCTTTCCCAGTTGAACAAAATAATTAAGTTGAATGAAAAACACAGCATTCTTGTATATTACAATAGTCTACTGACAGAGATTATCTGTATAACCATTAGTATTAGCTTATTGGGTACTGATGCAGTAGCATGTGAGATGAGCATCAATGTTTGCAAGGTACACATGTCGTTATTATCTGAAATTGTGAAAAAAATATTGTAGAAGTAACTTGCAGGACGTTTTTCTTGATAATTGAGATGACCCTGAAACATTGGAGTGGGTTAGTTTGAAAATGGAATGTGAACTTTTTTTTGATCAAGTATGGGTAATATGAGAAGTATTGTATGAACTTATCTATATATTTATTTTGTAAATTTTATTTAAAAAATTTATTGAGTCAGACGTTCTCGTAGAGTTTCAGGTTAGGAGTTTAAGTTATTCTGGGCTCTGTCATCTGGTGGCACATGACAAATTGTTGAACAGTAATTTTCTTTATTGCAAGAATATCTCATTGAAATTATATGGCAGTGTCTTTCAAACTAATCTACAACGACAATTTATTCATGAAATCCTTCATCCTGTAGAATTTTGCCACATGTTGACATTTTTGTTTTTCATATCATGATGTACCAGTTTTAAAAATTGAACATGTTTTAAAAATATTAAACAAAATGATTTAAATTGTTATATGGAACAAAAAGTCATGGAAACACTGTTTGGCACAGGCTTTGGAATATATAAGTAAATCATGTATATTCAATGGAATATAATAGTTTTACATATATTCATAATTATGACTTCATATTGATTAATGATATTTCAAAGTCAGTAGATTCTTAATAGATGATCAGCTGATATTATTGTATAAATACTTATACATAGATAGGTAAATAATAACCCATAGCATAAACATAACAAGTCATAAGACATTTCAGTTCAAGTCAGATAGTCTAGTTAGAAACATCTCTGATGCCCTTATTAATAATATCCTGATTTTTCGCAGGAAATTAATTATTAATTAGATGATAATCTCCAATGTTTCCAACAGTTGGAATTAGATAAGTCTTTATGTGAAAGATTCTGGTAAAATACATTAGAATAATAACCTGTTAGGTCTTTCTGTATATTACTACATAATGATTGGAACATAATGCTCACCTTTATTAGTGTCATTACATAACATAAAAATCAATCACAATTATATAGAGCAATTTTGCTATATCACATATCAACATCATGGAGTAATGCAGAGTCTGTATTGTTATGTGGTATATAGAACCTGTCTTTTTTTGATGTATTAAAATTGTATGAAAGTAATTGAATAATGCAATATGCTATACACTGCAGAATGTTATTCATGATGTAACACCTTTTATATTGTCATGATGTCTTTTGATGCAAATTTCTTTATCCCAACTAAATTATCAAATGAACACATGTGCAAGATCCTGTATATATGGATATATGAACACTGTCCTGAAATGTACTGATTGTTTTTAAGATATTGTGTTGAGACTATGAAAATGAGCATATAAAGCCTTATTATTAGTATAATTAAAAATCATAGATTCTAAGTTATTTCTTGCTTTTTTCAAGTGCTATGTATGCATTTACTGGAGTTCTTCAGACATATTTACCAGTAGCAGAGATTAAATTTGTGACCTATGGGGAAATGCTCCCACCATAGCAAAAGATCAGGTTCATAAAGCTAGAAATGAATGATACCCTAATTGTTTTATTTTCATAGGTACAGTGGTCCTTCACTGTAAACCCATTATACCACTGCCCCACTTGTAATGCTGGTATAGTATTGGGCAACACTAAATTGTTTTCTTTTTTAATTGATTTTTGACATTTCACTCAATGTTGTGGGCTAATGAGAACCAGTTATAATGTTATTTCAGTATTATAGTCTATTTTATGTTTTGTATGCAGTATTATGACATTGCTTTATGAATCGTACCTCAGTATAAGGTTCTCTCACTTGCAACAGATCACTTTATGGCTTTTATGAAAGCATTATAAAGAGGGAATGCTGCATACATTTTTATAGTTTTACTTTTGATGACATTTTTATCAGTACAGAATTTTCATGGTATACCTGTGATGGAGAACAGGTTTGTAATTTCTTCACAACTATGTGTTAGGTTTCTAATACTACAGTTGGTAGCAAATATAAAATCAACAAAAATTAGTACACAGCAAAGGAATGTCAATTCAGAGTGGTTGGATATAATTAACATTTCACCATTTTTTAAAATGAGTAGCTTAATTTGTGCTGAATTTATTTTGAAGAACATGCTGTTAAGAATCATGCACAACAGCTTTAATTAACTCTAATTTGTAATATAGTACCAAGTTTGCATGATTTTTTAACATTTATATCTTCTGTTTTAGTCCAGTGGTTAAGGCATTGGACGAGTGACCAGAAAGTTGTGGGTTTGATTCCCACCATTAGATTAGCTCAGGTCAGTTACCATGATGTGTTCCTTGGGCAAGTCATTTTACTCGTCTTGACATGGTATCATATTAACAGTGTTGTCATACAACATAGACCACCAGTTTTGGTCTTAGCAGGTACAAAGTAATGCTGTTCTTTACAAACGAGTATTTGTGTGAATTTTAGCATGAAGGTAATGAGTCAGTATAGGCTACAACTTTCATCTAAATACTAATTAAATGGGTCAGAAATATTTATCAGTGTGTGCCAATGAAGGTTTTATTTCTCCATTTTAGGAGTGGTTTAGATTTTTGTATACCTATTCAAGAGCTTGTGATATTGGCTTAAAAATATTCTTTAGTCACCCTCTTTTTAATATATATATATATATATATATATATATATATATATATATATATATATATATATATATATATATATATATAATCTATTATTGTACTCACTTTGAATCTCATCCTTGTATTTAAAACTTTCTATAACTTACACAATTTACATACAGAAGGATGGAATAAAAAGTTTCTGTATGAAGAAAAACTCTTTGTTTTACTTTTATGTAGAAATTTGATTTCTGATGCATTATTTTCTTGGCTTGCTAAGTCATTGACCAATCATGCCATTTGTTTATATTGACTTTTGTCTTATTGGCAGTGATCATCATGGAATGCCTGAAATAATGATGACATTAGTTTTGCAACTGTTTGCCTTTGTTTTGGTCAGCAATGGGTAAATAACAACCCCTCTGCCAGTGCCACTAAGGGAATGTACTACTATAAATCAGCCATTACCAGTCTTTTTATTGAATGCAGCTATACAGTAAAGTATTTGCTTGTAAAGATTTTCTTCAAAAAAGTTACAAACCTTGGACAGCTCAGTGAAGACTTTTTAAGGATTTCAGATAAAACCTGATAGTGTTAGCATCAGCAAGCCATGCCCTCTTGGTTGACCTCATCTACCTTGTTTCTGATCAGATGGCTCATTTTGGGTTGTAACCTTTTTACAGGTTACTGAGCAGAATGATTGATTGATTAGTGTTATGGTATATGAACATATTAGAATGTTTGATTGATTAGTGTTAATTGCATATGAACACATAATGGTTGATTGGTAGTAATGGCATTTGAACCCATGATGAACGATTCTTCTTAGTGGCATTTTAACCCATGATGAATGATTAGTGTTAGTGGCATATGAACCCATGATAAATGATTAGTGTTACTGGCATATGAACCCATGATAAATGATTAGTGTTACTGGCATATGAACCCATGAGTGTTAGTGGCATTTCAATCCATGATGAATGATTCATTGAGTAGTGTTAATGGCATATGAACACAAAGAATGATTACTGTTGATGGCATATAAACACAATGATTGATTAGTGTTGATGGCATATGAAGACATAACTGATTGATTTATTAATGGCTTATGAATCCATGATGAATGATTATTGTTAATGTCATATGAACCTATGATGAATGATTCAGTGAGTACTGTTAATGGCATATGAACACAAAGAATGACTGATTGGTGTTAATTGTACATAAACACATGAAGAATGATATCTGATTGATTAGTGTTTACAGCATATGAACCCATAATGAATGATTCACTGAGAAGTGTTAATGGCATATGAACACATGAAGAATGAGTGTTACATTGATTAGTGTTAATGGCATAATCACACATAAAAGTTTATCATAGACATGACCTGTTCTTGTCTGCACAGGATTCAGCCTTGCACCCTTTTGGAAAAGTCAGGCAAGATTACCTCTGAGCCACAGCATCTACCATTGAGTTAATCTGTGAAGATCTGGGTCAGGTTAGACGAGATACTCATTGGTAATGCTGTAAGACTTGTCAGAGAATTCATGCAAATATTTTGCATTTTCCATATTATGTTTATTTTAATTTAAATGTAAACTATTTCAAATATGTTGATGTTACTTGTGAACATTGTCACTGCTACCCATCTGTGTTTTTGTGGCTTAATGTCATTTCTGAGCAGAAGATAGGCTATGTATGACAGCCAGAATAACTGGTGGAGAAAAATCCGGCAAACCCTGGCGAGAACCAACCTATGGGAAGCTACAAGCAGCTTTTTCACATTGAGATTTGAACCCATATGGACAGAAGAAAGACGACAATGATCTGTAAAGATGAGTGCTTTAGACCACTCTGCCATCCTGGGCCCCTACTACCCTTCTTTTACATGTTAAGGGCCTATTCCTTTAATTTCAACCCTAAGAAATGGTAGAACTGTTGTGTGTAATAGCAAAATTATATGACAAATTGGGACATGGTGGTTAATCAAGAACAGACACCAATACCATTGCATCACCAGTTTGTTTACACCTTGAAAGACTATATTTTCTAGACTTTTGTTCCTGCTTTTCTATTATTTTCATGGTCTAAGTTTTGTCTAAATCTAGTTTTCACAAAATAATTCAACAAAGCACAATTAAAAATGAATAGCAAAGAGGATTAAAGAGTCATCACCCTAATTTAAGTTGGTACAACTATATTAGTGGTTTGTATATATGATATTATTCTTCTGGTGATACCAATTGGTATGGATTTCATGATTTTGACAAACAACATAAAAAGTTGTTGTTGTTGTGGAGCTTAACGCCATTTTTCACCACATGATAGGCTATACATGGCGGCCAGTAATAATGGAGGAAGAAACCAGAAATCACCGGAAAGAACCACCGACCCATGAGAAGCTACTTGCAAGTTTCTCCCATATCCACATTTGCCAAATTCTAGACTCGAACCTATGAAGACAGGTGAGATGGCAGTGATCCGTAACAGACAGTGCTTTAGACCACTCGGGACCACTAGCAAAATTGAATTTTCTGTGACACTTAAGGACCCTTCTCCTATTATGAATTTAGCAAAAATTTAATTTTTTGCAAAACCATGAAGCTGAATTTTTGTCTTCAATAAATATATAGACACAAGAAAAAATAGAAAACAAACGACCAATATCATGGAAGAGTGATGATGGATAAAGAGGTTATACCAAATAAGAGTAATGTTTCTGAAAGGACATTTTTCCAACTTAAGTACAGTATGTTGAAATAATTTACTGTCATTGAGGAGGATAAAAAGCTTCAAATGAACTGTTGCACAATAACATCAATCCCTCCCAAGGATAAAGACACACATATAGTGGGCCTTGAAAAAAAATATTTACCTGAAAAAACTTCAGATGAAAATAATTTCTAAAAGAAACAAAAGATATAAGGCAATAGCATGAGAAAAAAAAGAGTAAAATGGCCTACAAAATAAATAATGAAAGAACATAACTACATGTGGCATTCTTTTGTCCCCAACTATACTAGTTTGAAAACTGAACAGAACTTTTAGCAGATTGAAAGAACACTATGAAAAGCAAACCCCATTAAAACTAAAACAATTCACCTTACAAAACAATGGACTTTAATTAACCCTGAAGCTTTTCTAATGATGATGTTAGTTATCTGGTCCTTATCATGATGTTGACACCTGAGGTTTGGAGGATAATTGTTGAACTAACACTAAAGTCAATAACTAACACAGTAAATATATCTAAATACAGTAATCACAGATCAATGTTAAGACAGTATTATATTTATTGAAAGTATTCATACAAAAATAGGAATACAAGTAATATTTATTCTCTATAAATAATGACAATGTCAAAAGAAACGAGTTCCAACATGAAAATGAGATTGCTCACATCACTGACATTTACCCAACATAAAATGGAAGAGCTGCTGGCAAAGAAATTTGTGTCCAAGGGATGCTTTCTGTAAAAGATTTTAAACTTTGTTTTTCTTTACACGTTATTAAAATAACATACAGTACTTTGTTTCAAGGTTTCTACACATTTTATTGTTGTTGGAATCATGGGTTTAATGTCATTTTCAGTGCATGATGGTTGCCATTATATTTGGTGGAGGAAGAAACCTGGGAAGAACCAGCAACCCACAGAAAGATTCTGACAAGCTTTATCATATACCTAGTTTGGCTGATCCCTACATGCGAACCCACATGGATTGCATTGAGATTTCAATGACCTGTAAAGGCTAACACCTTAAAACAATCTCACAGATTTTCATCCATATTTGATTGCAAAACAGCATCATTCATCAAATACTTAAAGCCTAAAATGCTAGAATGCTTTCAATCAAAAATGTTTAAATTCTTAACGATTTCAATGATTTTGTTTTATGCTTTTAGTAGCTAAAGCCATGTATAATGATGGATTTACAAAATCTGGATAAAATTGATTTTTGACCTGAAAGCTCCTTTGCCCTGGATGCTTTAAAATTTCATCAAATCCGATTTAGTGGTTTTTGCTAAGTTAATTTTCTATTTTTAGTAATGGCAACCATGTTCAATGGTGCATTGGAACAATTTTGTAAATTAGAAAGTCTGTCATTCTTTGATGCTACCTGTCAAATTTGGTCAAATTTTGTTAACCATTTTTTAAAGTAGGCATATAAATAAAGGCAGATTAGCATTATTTGTATGAAAGCACTTCGTCCCCGGATGCTCGTTGAAAGATTTGGTTAAAATTTAGTCTTGTGTTTTTGAAGAGTTTAACATAGGAACTGCTGATTAAGATGTGACACAACACTTTACAAATACATGTCTGTACCATAAGCTTATGTTCATAACAAATAACAAAAAAGAACACTATAAGAAAGGAAATACACAAAATAAATTGTATAAATATGCAGATATTACTGGAAAGACTTTGTATTGGTAATAGTCAATATGTATAATTTTAGTCTAACAAGATACTAACATTCACCTGCCAACCTTGAGAAGTCTTTGCTTAAATGTAATAACAGTTTTCTCCCATGCACACACCCCCAATCCCATTAAGAAAAATCCATTTAAAAATAAAGTTTTAAAGAAAATGAAAAATTACTATACTGGCCAGACACTTTATTAAAGTCATCAGCATATATCATATAAAACTACCAAATTACTGGACTATCTAAAGAAGTTGGAGCATTTTTGTTCTAACAAGGAACTTTGTCCAAAATTAAATAAAGAAATTTTTTTTTTAATGGCTTGGAAATCAAATCAGTCCATGTATAACTGATGCATGTAAATTTTCATGGCACTTGGTTTAAATAGTGAGTATGTAAATAGGCTATCATGGATTCTGGAATGACATAAAGCCATATGTACAAAAAAAAGACATCACTTAACTGGCATCATTTAAAGTACTTGTGTGATACATCAACAAACTGGGTTTTGATAAAAACCCATTCATACCTGTTGGTGTCGTCATGCTCACAAGCTAACAGAGATTTAAAAATATTCAAAAATAAAGGTCTTTGACCCTGAAATCAATGTCAGCATTCTATTCAAAATGTAACAAAATCATAATTTAGTTGTATTATCACAGTTAATGAGCTTCATCAAGTACAAAAAATACAAGCAGTAACCTTTGACCTGAATTCAAGGTCAAGTAGGACTGGTTTTCCATAGCATGGACACGGTGGTGGAAAGATCTGAACTATCATTTTTGTGATTAACTGCATAATGCAAGAAGTGAACACCGCATGTGAGTATCACCATTCACTGAAGAGTACTGATAAGATTTCTTAGATGGCCATTATGTTGAAGGTCAGATAATCACCCATTTCATTCAGAACATGCTACAAATTGTTAGCTATATCATTCCTACCATCTATTCAGGAAGATTTTAAGATGGCTATCAAGGCCAGTGAAAACAACATGCTGGTATAACCTTCCTTGAGGTCATATTGATAACAAGATTTTCAAGATGGCCACTATGGTGGCCATACTGGATATTCAAGCAGCACCAGTGTCATTTAGAACTAACTGGGATGAATGAGTTTTTAAAGTTTCCTAGCAATCCTTCCATTACTTAGTATGAGTACGAATAAAAAGCCTTTTCTAACAGACAAATGATGGACAGTGGACCATTACATGTTTTCCCCTGGTCTATGATCAAATGGAGATAAAAAAAAACACAAAAGAAATGGACAACAATAAAAATTCCTAAAGAAGAGTAATTTAGAACATATTTAAAAAAAAATGTCTTAACATATCAAGGTTGGCAGCGAGACTGAGGTAAGGGGTCTTGAAAAATCAAGTTTCACAACAAGCAAGCATAATGACATAATAAAACAATAGGAAAATTTTTCATCTTTACTCTAAGGTAACAGCTCTCTGCATTCATTACAAAGTCAAAATGAGAAAGCTTATATGTTCTAAAAATAGATGAGACAATAGGTTTCATAATAAGCCTTGTTATATAATGCTTAAAGGTCACCAGCCATACTCCAACATTTTTCTTTTTACTTCAGCTTTGCATTACATGGTTAAAAGTAGCTATACTCACACAAAAAACCCAAAAAAACTATCAAGTATAAAGAAGAAATAATAATTTAATTACAAAAATAGATGTATACAATGCTGTTACTTCCCCTTTGCTACAATTTCCCACCTACAGAGAGAGGATGCCAACCAGAAATGACGTACATTTATCCCCACAAGACGAAGTACATGATTCTTGTTGTCGAAAAATAAAACAAACTATGCATAGGGAACATTTAGATGAAACTACTGAAAACTTATCTACTGTTCAGCCTTATATCGATATGCATGTGCGACATGCTAGATTGTGTCGCTTTCAAAACTGTTCCAGTGCTTCAATTTATTTTGAAAATTCCTGTTAATACAGGTAAAAAGGAATCAATGCTGGCTTCCCTATGTCGGCTGACTTTTTTAAAAAAAAAGAAATCGGCACACTTAAAAGAATCCAAAGGAACCAAACTTGGCTTCCTTATGTCAGTTGATTTCATAAGAAAAAATTGGCACACTTAAAAGATACCAAAGTCAGTTTCTGGGGTTTGTTTACTTTGTAATAAAATAAGCTTTGTATTTTAAATCATGCTGGTAAGTTTAAGCAAGGAGTTTATTGCTTGCTGTCAGTTGTGTTTATCCATCACCAGGGCTTGTATTTGTTTGCCAAATGTAATCATAATTTATGTTTGCAGGGCAAGTAGCATACCCAACAATAAGTTGCTTTAATAACACTTCTGTAACCCATGCTAGCTAAAAGATTATCATTTATACTCACAGTAAATTTATTGTAAAATAATGATTTTTATTTGCAAGATACTCTTGTACAGTTAACCTGGATACAATACAATTTTGTAACTTGTCGAGTGTGAAATGGCAGGTGCCTTCAAACAATCGGGTGATATATTTGTCTCTTTTGTGATTTTGTTATTTGACATAAGCAATACACACTACAGTTAAGAATGTATATGCAAGCCAGCATTCACTACATATACAGAACTCGTGGATACATTTTTTTCTTTAATAAATTTTGCATGAAAAAAGAATAAATGATAACAATGCAAGTTTAGTTCTTTCATTTCGTTATCAAATAAGTGTATGTTTATAATTTTTTTGTACTGTGCAATAGGTGGGGGAGAGCAAATATTCAACACAAACTTATTTTCTTATTTGTATGGAATAATGGAGCAAATATGACTGACAATATTGACTAGTAATAACAAGCTAAGATAACTTGAAAAATAAAAATAAAATGAACTGGTAAGAGCTTCATATTGCTGCAGCAATGACAAAATGCTCAACATTATTCTCTCACTTTCATGTGTAATTGAGTGTGTATTATATTCAGTAGTGTTACAACATGAAGCCTAAAATTAAATATATTTGTTATATTTCATGCAACACCCTTAAAAAAATGTATACATATTCTGGAGAATATTATCTAAGTATTATTGTTTAAGAAATCAATATTGATAATTTGACCAGAAGTCTTAATGTCATTGTGCAGATGTATATTTCTTATTTTAAAAAATGTATATATATCTTTTAGTTAGAATGAGCAAGTTATATCAGTTTGTTCTTTCTCTCATATACAATGTTATGAAGTATGATTGTTTTCTTTGAAAGAATATCAAGACAGTTCATTTAAATTTAGTTTTTTCCTAAATGTATCTTACATAGTATCTACTTGTTGTTTAAAGAAAAAGAACTTGTTCAAACTACTGTTAAGTTGAGCCGAACTGTCTTTTCGAATTGGGCTGAATTGTCTTGGGCCAAATTGACTATAATCCAGCATAAATGATACAACTTTCCCATTCCTTAACCCTATTCAATCCCACAGCTTGAATCCACGTTTTTGTCTGGTAAACATAGTCTTTTGGAAAAAGAAGAACCCTTTTTTCCATCATCACTCATTTGGTTACATCCAATTGCAAACAAAGTAAACCATATTAACTGTACAATAGCATGATCGTAAGATATATCACATATTTACGTGGGAAAAGTAAACACTTGAATGGCTAGGTTGGATAGAAGGTCAAATGTACGTGATATCTGTTTTTGGCATGTGGAAACTACCAATTGCTTATGTAGATTGCCTAATTTTTTCATTTAAAAAAATGGATTTTTAAGTCTAATTAAACATTTTTATGTATGAATGCATAACAAATGTGTTTTGTTTCTGACTATGACAAAATCAAATTTGTACAAAATGATTACTTGTATGTACAAAATGCAAGGTTGCATCCAAAGAAACATCTAAATAAAGCTTTCTCATTGATTTTTAAAGACATGTATCTAAAATCTGTAGATATAGGATGAAAAGAAAAATGTGGTAATAAAAAATATTGGAATCTGCATACTGGGTTTCTTTTCATGAATTCTTTGCAATGGAATTTGTAAATTTTTAAAATAGCTTTTAGTCTAATTGCTCTGCTAATAAGATCACTCAGCGGACTTAAGATCAGTGGTCACTCTTTGAATAAAACCACTCATGGAACATAGGACCATTGGTCTTAGTAAAAATCCAAAATTTGCCCACAAAACTGATTAATTTACAAGTATCACTTTGGAAAATATCTTTCAAATTAAACATTTTCGATTTGCACCATAATCTGATGTTTGGTGTAAATCAATCGTCACCTGTATATTTTTTAAAAAAAGATGCAGGATGAATCTACAACTTGCTCACATTAACCATTATTTCATGTTGAGTGGCTTTGGTTAGACTTTATGAAAGCAAGTGTCATGTTAGTTTTTTATTAGCAGTTTGGTGAATTTGTGTCTAACAGATACATTTTATACTGCTATATATTTGCTTTCTAGTTGAGTCCAACTACAAACTACAAAGACCCAGATCTGCTATTGCGCAATGTGCAGACAGATCTTGGTCTATGCAGTTAGGAATAAACATTAGAAGAAACAATTTGACCCTGACCTGCTGGAATATTATGCAACAGAATGTCAGGGTCTATATTGTTGTAGATGTAGTGTAGTAGTTTTTGAATGCCCCCTAATCTCTGCTAATGGTTTCTGATATAACACTATAAAAATCAAAAATTGATTCCTGCTGCAGAGACTTAGATTTTGTCTTATAAGACTTACATCTGACTAAGAAACTATTACACCACGCAGATTCCTGAGCGGTTTAAAGGAAGTGGATAACATATACAATATATTTCCTGTATACAAGCACAATAGACTGGTAACAAGTAATTTAATTTAAATATGTCTGTGCAATAATACAATTTAGATATGGTAAGTGGATAAAAGAAAAATATTATGTATATGAAGAATATGTAAATGATACATTTGTGTAGAAAAAAAATACATAATCTATCTAAAGTTGAATTCTCCATATTTTTACTTTGAAAGAACTTGTATATTTCATTATATAAGCAGGGTATGATTATTTCACAGCCCAACTTATCTTGACGAGTGAAAACCACTGTTGAGCAGAAGAAATTTAAACTTAGTCCAAACATTCAGTACAGAATTAAGAACAGAAATTAAAATTCTGAAACCATTTTCTTTGCATCATCCTTGTTGGTAAAGTATATCAAAAGTGAAACAAGATAACCTAGTGATTCTCTATTTACAATCCAAATTCGTCTTTTTAATTCCATGTGTGTTTATCAAACTGTTTATGGCCTACCACGCCTTCCAAAGATGGCAATCCCTATGCCCAAGCAGCAAGTACAGCAGCAGATTGCTCCCATCATGATATACGTGGCTGTTGTGACCCAGAAGGCAAAATAATACAGCATTGGGTGGCAGTAATTACTAACTGTTGGGTCAGGAGACCAATGATTGTATGTTCTATAGATCCAAACATTGCCTGAAAAAAGAAAAATACAATAAGACAAATTTTAATTGTAATTAACTTTTCTGCACATTAACATTAAAATTTAACCTTTGCTAACTCTCAAAGCCATCCCTCCTGGAAAAACTAAATAAATGTGTATTTCTTGTTGTTATGTATATTTTTTTAATTGTTTGTTAGTTTTGTTTTTTATTTCATTACATGTTACTGTAATGTAACATTGTTTGCTGACTTGACCATGTCCAAAACTGAGTTCATTTCTGCTTGATCTAAATGACTTTAAAAAAAAAATTATTTATGTAAACAACTAATAATAGCTTCATTATTCTCTATGTGTAGCTTATTAACCAAATTATTATTCAGGCAATGTTTTGGAGATTCCTAAGTGAATTTTTATAAGCTACTGTATTGTAAATAAACAAGGCTCATTAGATCATTCTAGAAGGTTATTTTCCACTAGGTAATGTGTATTTTTATAAAATGCTAATTTGTAACATGGGGTCAAGGAGAGAACTATATTATCTTGTAACTGAGGATGTTATCAGTCGTTCTTTAACATCTAGAATTTTAAGTTGTAATATGCCATGTCTAGTTTGGGTTGAATTTTATTTTCTTCCATTTACTGTGATTATTTTCTTCTGGAAGAATAAAAGTGATCTTACAAAATTATTGGATAAAGACATTCATTGGAATTATACTGAATTCAAACCTGGAATAATATTTCTGTGATTTAACATGATACTGTTGACATGCAGCACTTCCCAGACCATAACAGACATGTCCTTGCCTTTAATTCTTTTGAACTGATTTATATTCAGGACTTTTTATTACTAGGACTTATGTCTTTAATCCTTGATCATTTTTGGATTTAATTTGCAATACCTTAAGTTCCTTTTTTAATTTTTTTCTTTTTGTAATCAAGGGAAATAAATTATTTGTTAGATTTTACAAAGCTTGTTGTCTTTGCTCTTTTCTGTACTTTTTGTAAGAGTACAGATTCGTAACACTGTCCATATATAAAGTACACACAAAAAATAGCATCTATGTAAAATAAGCTTTCCATTAACTACTATAATTACCACCCTCTATCACCAGTAGGTGGAAACCCATATACCAGAGGCTCCTATATTTTAGATTGAATAATAAAGCAATGATTTTGATTGCATTTGCAGAGAAATATATGAGGACTTAATGATAATGTCAGTAGGTAGGAATTCTCACAGAAACAATTTACAACAAAAGTTTCCAATCATGAGCATCCAACCTCAATCATCCATTTGGAGCATGTTAGAATATGGGTCATAATGTTAAGGAGTAAACAATCCTGCTAACAAAAGACAGCATCAGCAAGCAACATTGATTATTGTGACACCTAAGATAACAAATAAGGAAAAATAAATCATTGTAGAGGAAGCAATACGAGGTGAATCCAGCAAATGCTTCAAGTCCATAACCATAACACCATTGTGCTGACCCCAAGGTCTGGTGGGTATCCAGGCAACTACCCTCGATTCATCCATGTTTCTCTTAAAAATTACACGGAGGCGAGGAAGTAAATAATCACTTAATGATGGATGGCAACCAGTTTGATATCAGGACATTTATGTTGGGGTGTTGGGTCAGAACCAATTGCCCACTTAAAAGTTGGAATTCACCCATGGCATCCACTTACCAGCACGCCTAACAATGTTGTAAAATCAAGAAAGGACAATTAATTCCCAACATGCAATTACCGGGAATTTGTTGCTGTTGCAGCAACCAGGACAAAGCCAGATTTATCATGCTAAAAGCACATGTACATGCAGTTGTCATCTGATATAACAGAACCATCATTGACATGTGCTCTGTGCATGATGAATATTACCCCCAAAGTTGTTCTAGAAAAATGTCAGAACTTATGTGTCTTATATATGTCAGAACTTAAGTGTCCTCTTGTTCATTTACATACAGTATGCAATTTGCTTATAATATGGTTGAGTTTTTGTATTACAATATTTTAAAGGATTTTGACTGATATCACATGACTACTGGACGCGAGATGCCATGATCTTGTAGGCTGCAAGATTTCTCAGGGGTCATGCTCTCAGGCAAAGTTGGTGACTAAGTCGCCTAAAAAAAATGAGAGAGAGAGAGAGAGAGAGAGAGAGAGAGAGAGAGAGAGAGAGAGAGAGAGAGAGAGAGAGAGAGAGAGAGAGAGAGAGAGAGAGAGAGAGAGAGAGAGAGAGAGAGAGAGAGAGAGAGAGAGAGAGAGAGACAGAGAGAGAGAGAGAGAGAGAGAGAGAGAGAGAGAGAGAGAGAGAGAGAGAGAGAGAGAGAGAGAGAGAGAGAGAGAGAGAGAGAGAGAGAGAGAGAGAGAGAGAGAGAGAGAGAGAGAGAGAGAGAGAGAGAGAGAGAGAGAGAGAGAGAGAGAGAGAGAGAGAGAGAGAGAGAGAGAGAGAGAGAGAGAGAGAGAGAGAGAGAGAGAGAGAGAGAGAGAGAGAGAGAGAGAGAGAGAGAGAGAGAGAGAGAGAGAGAGAGAGAGAGAGAGAGAGAGAGAGAGAGAGAGAGAGAGAGAGAGAGAGAGAGACAGAGAGAGTCCATTAATCTGAAAAAATGTACATCATTAATTTGCTGATTTGCATTCTCTTCTTAAATTTCACTTCCACTGACATGTGTTCACTTCCAGAGTCATGTGTTTTATAAAAAACAAATGTTAAGTTCCATTATGAATTTTTGTTAAACAGGCCAAACTGTAATATGCCTTTAAGGAATACCTGCTATGAACCAAGCAAACAGGAAGCAATTCAGGGTGGAATCAAATGGGTTGGTTTTAGCATTTTCTTCCTCTGCATTTTCTTTATTCTTGTTCATACACCGCTGTAAAAGACTGGACAGAGTCTTCAAGATTCCAAAACTACCAGCCACAATCAGGTAGATCGGGATGTAATATTCTGCTTTGCAATCATTCTTGAATAGCACTCCTGAGAAAATACAAAAGTTTGAAATGTATTCTTCACTACTATATTTAATTTTTCAACAAATCTGGATCCAAAATTTTTTTAAATCATATGATAGCACAGTAGTTCCCATGTTTAATATGGTGCCTTGATCAACTTAAGTAGTCTTGATTCTGGTTCCAATTTACTGGGTGAAAATTCACTTTTGACTTTGTTAAATCCACTTAACATCATTTAATCTACTGCCAGTTATACATGATTATAACAAAATATCACATGAAATAAATTAATTCATAAAGTGGTTTTACATAAAACTAAACAATTATAAAATAACCTAACTTATTACATACCTAAAGATAAGTAATCTTGCCTATGAAGTGGCTTTATACCACACCCAGAAACAAGCTAAATTTATACCAGAGATCATGTTATATAATTGTTTTGACATCTGATTATGCATGCCACCCAATCCATAATTTTAAAAAAATTTTAAAGATAATTTCACACATGGCATAATCTCTTCTGACCAATTCAAACAAAGACAGCTTTCCATGACCTCCATGTCAATTCTGGTCAGAAGCTTAAGGTAAATTGGTGCTGTGCTTATCAAGATTTGTTATATTGCTGAAAATATCCACTGATCTGATTGGTCAATTTAAGTTTATTTGATTCTATATATCCCCGGACAGTTTATGCATATACAATCTGATGCACGTGCTGTAGCATCAAAGAAAGGTAATTCTAATTTGTGAAAACTATGACAGTTGTTTTCTTACATCAAACGGGCATATGTAATCATTAGATCAAACCACAGAAAATAAAATCAGTTGGCTATTCAGTGAGATCACAGTGATTTGAGTGGAGAGATAATCCACTGTACATGATTTGTTTCAGTCAGGATCACATGACCTATCTGAGTCTGGATCAGGTGACCTACTTCTGTCTGTATCAGCTAACCTGTTTCAGTCAGGATCACATGACCTATCTGAGTCTGGATCAGGTGACCTACTTCTGCCTGTATCAGCTGACATATTTCAGTTTTGTTTAATAAAACAGCGATCACCTGATGCACACTTAATGATGACTTGTGCTAAAAACTAGTTTCACAGAAATTTCTTGTTGTGAACCCACTCATGTAGATGTTAAAATTAAAGTGGATGTATAAAAATGCATTAGTCTGGATGAGAATTTTCCTTGTAATGGAATTAAGAAATCTGGTTATTTACTGAGTTTGCAGCATTATTTCATATTCTCATTATTAATGCCATGAAATCATTCACAAATGGACTCACTAAATGATCTGCTTATCTTTCATATGTCATGATTGTGTGCATTAAAGAATGGGTTGATGGTATGCATTAAAGAATGGGTTGACGGTATGCATTAAAGAATGGGTTGATGGTATGCATTAAAGAATGGGTTGATGGTATGCATTAAAGAATGGGTTGACGGTATGCATTAAAGAATGGGTTGACGGTATGCATTAAAGAATGGGTTGACGGTATGCATTAGAGAATGGGTTGACAATATGCATTAAAGAATGGGTTGACAGTATGCATTAAAGAATGGGTTGATGGTATGCATTAAAGAATGGGTTGACGGTATGCATTAAAGAATGGGTTGATGGCATGCATTAAAGAATGGGTTGATGGTATGCAATTTAAAGTGGGTTGATGTTATGCATTAAAGAATGGGTTGATGGCATGCATTAGAGAATGGGTTAAAAAGCAGATTCAGATATTAAGATTGAAAAAAACTTACACAATGTGATAAAATCATCATACAGGATAATAGGTGATTGGTAAGTTTTATTATCTAACTTACCAGTATATGTTATAAATATTCAATAACTGAAGCATGTTTATCTGATAGAATTTTGAAAAGAATGCAGTTTAAAGAAACAATAGCCTCAAGTGGGCATTATATAACTCACCATTTACATAACTCAACAGGTGACCACTTCATTAAGCATACTCATGTAACAGTATCAAAATACATGCTATGTAAATCATTTCCCAAATATTTCATATATTGTTGATTTTACCTATTTTAACTACATCTTCATAAAATTATTTTCAAAGACAAAGGCATAGTTAATATATAGACTCTTGCTCATAATCAAATTATAAACCCATTTATTAAGTTTTATAGAAATTACAAGAGAAATATTGTCCCTAGAGTTAGAAAGATAAGCCCATCCAATTAGTTTTAAGGTATCTCATTAACACCAATTGATACAACTTATTATGGAACTTGCCAATGACAATGATAATGTAAGCTTAAGCAAAACCTGACTGGAATTAAGTCACCAGCATGGTAACTAGCTCAACCTATCTAATATAAGACCAAAAAACTCCTATGATATCTTGATAAGGTAAGATTATTTAACAAATTTGACAAAAATATGACTTATCCAAGATCTTCATGATTTAAGTCTGCTGATCATGTGGAGTCAAAATGAGATCAGAAAAACAATTTCTAGACTAGTAAACAGCCCAGCCAATCACAAGTAAGGTCACCTCATTAATATACATGAATTCTGCACATTGTCAACCTCATTTGCGATATTTATCATATAAGCCTATTGTTAGGTGACAAGGGCTTGTATTCAGTAACAAAGAAAAGAGTGAAAGCCAACAAGCTTTGTATATTTCAACAAAATTATTTTTTCAACTAGACAAAAATTTAAAAATCTGTAAATAGGACTTAGTTAGTGAATATAATCCAAAAATGATTCTATGAATAAAAACACAAGTCCTATCACTAAATAGTCCTATAAGAATCCAGGTTCGAGTCCCAACGACGTATGATTATGGAGGGCAATAACGACAGATGTAGTCCAACATATGAATAACAAAAATTCCTCACTTGAATCACAGTCTTTGTTTCCAAATAAATCCAGAATTCCAGAATTAATTTCTCTGAATATCTTTCAGAAATTTTTATAAGTCAACTTGTTGAGTGTCCAGGAAAAAAAAATAATTGAATCCAAATATCAGATGAAGAATAAAATATTCTGGCAACAAATAAAAACAACACTTTGTTTCTTCAAAGTTTTGAATGACTGGCCAAACCAATAATAAAAATGCATATTTACACTCAAAAACATCACTTCAAATCACGCGAGATTGGTCAGGCAGTCTGTTATTATGCTATTTATGTCACATCAGTACAGACAGCCTTAAAAACCAATCATAAAAATATGTTGTTTACAAAAATTAATGATGCGGAGAAAGTATGTCCGTGATGCTGACCAATTATTTTAACTTTCTGTTGATTTGTTACCAAGGTAAGGCGAACTAAATGCCAACTCTCACGTATTAATATTTTGTTTTAAATAAACAAAGTTTGTGCTAAAATTATATCTCACTACTAAAAATAGAATCCCGAATCCAAGAAAAAAATTCATTTCAATTAAAAAAACTGAAACAAAAATAATATAAAAAGAATTTTAAACCTTAAACAAAAGCAGTTTAATCACATAACACTGTATCTGAACTTTGATCCCAATCAGACAAAAAATATGGCTTCAAGAGCTGTAACATTCTGAGACAATCAGATGCAAGATGATCTCGTTAATATGCACTCATTCTGTTCATTTTCTGAAATTGTCCAATATCCTGAAGATATGTATTCATATTCCAAACTTAATTAAACTCAGATGAGAATTATGGCCTTCTCAGCCAATCAGGTACAATGATCACCTTGTTAACAAGCATTCATCTAGCTCCAGCATAAGCAAACCACCACTTACGTGAATGATTCTAAGTCAGATCAAAAATATGCATCAAACATTTTAACAAATCCAAATAGCTGCAAAACCATGTCATTAACATGCTCAGATGTCCCTTCTTACCAAACTTTTCTGAGATCTGGATGGTATAAACCCACTGGATCCAAAATATGGCTTCTGGACTGGTAACAATTATTCACTGATGGACAATACACAATGTACACCCAACACAAGTAGGGCTATACCATGATCTCAGTTGGCTGTATAGTCATGTGATCCAAAATTAGGACATATACTTTAAGGATATTACATTTTAATCATGTTAATATCATATACCTTTTGAAGTCTTTTAAATTCCTTACCTTTTATCATTTATCTTACACAACTACATGTTTATTGTCTTTTACATTCCTTACCTTTTATCATTTATCTTACACAACTACATGTTTATTGTGTCTTTTTAGAAGTGTTTATCTTCTCCGTTTTTTTTCTTCTTTTCTCATAATTTCTATTGTAAGCTTTTGTAATTCAACGTCAGCTAGTATCCAATGTAAAGACTGGCAACTTTTCAATTTGGACCAACCCGACATCATAAGATGAGCTAACAGATGCTTTTTATTGACATAACACATATGTACATGCAAGAACATGGATGATTTATGCTAGCCCTTATGGTTTACATCACAATCCTAAATGACATTAGTTGATCCAATCTCACGTATAGGACAGACTTTACCAATGTAACATTTTCTATATCAGCTCTTGATGGTTTAGTTGTTCTTGTACTGGGGCTTAATGCCATTTTTCAGCACACGATAGGCTATACATGGTGGTCAGTATTAATATTGGAGGAAGAAACCGGGAAATCCACGGAAAGAAACCACCAACCCACGAGAAGCTACTGGCAAGCTTTCTCACATATCCACATTCACCAAAACTTAGACTCGAACCTACGCATAGAGGTGAGATGGCAGTGATCCGTAATGAAGAGCGCTTTAGACTACTCGGCCACCTGGGGCCCAATGGTTTAGTAAGACCACTGCTACGACAGACCACCTGTCTTGAGAGACCAGATCCTTAAGGCATAGATCTACTGATTATACAGCATTATGACCTGATTTGACAGACCATTATCTGTTAGCAGAAGGGGTGGTTTTTTAATGTATTTCTACTGTATTAAACAAAACTGCAATAAACACGAGTTGATTCTTCCAGGTCTAATGTGGATTTATGTTTATCTGATAATTTTCTTCCTCTTCCTGTCAATCTCATGGAAACCAGTGAGCAAGATTCAATGCAAATTACAACAGAATCTTGTTCCCTTGAAAATGGTTTGCTTAAATATCTGATACCTTCCAAATGATATTTAAAAATTGGCAGACTGTTTTTAATTGTTCTGGGTCTAATGAGTATTTAAAATAATCAACAAAAGACTGGCTGATTGTCTACAATTGTTTTTAGTCTGATGATTTATCAAAATAATCAAAGACTGGTTGATTGTCTATAATTATTATGAATCTAATGAGTAATAAAAATAATCAAAGACTGGTTGACTGTCTATAATTATAATCGATTGGATGAGTATTCAACAAAAGCAAAGACTGGTTTGAAAAGTCAGAAGACCAAGCATCTGTTTATGAGTTACCATAATCAAACTGTTTTAATTGTTTTACCTTTTGTATAAAAAAACTTTCCATGAAAAGTGAAATATATGAACAACAACAGCTCCTAGTTAATACAGTTTTTCATTTTTCATTGTATATTACAAACAGGTGCCAATCCACCAGGAAACCCTTCAACTTTAAGAGATAAAAGCAAATGAGCTTATACAAACATGCTAAAATGACATTGTCATCCAAATTATACTAAAATATCTCCATGGATTAGAATTGATTGCTGATTGAGAAAATCAATCAATAATCTTTAAATTTTAACCTACTTCCATTTGGTTCCTTTGGATCTAGGATATGGACATTCTCCTGTAGTAATTTTATAACTAGCGCACGGATAACTCGAGAACTCGCTTATAATGCAGTATTCAGCATGGCTCCCGATTTTTTCCAAAGAAAATATATTTTAAAATGTGTTGGACGTGAAACAAATCGAGGTAAGAATTAGTAAATGTAACCTTGACAGATACTCTATTTTATGTAAATTTTTGTACCCAAAAAATAATTATTAATAATTTTTGTACAAACAAAATAGGAATACAGTATTGTCGATCTTTTTTTTGCATATGTATATCTTCTTAGTGGTAATTTTCATTTCCGATAATTTAACCAATTTTTCAAATAAATCAAAGTAATATGTGCGAATAATTATGATACATTTACAAAATTATTTTGATAACTGGACTGTGTATAAAAAATTAAAAGGTACAAAAAATACACAAAATATGGTAGTTCTTTATATCATAGGAAATGGTGATTAATGCCATAAAGATAGAATCCATATTGTGAAATTTTCAAGTTCTAATCAGATGTCTCATATTATGTTTGGGGATTTTTGAGAGAAAATAGTTGTCAATATTCTGTAAATAAACAGTCTGGTAAAACAGGATCAATGAAAAATTCTGGTAAATGCTAACAGCTGGCAAAAGAGAATGAAAAAAACACCAATTAAATGTCTTGCTATGTGAAATTCACGTTCTAGTCCTTTAATTTGGCTTCGGTGTAAACATAATAATCATAACATATTTTGTTCTAAGAAAACATGAAAAGAGTCAATCAACCATCACATTGAAACCCATGAGTACTTCTGTGAGAACCTAATTAAATGTCTATTGAATCAAATCAAGCAAGGGAAGTACAATTTAAAAAAAAAATCAAATGCATGCTGATAGCAGAATAAGTTCTTGAGGTCATTACAGTTGACAAAATTCATTTTATTTGACCAGTCGAAAATGGTTTCACATTTTTATATACTTAACATCACTAAAGTATACAATATCAGTATGTATCCTAATCATTTGTAAATGTGACCATGGAGAGAAAAGGAAGTTAGCAAAAGGTGTACTCAGTGACTGAAAAGCTGTACATCATAGATAGGGTTCATAATGGTAAAGCAAAATCCAATGTTTGCAATGAACTAAACAATTGCTAAGTCAACATTTAGAGGATGGCTTAAGGATGAGCCGAAACTTTGGTATTATCTACATGATCTTGATTCAGATAATAAGATCAAATGAAAACGAGCATGGATTGCAAACGATACTGAATTGGATGATGCTGTGTACGCATGGTTCACAAAGCAAGGTAATCAAGGTGTTCCCATCTCTGGAACAATTCTCAAGGCCCAAGCAGAAAAAAATGGCAGAAAGTATGGAGAGTGAATCTCATTTTAAGGCAAGCCATGGATGGCTTTGGAGATTCCAGTGCTGACATAGAATTAAACAAAATTCATTGTCGGGAGAAATATGCTCAGCAACTCAGGAAGCCGCATGTAATTATCCAGACCAACTCAGAGAGATAATCGTCTGAGAACAATACACAGAGGCGGCAGAGAAATCAAAGAGTAAATAAAATGAACAGATGTTTTCAAAATGTGAGGTGATATTTGCCAAACGTGTCACAAACTGCAAGTATTATCATGTTCTAATTTATGTTATTTTAAATTTGTAGACTCATTAAATTGATGTTGTTAATGGCTAAGTCCTTGTAAAATAAATTTCATTTTATTTCTACCACAATCAAATCTACCTATATTGTTTGATCAACCTGGCTTTTTGAAATAAGTGTTATCTTTTGTATAAAAAAATCTACTTGAGATCAAACAATAAAACTAGAATTTATACAATTCAACACAAACATTTGTGACATAGTACACAATGTGCAAAGTTGTACATGTGTTAAGCAAATGAAAACCATGTGGAATAATGTTTTGATGATCTTCTCAATATCCTGTAAGTTATCTTGAAATTAATGTTACTCTGTGAGGAAAAAAGTAAACAAAGCACACCGCTATGAAGAGATATCTAATCACAGTTAATCATAACACAATTACTGAGTATTCAACACTAACATGCCAACCCAACCCACCCACCCCATTTGCATGTACATCGATCCCTTTGTTTTGTTGTTATTGGTCCCTCAATAACTTGCGCCCTCGCTTATAACGCGGTCAATGTTTTTGGACCCCATTGTGCGCAAGTTATCGAGGGAGTGGTGTACTAATATATCCTTCTCATACACCAAATACTGAGCTTCAGCATTTTATATTTTATATAAAAGAAACACTGATGCATAAATTAACAGTTTTTCTGATTTACTGCACCAGTCCTTCTGAAGACTGAATCAAAAGATCAATGCATCTAACTGAACACTTACCTATGACAATCATTGCTATGGGAATTGCCATGGCTATGCCAAGCATTATGGTACATCCAACTAAAATTGAAAAAAAAGAAACATTCTCTTAGAAATAATGCAAACATCAGACCCATATCTGCCATCACTTAATATGCTTGCAGGTAAAGATAAACCCTATTAACTTAAATTCATCATGAACACCAGAATCAAGAGGATATACCAAGAATTTGTCACTAATTATGTAATAGTGAATCTGGCTTTATACTGTTTTCAACTGGATGCATGTTATAATAATTAGAAAAGAGTATATATTTACCTTTGTCTGTCACTGATTTTGTGTGACAGTGAATATGGCTTTACTCCTTAGAACAGAACATATGTTTAACATGATCTGTCAGTCATTTTATGTCACAGTGAATCTGGCTTTACACTGCTTTAGCTGGATATATACACTAGAACATAGATCACATACCATAATCTGTCACATTATGTAACAGTGAATCTGGCTTTGCATTGGTTTCAGCCAGATGTATCTTACAACATTAGAATAAAAAGCATATACTGTACTCAGACAGTCACAAAAAAACATCAATCAAAGCTTACACTGCTATCGGTTCAAACATAAACCATTACAGAACAGAATCCACCACCTTACTATTTAGAGTTATGCAAATTTTACATTAATGCAATCTCATATAAATTTTTTAAATTTATATATTTTTAGTGAAGACTAAAAATTAATGAAATTAGTTTTTTAAAACAAGGAACATAGGATCTGTAAACAGCACAAAATGAAAGATATTGAACTTAATTATGCATTATAAACAATACTGAACTTAACTATGTATTTTAAATGATACTGAACTTAATTACATATTTTAAATGATATTGAACTTAATTACGTATTTTCCATAAAAACTTAAGACATTGATACCAAACATTCAAGTTATGTGATTTCAAGTTGTGTAACCATTTTTGGGAATGTCAGTCAGGGTTTAGCTGTGCCCAAAAAGCATTTAGGATTAAGGGGTTAAAAGAATTACATTTATGTTATAAAAGGTCGAAATTAAAATTATGCTCTATATTGTTATTGGCAATGCAGATAAAAACATTTATAAAGTAGATTTATGCAATGTACAGAAAGAAAGTAAGCTCCATTATTCACCTTTTCCTCAATAACTTGCACACAATGGGGTCCCCAAACATAGACTGCACTATAAGCAAGGGCTTGAGTTACCGAGGGACATTGAAAAGTTGAAAAAAATTTCTTAGACATCAACAGCCCAGGGGTGTGAGGAGTGGGGGTGGTGTCTTTGGATTAAGGGAACTGGACCATTTAATGACTGAATGCTCATTTTACAATCAAACTGATAATAGTTTTTAATAATGCACTTTTCCTAATGAAGTTGTTTGTTATACTGTTTAAATAACATTTATTTTCAAAATATCCAAACTGTGAAAGATCATTCCAACTGGTTCCAACAACCATCACATGTACGCGAAAAAATCTGTCATTGCCTTTTGTTTTCTTGGTGAGTCTGGTTCCAAGAGTGGTATTATTCATATCCTGCAACAAATCAGAAGTCAAAAGAGCAGGGAACTTGACTAGCTGTCGATACACCACCAAGTCTTTTTTTTTTCAAAAACAAGTGAAATTTATTTTGTGAAACAATTGTCAACATCAAACCGCAATTTTTATATTGTTAAATTAGTACAGTATTGATGTCATGATTTCATTGAAAGTAATAATGAAACTCCTCATCATCTAAATGCCAGTTCTTTATTTTACAAAGAATTAATTTCACTTGGTTGCCTTGCTATCTTTGATCACAGTTACCAATGAGTCGGTTAATTTGAGGTAGTTTATGTTACATACACAATAACATTTAAAACAATGATTGATCAAATGAAGTGAGTTCACCCAAAATATGACCGGAGCCACTGCATTTTAAGTTTGTAGGATTTTCATGCTTTTAAACTTTTCTTTTATTCCAGCACCATTATTTGATTCAAAAGACATAATTGACGTGACAAATACAAAGTAGGCCAGCTTTTAATTCTGTGCAACAATACAACAAATACTTCCGCAAGTCAGTTATCAGAACACGGTTGACACCTAATTAGGTTCTCAGAGAAATGCTCACAGAGATATATGTTATGGTAGATTGACACATTTTACGTTTAATAACAAGAGGACACATTGCATTTATGATGATTACACTTAAAAGGAACTAAAAGATGGAACCAGAACATAAATTTTAATTGATAAAAAAAATTCTAATTTGTAATTATATATTAAAGTACTGCCTCCTCTTGGCATAAGTGACATTTTCATTTATCAAAATATCCATACAATTATTTAATTGCTGTGGACTACCATTTGGTAAGAAAATGTAAAAAATTGTATGACTTATTTTTAAATTTGATATTTCATATTGTTAATTAAAATTTCAGCTTCTATCTACTGTTTTCAATGATAAAACGAGCAATATACCAAAGTTTCCATTACTTTTTTTTTATCTTGATTTTCTCCAAGTTCAATAAAAAGGGATTAATTTTATTTTCTGGTTAACAAATGTGATCCACACCTGACCCCCCCCATTACAAGAGGTTCACAAGTTATCGAGGGAGTAGTGTAAACTTATATGACAATGTCCAGGAGTATTTTAGACCAGAGTACTCATTGATAAATTTAAATGACATGGTAAAGGGATATTTTTGACCAGTCTACTCAATTATATATTGAAATGATTAGGTCAATGGGTAATTTTTATCCAGTGTAATAAATTATACATTTAAATGACATGGTCAAGGGGTTTATTTTACCAGTATACTCAATTATACATTTAAATGACAAGGTCAAGAGGTCATTTTTACCAGTGAACCATTTACTCATCTATTACATAAATGTATCACACATTATCCCAACATCTTTTCTTTCTGATACAAATCAGAGGTAACTATAATTGTACTTTCCAAAGTCATAAATGCTTCTGGCAGAGATACATCTGTCTAGATGTGCAAAGAACAGTCTTATAATATAACATATCTTGAAAATAACATGTAACAATATTTTAATAATCAATGATACACCTGCATATTGAATTTTTAATTTTATTCCTGCAACTTTGTAATGAAAATAATTAAAGAAATCATCTACATGTAGCTTAAATTTTATGCATCATTTATTCGTTATGACCTTAGGATGTATTAACAACAGCAAGCTTGAGAGCAGTTTAAAATGGCCATTTACTTCCAAGGTTTTATTTATAACATGCCTATAAATTATTCCACAAAAAATGGTGAGAAAATATTCCATCTATATTTTAAAAGTATTAAGAAACTCCACCCTGACTTGGAGGAACCTTATACAGAATCTCAACAAATTGTATTTGTGTACATGGTAACACCTTAAAAATGCATTTTAGAATTACCTTTAAGCATGACTGTTTTGAGAAGTGGAGTAGGCCACCATTGAGTGGTTTTAGAAAAAGACCACAAATAATGACATCAAAGCTTATCACCATATATATTATAATGTCCCAAGATCTGAAGTCATTAAAATCAAACTTGCACAAACTTACTGCTGAGGAAAAGGATAACTGAACAAAATAAGTTGCATATTCATAGGCTATGTTGAGATGCTTCTAATTTCTATTGCGACAATATACAACACAATAGCAAGATGATGCACTGATTTTGTTAGAGAATCACGTAAAGATATTCTATTTCAGAGCATCAATAATTGATAGCTATTACTGCACAGGCATGACAGCTTCATTGGATAAACATGGTTTGCACTGCCACATTGACGACTTCAACATGTCAATATCCTTTAAAAGGCTATGTCACTTTACAGACATAGTTAGCTCCATCTGAAGAACTGATAAAGACCAAAGTTAAGACATGCAAGTCATAAAGGTAATAATTCTTACAGCAAGAGTCCCTTGAAAAGACTGATACTCAGCTGTCTGAAAAGGAATTTCCAGGAATTCAAGATAAGACCATTTCTTATTTTAAACTAGAGAGCTGCAACCATTTCTGATAGTCTTGAGCAATAAGATGTCATTCCATAAATTCTTATGATCCATGACCATTAGGCCTAAAGGACATGGAAGCACAACAAATGGCCAATGTATCTTAGATGATTGCCATTATATGTACCAAGTTTACAGTGACCCATCAAAAACTTTCAAATTAATGGCATTCACTTGATTCACATACACTGCATCAGTTATGACAATGATGGATGACAGCAACCTACTAATCTGTTCATCTTAAAATTATGATCATAACAATTAAAAATGGTCATGGTGATCTACTGAAAACTGTGAGGTTATTTGTGTACACAAGGCTGTCAAACACAACATCAGGCTCCAAGCCAAAAAGGGCAATAACTCTTAACAAACATTGCAGGAGTCATTGATTTGCTGATCCCTGAACATTTTTTCTGCTCATCAGTTTCTGAGAAGTTATTTAAACTGTTTTTGCTTCTATATTTAGTAATAGCAGCCATGCTGGATAGTAACTTGCCTTTAGTTGTACAAAATTCTAGTAAAATTATGCCACTATGGTTTTATTGTCAATATTGGTCAAATTCGACATGTTTCAAAGTTGTTTCACTATTTTTCTGTTTTATTGACAACTGTTTTTCTAATTTCAGTAGTTTTTAGCTATATTTGAATGCAGTATGGTATCATTTGAATAAATTTGTAAAATCTTGCTGCCAGGATGCTGTCAGTCAAATCTGATCAAACTTGCTTCACTGGTTTTTGAGAAGTCATTTGGAGTACTTGTTCTTTATATAGTAATGACAGCAATACATCAGACTGAATCAGCATGGCTTGTAGAAATTTGATTGCCCTAATTTGTACGGCCTGTAAAAATTTGATTGCTCTAATTTGTACGGCCTGTAGAAATTTGATTGCCCTAATTTGTATAGCCTGTAAAAATTTGATTGCCCTTATTTGTACGGCCTGTAGAAATTTGATTGCCCTAATTTGTATGGCCTGTAAAAATTTGATTGCCCTAATTTGTACAGCCTGTAGAAATTTGATTGCCATAATTTGTATGGCCTGTAGAATTTTGATTGCCCTAATTTGTATGGCCTGTAAAAATTTGATTGCCCTAATTTGTACGGCCTGTAGAAATTTGATTGCCCTAATTTGTACAGCCTGTAAAAATTTGATTGCCCTAATTTGTATGGCCTGTAGAAATTTGATTGCCCTAATTTGTACGGCCTGTAGAAATTTGATTGCCCTAATTTGTATGGCCTGTAAAAATTTGATTGCCCTTATTTGTACGGCCTGTAGAAATTTGATTGCCCTAATTTGTATGGCCTGTAAAAATTTGATTGCCCTAATTTGTACAGCCTGTAGAAATTTGATTGCCATAATTTGTATGGCCTGTAGAATTTTGATTGCCCTAATTTGTATGGCCTGTAAAAATTTGATTGCCCTAATTTGTACGGCCTGTAGAAATTTGATTGCCCTAATTTGTACAGCCTGTAAAAATTTGATTGCCCTAATTTGTATGGCCTGTAGAAATTTGATTGCCCTAATTTGTACGGCCTGTAGAAATTTGATTGCCCTAATTTGTATGGCCTGTAAAAATTTGATTGCCCTTATTTGTATGGCCTGTAGAAATTTGATTGCCCTAATTTGTATGGCCTGTAGAAATTTGATTGCCCTAATTTGTATGGCCTGTAGAAATCTGATTGCCTTAATTTGTAAGGCCTGTAGAAATTTGATTGCCCAAATTTGTATGGCTTGTAGAAATTTGATTGCCCTTATTTATGCCATATGTCTGTAATTTAAGGGTCAATTCAGGTAAGCCTTAAAGTTAAACCATAGGGATTGGCAGGTCTGTGCAATGCCAGTGTTGTTAAGATGTGTACAAGACAAAATGGGAAATAACTATAGTGTCAATGGTGTGTACAGATATTTTTCAGTATGCACATCTTCATGTAATAACCATAATATTTACCTTTCAAATTTGAACAATTAATGACAAATTATTTAAAAGGTTTCCTTACAGTCCATAAAAAACAAATACTGCATGTCAATATGTCTAGTTGAAATAATAAGATTGTGTCAGACGAAAGGATTTTAGGTTTACTATATACTATATACAAAACTCAAGGGTATAAAATATATACCTTCATAACTATAACTCATAAAGGTGAGTGAAAAAATATATTGACTGAAAACAGTTACTCATAATGTATTCTTGACCAGGAGAACTTGAACTGTTCATATTTCTTTTCCATTTCATGAACCTGACTATTCATTTTAATTTCTCTTAACTTAATAGTTAAACATATTATCAAAACACTTCCCATACCTTATATTTCCATGCAGTATCAAAACAATTTATCATAACCATTGTTAACAAAATCCAATAGCCCAATGCCCAAGGCTCCACTAATTTTAAATCAGGCCTACCTTATATTCTAAGTGAAGACCCACCAGAGTGCATAGCTTGTAATGAACCATTCACATTCAAGCAATTTATGCTGAAGAGCTTCGATCTTCAACCTACGCGTAACCATTACTACATTGTGCAAGACATGAGGGAGCTCTTTGATACAGTTAGCATTACCAACATTATAGACTTCCTTAAGGAAGCAAACATTTATCATAAGTTATAGCTTTTATTTTATCACCTTGTTCAGTTTTGTTTTATATATGTTCAGTTGATAGATTTTAATTACCAATCATATATTTTTGTTATCATACATTTGCACTTCCCGTTGATCAGGAAACTTTTAATTATTTACCATCGTTACCATTTTTATCGCTTTACCTTTAACTGTTTGGTCTCCAATCACTGGTCGATACAATTTTTTTACCAGTTTTAAATAAAAAAGGATATAACCTTATGTTTGGCGCTAAATAGCCTCATAGTGCTGGTGCGCCGTAAAAATATCAATCAATCAATCTAAGTGAAGTGCCTATCTGGCTTGTCTAAACAAATCTAATTTGCATAAGTAAACTCAGATCATGATGACAAATGTGTCAATGTATTTCCAAGATATTGACATACCTGCAACATGTGGAATTTCAATCAGAGCTTGTGAGTTTATTTTAGTCACCAGTCCAGGGGCTGTATCTAAATTTTTGTTTGTTTTGATAATTTACATCTCATATATTATCAAAACAATTTGTCACATGCAAGATTTATTAAATCATTATCTCAAATTAATCTTGAATAGGTTTTCCATTAAGTATGCTGTAAAATAGTATCAATCTAGACTTTTATTCTCCTTTGATTTTTTTTAAAAGTAATTTTTGACCTTCTTATTCACAAGATGGTTTGTTTTAATTTGGTCACAACCGAAGCAGCATTCCCTGATTATATCATCCATTATAACTCTGGAGTATACTGTGTCATTTGGAAGTCATCATACAATGATGTATATTATAAATAGAATTTTACTTATATTCTGATTTTAAATATTAACATTAAGAATCATGATGATACCTCCAAAAAGGAATAAATAAATATTTATATATAAATATAAATATATAATAAAAGTTTGCTATTATGTCTTGCTGCAGTGTTTGATTTCTAATTTTAATAATCAATATTATTAACCTATCAGATTTCCATGTGGAGTTTACATAGATGTGTGTGATAAATTGAAGTTTAAACTAATAAGCCATGTGAATCATTTTCGCTACACAATGCTCATCAATCCACATTGTTCTACCTCAATGATATGGAATAGAGTGGATTCATCTTCGCTACATGAGGGTCATCGATCCAGATTGTTCTACCACAATGACATGGAATAGAGTGGATTCATCTTCGCTACATGAGGGTCATCAATCCACATTGTTCTACCTCAATGATATGGAATAGAGTGGATTCATCTTCGCTACATGAGGGTCATCAATCCACATTGTTCTACCTCAATGATATGGAATAGAGTGGATTCATCTTCGCTACATGAGGGTCATCAATCCACACTGTTCCACCTCAATGATATGGAATAGAGTGGATTCATCTTAGCTACATGAGGGTCATCGATCCAGATTGTTCTACCACAATGACATGGAATAGATTGGATTCATCTTCGCTACATGAGGGTCATCAATCCACATTGTTCTACCTCAATGATATGGAATAGAGTGGATTCATCTTCGCTACATGAGGGTCATCAATCCACATTGTTCTACCTCAATGATATGGAATAGAGTGGATTCATCTTCGCTACATGAGGGTCATCAATCTACATTGTTCTACCTCAATGATATGGAATAGAGTGGATTGATCTTAGCTACATGAGGGTCATCGATCCAAATTGTTCTACCACAATGACATGGAATAGAGTGGATTCATCTTCGCTACATGAGGGTCATCAATCCACATTGTTCTACCTCAATGATATGGAATAGAGTGGATTCATCTTCACTACATGAGGGTCATCAATCCACATTGTTCTACCTCAATGATATGGAATAGAGTGGATTCATCTTCGCTACATGAGGGTCAGCGATCCAGATTGTTTTACCACAATGACATGGAACTAAATGATAATTCTTGGCTAGTGAAGAAATGTTTGCTTCTGTTAAAAGTTATGTATTTTCAACTACCAAGTAGTAGTACATTGTGTCAGTCAGATGAAGTTCAGGCAAAAATTAAAGTGTGTATCATAATATAATGTACAGTTTGTATGATAATGTATCCTAAAGTCAGATAGCTAAAATTAGCATTTTTGAAATAAATTCATATTGAGCCTAAAAAGGTACCTAAAATGATGTGGAATAACACAATTACTCTTTCATCTTTGCTACAAGCAAACACTGATATATTTTTGTTACCTAATGCTTTATTTACCTACTGTTGACTGGCTGAATTATAAAAAAAAATTGTCTTGTTATTTGTTATTTTTTAAGGTTATTAATCAAGATTTGTTTATCACCTTACAAAATGTTATGTGACTAAATAAATACATTATATATACACCTAAGCTTATTACTAATACATGGCATTTTTTTAAAACTCATTGATCATTACAGTTCTAATTACACCATGGAAATGTAAATTAATAGCAATGTTATTTCTATTTATATCAGAAGAGATTTTGATCCTAATCAAATTCATGTCTATAATCCTTGTTTTTGTAGTTAACTTTGGAAGTTAGGGGAAGCTATGTCACTTTACTGGGCAGTTAGGTCTGGTGACGTTTGTCCAGGCAGAAAAAAATCATAGTTCAGGGATGGTATTTTGTTACATAGGAGAAAAAAGCTGGGAAGATATGTAAACAAATGAGGAGAGAACCTGTACATTTTCAGATGCTAATAAAACTGAATATGAAATTAATTTTTCTCTCTAAATTGCAACACACACACACACACAAACACACCTCTCCATGACAGAATTAATTTTCAAGACAATGAATATTTAATCTTGTCACATTTGAAAAATTTATAACATTCAGATTTTACCCTAGAAAATTTACTCAATTTCTTGTGAAATCTTTTATGATTAGAAAAGATAACTACAGGTAACACCTGTTATAACACGATGCTCAGAGTCCAAAGAATAACATCATGATATAAGTGAGATCGCATCAATTTTTTTGAAAAACTTTCCCATTGAAAATGTGCATTGAAATTTCAAATATCACAGTTTAAACTAACCTCTTCATCATATATTGTTTGTTTTGTTCACCATGTTTTGTCAAATATACTTGTTCTGAATTGTATACATGCCAATATGGTGGAAAAGGTGCAAGGTGATGAGGTAAATATGCCCACTGACAATATTTATACTAAATATAAGCTAAATCATGCATGCAAAAAATAATAATGAAAATGATGTGCAATTACGTTTCTGAAACATTTATTGAACAATTTACCATAGAGTATTGACAGCTTTTATTTTTTTTTTATTAATATAACACTGTAATATGCTTATTTAAATTTCAGAAGTTAAGACAACATTAAACGCAGTGCTGGGATTAAAAATCTGCTAGAGATATGATCAACTGGCTTTTCTGAGAGCATGTATTTAAGATGTTAAAAAGAGAGATCACCTTTAATTAAAAAATGTGGGCCATTCTTCCATCGCATTATAAGCAGAATGATGTTATAACAAATTGCATTATAACAGGTTTTACCTGTACAAATGATCAAACTAGAAGAGATGATTGCAACATTATGTCGTTCACTGCATTTATAGTAAATTAACCATCAAGCTATTTACAATGTTTGGTGGACAAAAAAAAAAATGCATAAAACTGGCACATAATGTTTAACTCTGTAAGTTATTTAAAATTATACTAGAATTACGAAGCCCAAACTTTTCTAAATCACAAATCTTACTTGTTCCAATAATAATGGTACAGAATTTCCTTGCAAAATCAACATTCCCATGAGATTCGGAACGTGCTGACTTCATCCGACCATAGAGGGAGTCATATGTTGGAGGGGGGTCTGTGAATAATGAAAAAAACTTTAAATTACAAGTTCTTTCATGCATGAGGTAATTCCTGTATGGTAGAATGGTAACACGAGGGATTTGACAGTTGTGAAAAGATACATATCACTATAATATATATATATATGTGTATGTGTGTGTGTGTGGAAAAAGAAAAGATAGAATTTTATAAAAAAAATTTTGTTAGAAAAAAAGGTGACCTTACTATTGTGGGATTTGGTCGGCTCATCTGAAAGATATGGTATCAGTTAAACCTTATCAAAACAGTCCATAATAAAATTAATGCTCTTCTGGCCTTGTTTTCATAAAACAAAGTTCAAGAATTTACTTAAAAAGTTGATATACAACATGCCAAAGCTAACACTGATATTTGCACGAAATTTTCTATCTTATTAATAAGACTGCAATGATTACAAGTCTACATGGCTTAGCTCAATTAGCTTCCTGTAAATATTTTCAAACTGCCAATTCTGTAAGTGCTTCCTGTATATATCATGGAAATCATGTATTAGCTTACTACAGCTTGTGTGCATGCCAGACTCTTTGAAAGATTGGAGAATGGATTACAGTTTTGTATTTATGTACTAAAAACAACAATTAGAGGAACAAATATGATCTTACATGCAATACTACAACTGAATAGATACCACAGCAGTTCTAAATGGCTGCCAACATCTGGTGTAAACAAACATGCAAAAGACTGTTAGTGATTCAAGAAATGTCACATTAAAAAACAAAATTACTGGTTACATACGTCCACTTCTCTGTATATGATAACTATTTAGTAAGATTGTTTTATTAATTCTCTTTTCAAATTGTGATCTTCATCCCAACTTTGCTGTTGCATGGAAAAATAAAATGGATGAAATTTGGATTCTATTACATATTTCACATCATGTGGATTTACAGCTGACAAAATATCTTTATAACTTATTTTTTTACCTTTGATAAAGAAATATTTGTTAACAGAACCAGAGTAATATTTTATTTTAATGAAGCACCTTTTCAAGCTTGTAAGCCATTGAAGTTTCTTATAGCCATTGTTGACCGAATAAGATCATCATATGCACATACCTAAAAGAATGCCTGTTTCATCAAGACAGTTAATATGGTTGCTTTATCTAACTTGACAGACATATTCAGGAAAGATGTGCCTTAAAAACAGTGTCACAGTAATTTGTAAGGATGTTGTACCTCAGTTATTGGATAAAATATTCAGGTAAGACAATGCCTTAAAAAAAAAAAACAAATGGAAACCATACTGGATGTCAGACTTGCAAGTTTCATTTCAAACCAACCTGACATCATAACAAGTCTTTAAGTGATGGCCTGGTGTGTGTGTGTGTGTGTGTGTGTGTGTGTGTGTGTGTGTGTGTGTGTGTGTATGTATGTATGTAAGATGTATGTATGTATGTATGTATGTATGTATGTATGTATGTATGTATGTATGTATGTATGTATGTATGTATGTATGTATGTATGTATGTATGTATGTATGTATGTATGCATGCATGCATGCATGTATAGCACTGAGGCTAAAACATTATCTTTCCTTGCAATAGTGTGGTACTTTGCATTTGAACTGTCTCTGCCATTACCTCCAGCTAGTTTCCATATTTACACTGTCCCATGACTCAATGCATGATTCCATCATCAATGCATCATGACCCCCCCAATACTATCTTTTTTGATGTTACTCTTAAGACATAAAATGAAAATCACTGTATGGTATACAACATGCATTAAAGGAGATGGCAATATAAGACCATCCTTATTTTATGGTATGTATCATGTTACAGGGGATGGCAAGGAGACCAGACTCGTTTTATTCCATACATCACATATTATAATGAATTGTAATATGAAACTAGACTCATTTCATGGTATGTATCATGTTACAGGTGATGGCAAGGAGACCAGACTCGTTTTATGCCATACATCACATATTATAATGAATTGTAATATGAAACTAGACTCATTTCATGGTATGTATCATGTTACAGGTGATGGCAAGGAGACCAGACTCGTTTTATGCCATACATCACATATTATAATGAATTGTAATATGAAACTAGACTCATTTCATGGTATGTATCATGTTACAGGGGATGGCAAGGAGACCAGACTCGTTTTATGCCATACATCACATATTATAATGAATTGTAATATGAAACTAGACTCATTTCATGGTATTAATCATATTAGAGGGGATGGCAAGGAGATCAGCCTCATTTCATGTGATACGTCATTTATTATGATGGATTGTAATATGAAACCAGACTCATTTCATGTTATGAATCATGTGTTTTATTGGATTATAACATCATTCATCATTCACATCATGGATGATGGATAAAAAGGATAGCCAATGAAATTGGGAATTCAAATGCAAATCAAATTGTACATTTCATTAAGGTTGGATGTTAAAAGATGGGGGGGTAAAGAAGCAAGAAATCTGGGAAGCACTATATTTAATTTAGCTTTTTTGTTTCCTTACTTCTATTTTGAACATGCATAATTTCTTTAGAAGAAACTCATATACTATTACCACACTGCTATACCTCAAAAAGACCGACTCCAATTTTGATAGGAGTTTATGCATAATTAGTCAACAGTATTTACATTGTTTTCAGCTTATAAACTTAAACACCTTACTCACTGAACTACTGTACTTGTATTATAGATTCAATAATTAAAATCAACTTGTTGGACTGAAACAGCCACCCTGCCAGTATTAGTGTGAAATGAACAGTGTACACAAACTACAACCTTTGTCAATTAATCAACAACTGTGAAACAAAAATGATAATGGCCTTGTTCTGATTTTTACTGAGCATTTCTGCATGCATTAATTCTTTCATAAATATGTGACTTATGCTAACAGTAACAAAATAGAATTAATGGACCTGCCTCGTGACATAAAAAAATAAAGTTTATTAAACAGTAAAGGCTAAATTGCAGTCTGAAAATTGGAGCTGTGATATACAAATTTACAATGTAAAATCAACTTGTTTGGATGAATAATTAACAATAAAAATGACAGTAAACATGATATGTACCAAGTAAAAACTGTAGAGTTATTGGAAGTTTCATGCTGCCATGTGGCCTATGGATAGGACAGTCCTAAAATTACCATTTTTTACATGTTGGAAAATTCAGAAAATATAAACAACACAATCTGATATCAATCAAAGTAATGTACCTCAGTTTACTATCAGTGAACAAGAACTGGTCACTCTTAAGCTTTACAGATGGTAAATTTACCAATTAAATCTCAATCTCAACAAATTTCTTGACACAGAAAAGGATAAACTGTTTTATGTACCTGTATGTCTTAGGACAAGAAAAACAATTACACTTTAGTCTCAAGTTTAAGAGCCATTATTTTTCTTGATAACATAAGCCAGTATATACCATACAAGTGTTAAGACAAATTATACAATTTTTCGAAGAATATTATATCTTACCGAAAGGAAAATGTTGGCTGGTTTGTTCATAGTTGGGTGGAGCTTCAACATCCTGTTGATAGCCAGTGGATGAATATAGAGGGGGTGCTGATTCAGCATCCTGTTGAACATAAATAATTATGTGCATAAAGCGTAACCCTTATATTTGATAATGAAATATACTCAGTAATAATTATGCATCTGTACAACTTAACTTAAAAAGGTTTTGCATAAAACAGTATATATATATATATATATATATATATATATATATATATATATATATATATATATATATATGCAATAAACTGACAACAAACAGTGCAAAACTAGTATCTAACTAACCTTAGCACTTTCAAATCTTAATGAGTCTTTTTCAAAGGCATTTACAAAACATAGAAAAACCAAACAAATAAAACATTGTATTTGTAAAACTCTACATGGCTGTTTCTACACGAATTCAACCTATAGATGCATCATGTCTTAATCAGCCTATATAAACTTGCTGTGGATCATGTTCCTCCAAAGTGCACAGATACAGATATGACCATGCATTCAATACCAGCAAATCTGGATCTAAACAAACTGTTAGGAGTGATCAACAGAAGATGCAACATTAACCATGATCTGCTGGTGCATTATATAATGGCAGATTGGTTTATGTTGTTTGCAGTTGGACATCTGAGAATATGGAGTAAATATTCTACCTGCACCCCCATTACCTAGGGTTGCAAAGTGAAAACTTATGTATGTTGCATGTCCTAATAATATGACTGTTCAGTGTTTGGTCTAAATATATCCATTAAGTGTTACTATAAATTTTATATATCTGTTCTTTAATCCCCTAACCGGGAAGCAATGGGTTTTGAGTTTCACTTTCACATTCTGATTACATTAAATAACAAACAGAAGCTTTGTTTAGTATTTACAGTATATAATATGAATACTCATGCTTGATTCAAAAATTTTCTCTGACCTGTGGCCCAGGATCCTGACATGACAATCAACTATCCAAAAGCATTTATTTCCAACCCCTTTGGATCCATGGATGGAACATATTTTGATAAAGTTCCTTAGGCTGTTTTTAGTTTCTAATAAAAATATATTACAAAAAAGGCTTTGTCCACATATTGACTTCTTTCAAGCAGTCAAAATGAGTGTTGTAACTGCATTATCTAACACCACAGTAGTGCAATACCAATGAAGGATTGTTGGAAGTTATTTGACTTTCCACAGATGAAATAAATGTTTACCAGTATCTTTTTTAAAGTCTTCATTTTTTATTTTTGAAAACATACAGAAACTAGAAACTAGATCCTGGATAAATGACTCTCAGGTTTCAAAATGAAGGGAAATCACTGTTGCCTGTATCTATGTTGGACATGTCAGTTAGAAAATATTCCCAAATGCACTTTAGATGGATTAAGCTTGAAAATATAGACAGTCAGATCTATTTTCCCCAAACATGGAGATAATAAGCACAAAATTAAGAATTATATTAACAAGGAAAATTAACTAAATTTGAGATTTTCATCTAAAAAATAATATGTACAGAAATTGAAATGATTATCAGTTACAGCATTATAGTTTGACCTGTTAAAATGAAACAAAACCTTTAACTCTGCCAAAAGTTAAAAAATAACTGATCATTATTTAATAGTAAAATTACTAAATTTGATGAGAAAAGGATTTTTCATTTCACATAAGGAAAGAAAGATACTGTGCTACCTACACTTTTTTGGAAATCATCATAATTGGACACAAAGCAAGCTATTTTGGGTTTAATGCCATTTTTCAACACAAGACAGGCTATATACATTGTGACCAGTACAGCAAAATAATAGGTGAATGATAGGAGACATATATAATTTTGAACCTGTACTGCCCTGTGAGCAACTTGAATGGTACGTACACTACTCAGTACAGATTCATATCCAGTTTTACCCGTAAGCAATGGTTTTACCCAATGTCTCTATGTCTATGTCTATAAATATGTTGACACACACTTGACTATTAAGCAATGGGTGGTGCATGTTTAAAGATAAAGATGATGTGATAGGACTGTAAGAGTAATGATAAGAAAGACAGAAATTAGTAAAAGTGTCAGTCTATATTTTTGTCCCTTCATTCTCAGACCAATCCAGTTACCGTAGCAGTGATGAGATAGGGAACTTCAACTGGCATAGTCCTGAGATTCACTACATCTTACTTTTTGCTTGCTAGTTCATTAGAATGTGATTTTGGAATGCTCCTGCTGGTGAGATAGCAAGTCATGAGCTTCTGCAATTATTGATTGTAATTTGTTCCAAGTCCCTATTGTACATGAACTGCTCTGGTGGCCTAGTAGTTAGAATGTCCACTTCAGATGAGGGAGGTCGTGGGTTCGAACCCCTTCCGAGTCATACCAAAGACTTTAAAAAATGGTACTAACAACTGCATCGCTTGGCACTCAGCACTAAGAGGTTATTGTTAGGACTGGTTGGCTAAGTGTTAGGATTATGTGACTGGATGGGACATCATGCCACATGTCTGCTGCATGACGCCCCAAGTGCTCTACATCACTGTAAACTGTCACACTACAGACATCGTAGCAATATGACTGAAAAATTGTTAAAAGCTATGTTAAAAATCTAAATCACACACACACACACACACCACACCTATTGTACATGGGAAGAAGGTGAACTTGAAACAATTTGTTGATGCTGAATTTAATTGGAACTTCTTCCTGTGGTTTGCCCTAATTTGGCTATATGCCAGTGTCAGGTATTTGCACACTGGTATGTCCACTAGGTTATTCGCAGTTTTGTAGAAATGGTCAGCTGCACCTTGGTTCACTTGGATTCTCACTAAAGATGGTTCAACACTGCTGATGTTAAGATATTTATCTGTGATAAATCTAGCAGCTTTCCTCTGAACCATCTGTATCTTAATTATTAGATCTTTATTATGTGGCTTTCACACATTTAAGCATAGATCAACTAGAAGGTCTGCTTTTTTTTCTGACAGCAGCAGAGACAACTGCCTCGAGCAATAGTCCATGCTGAATTTTTAACAGTCTTTCAGCTCTAAAGTAGTGGACGCTTGCTAGTAATTAATAAATTTATTTCTACTGACCTTGATATACAGATGGCATCAAATCCTTCAGAACATTCACTTTTTAGTAAATAATCCCTGTCAGAACAGAACATCTATGTATACATCTAAAATGACCTTATTTTTAAATTGCTGACATATGTGTGTAAAGCAGCATCACCCCAAGACAAACAACTGCGGGAAATCTTTTAGCGAGGAGTATAAACCTTTTAGCGAGGAGTATATCACATGGAACTGACTAAAGCTTGGGACAGAATTGAGGTTGTGTCTGGCCGTCACAGCATAATTTTGAAGAGAGAGAGAGAGAGAGAGAGAGAGAGAGAGAGAGAGAGAGAGATTAAAATACTGCTATTAATGACTATAATAATAACAAATAGTATGCATGTATGTATGTATGTATGTATGTATGTATGTATGTATGTATGTATGTATGTATGTATGTATGTATGTATCATTATTAATATTTAGCATATCTTTACTGCTCATTACAGATTTTTTATTTAAAAAATATTTATCATTTCTCTCTCTTTCTCTCTCCAAAATTATGCAGTGAGTCAGACGCAACCTCAATTCTGTCCCAAACTTTAGTTAGTTCCATGTGACATACTCCATACTAGGTTTCCCCGCAGTTGTTCTTTTCTTGAGGTGATGCTGCTTTCCATGCATGTGTCAGCAATTTAAAAATAAGGTCATTTTAGATATATGCATAGGTGGTCTGTTCTGACAAGGATTATTTACTAAAAAGTGAGTGTTCTGAAGGATTTTGATGCCATAGACCAAAAGAAATGGGATTTTAGTTTCCATCTGCATATCAAGTTCAGTAGAAATAAATTTATTAATTATTAGAGCTGAAAGACTGTTAAAACTTCAGTATGAACTATTGTCCGATGCGGTTGGTCTCTGCTGCTGTCAAAAAAAAAAAAAGAAAAAAAAAAGCAGAGACCTACTTACTGGTCTAATTCGAGCAATACTCAAGACTTGGTCGAACCAGTGAAAAGTGCTGCATTTTTTACTTCTTCATTGTTGGTCTGGCGGTTGTGGCCTAAGTAGTCCTACAATGTAAGACATAGCACGTTTTTCTTTTGGTGCTATTGAAGCAATTTATCTGGGTAATGGGGCTTACGTTGTAGGACTACGGCGCAGGAAACCAAGGTTGCTGTGCATGAACCCATACAAAATTACTCAAATAGCAAAATATTATCACCGTCAAGTCATACAATACCCATATCGAATAAATTATAACAGCAATGTATCTCGAATGTCAAAAGAAAAGAAAGTTGCTCTCGAAATTCTAAACAAATACTTTAAATCAATTAAATATTACCTCTAGCTCACTTTCAGTTTAACATCCCAAATGAATGCTTGAATATAACATAACAAAATAAAATACTCCAATCATCTTTTATGTAATTTGAAAATAACAAGAACAAAACCTATGTGTAAAAAGTGATAAAATAGATAAAGGCCTAGAAAAGCAAATAACTGACCATTTCCATCTTACTAGTTGACGCCATGTTAACTATCTCCTATAATGTTTCTAAAAAACACTGACTGGTTGCTCCTTTATCGATAGGCCTAATGTACGAATGTTGGTTACACATTTTAGCCGGATGTTCGGTCATCCAAAAATCTACTATATTTGGATTACAACGTTTCAGAATCGCAGAATAACGACGTAAAATGTTTCAGTAAATGCATTGTAAATGGATACTTTATATATACGATGAGAATGGAATTTTTTTTTTTTTTTTTTTTTTACAAATTATTGGCACATTTACCACCATGTGGAAAAGGACTAGTATTTAGATCGTATTTGTATTTGATATAATCGGTGCATACATGTAGATGGACATATCCATATCAGTGTAAACAATTGATTTTTTTTTAAAAAAAATCGATTGCAAATAAAATGTTTAGATGATGGCGTGCAAAATGTACAATGCTTATAAATCAATTCCTACCCACAATCTTCTCGTTCAAATGGGATGATACTTTCTTCCTTCAATCAATTCTTCCCAAAAAAATCGTTGTGTACTCATTTCATTCGACATTGCTAGATATATATAAAAAAAAATATTTGTAAAAATAACTATATGACCGAATTGATGGTAAATCATAAACACAAGATCAAACCGACAGTATTACGAAAGTTCGTATTCTGCTATTATCAAACAAAAACTTCAAGACATTTGCCACAACTTGATACAAAGCCGTTTACTATTGAGCTATTTGCGTTCTCCTGATTTTAATAGGTGAAAATGATGAAAATCTGGACTCCAAGCGAGTGGATGAAGTCGAATTGGCAGACGGCCGGTGCTATAGAGCACGAGTAAAGCACACGTAGATCATCGAAACTGCAGTACACATATTCCCTGAGGAGTTGACAGCTAAAGTTTTCAGTGAAGCACCCATTATAGTCAGCACAGCAAATGCGCGAAACGGTTGGAAGCCCAAGCTCGAGGACATGTTGCAGGATGTACAACGGGCAAGCGTTAATTTGGACAAGACTGACTTTTCAGCAGCCTCTGCACTAGCAATTTTTCAGAGGTAGGAAGCCTCGACATGGCCTGCTGAGGAAGTTCGCTCCATACATTGCGCGTATCAGAACATTTTTCAGAGGTAGGAAGCCTCAACATGGCCTGCTGAGGAAGTTCGCTCCATACATTGCGCGGTTCAGAACATCCATGCAGTGAAATAACAAGAGTGGTTGTCTACGGGCACTTTCAGAGCCCCACCTCCAGAGATTCGCGCAGCTACGTTCGTGGGCCTTAACCCCCTCCTTGTTTGTTCTTTTTTTCTTTCTGTCATTATCTTGAGGGAAATGAAGCTGCCCGTTAGTCCGAAGTTGGGCTTCCATCAAGCTACTTCTGTTTATGGTATTCACGTTGTGATCACTACCTCGAGGTGGCTGAGGCCATCATTTCTCACATGAAACGGGCTCAAATCTGGATGCCAGACGACAAGGTAATGGCTGTATTATTATAGGCAAATTTATGGAGGTAGTACAAATGTCTGCAAGCACATGATGCTCTGGCTAGTTATGTAACCCAAAGGAGCTGAACATTATTGTGTGCATATATAGACAGGATAACGCTATGGTTGGTTATAAGGCATCACTTGGGCTATCCAATACATACTACTGTGTATGACTGTAGTGGTACACGCAATTCTATGCGTTCATGATACGATATGTGGGAATAAATCTGATCGCAATATGGCAACTATTCCCCGTTAAGGTTATGCAAGTTGCAACCATGTCCGTCTCTATGTAACCATGCACCTGTGTCGACTTGAGGCTTGCCATGCAAAGGACCCCTTTATGCCTCGACTATGTAACCATGCATCTGTGTCGACTTGAGGCTTGCCAAGCAAAGGACCCCTTATGCCTCGACTATGTTACTCTTGAATACACAAACCATGACGGCAATCGCCCGAAAAGCGGATAATATTGAAAACCGGCATTCGGTCCTCAACGACAGTTTCACCCATATGCATGAGTCATGGTACTGGGCCAGTCAGACTGAACTGCCAGACTCAGCAGACCCTAGTTTCAACGACCCGTTGGTGACTCACTATCTTTTAATTACCTTATTTTCCGGCTTGTTCTCACCCCAGACCACCAGCGCGCTCGATCGGGAGGTTCACGCGCAAACATATAATTGCTTATTCTGTGACAGAGTCTAATAACGAGTGGTGGCCAGAACACATGCGGCAGGAATATTGTCCGCATGTCATCATCTGATACAAAATCTGCACCACTCCACCCCGCCACATTCTTTAGATATTTCTCATGTGGTTGGAGCTACAGGCGTGCCGACCAATGTCAACATCGGCATATTGCAAGAGAGTCGCCGTAAAACTTACTGCCTCAAACCACAGATTATTACAAATAGGTTGAGAAAGAGTACTGTACCGAGGATGCGATGCTCAAAGACCTAAACAGAGGATGCGCTTCAAATTTGATAAGGTTCTTTTCGGGCCATAACAAACTTAAGTTAAAGCACTGGCTATATCATCGCCGCGCACAGCACACAGGACTTACAATAAGCAAAATCCACGCAAGATAATGATACTGAATACTATTTCGAAAGATCCAATAATGCATATTTGACAGTGTCTAGTGTAGAATACGTTTCTTAGTCAGACTGAGGTACTGCTAGCAGTTACTGATTGGGGAATTCTCAAGAAAGCTTATCCATTAGAAGCTTGAATCATACAAGCAGAAAAAAAAAAGAAATGAACGAAACCCCACCAGTCGTCTTGGTCATGCACTTGGTCGACGATTTGCTCCACTTCAAACAACAGAGCAACAGCAAAACAACCGCTATGCCACTTACAACACCGAAATGCTCGGAATTTAGAATCCATAAGCACTCAGGAGTTTTGTTTAGACCACATAGGCAGCGTTCAAAGGCACTCGCTTGGGTAGTGTTACTTAGACCCGTTTGTCGTGCAAACCCCAACAGAGGTGATGCGCTTTTCTGTCCCGCAGTGATTTCAATCTCAACGTTTATAGTGAGTGTGGGCCATGCCAGGCATTAGTTGAATGTCAAAGATCACAACCTGCATATCTTCTATGAACCGTTAAGGCCAAGCAGATAATAATGTAAAGATAAGCCAATCTTAGCATGTAGACATTTATGGATCCGATAGTGTCGGTGTTGCAGTGTTGTTCAGGACACCAAGCATTTAAAGGTAGTGTACAAAGATATTTCGCGGCATGCAATTCTCTTCCTGCCCTATCGGCCACGTCAAAGACACAGCAGGCTTTGTAACCTAGACAAAATAAAATGTGCAACCCTAGATATATAAAAAGTAAACCTAAGATTTATCAAAGAACGATGCAGTCTGGTAATAATTTTCAAGGCGCTTGCTGGATGAGGCTTATTATCTCTTCACCGCTGCGGTAACCAGATTGGTCTGTGTAAGAAGGGACGATAACGTAGACTGACACTCCTCTACTTACTTTTGCCTTTCATATCACTACTCTTCTGACTGTCCTATCGCTACCATCATCACTTTAATTTTGACCACGCACCAACCGTTGCTTAATAGTCGAATTTGCATCAACGTATGTGTGAGTGTGTGTATGTGCTTGTGTGAGTGTTGTATATATATATATATATATATATATATATATATATATATATATATATATATATATATATAGCAGCAGGCATGGTGAATCCTACAAAAGTTTGCTCGAGTCATTAACATAAAAAAGGTTCCTGCAGAGGCTGATAAAAAATACGTCAACAACGCAAAACTAAAGTCTCTAACTTTTCCATACGCCTGACAAAGTCATGAGGTTAGCTCATTATTGTTATATTATTGTTGACATATTTGTTTATGATTTTGTCAGGTGATTTTGTTTACTCGTAAAGCGACCCAATTGTTGTCCTTCACCCTGCCTGCTGCTATTGATAGTCAAGGGGAGTTTAACCAAAGATTTTATCTAGACCAATCTACGAGCGAATGTATAAATTAATATATAAAATTTCGTTTCTCAAATTAATTATATTTCCATCCTGATTTGTGACTTTGAAATTTATTCTTGATAATAATGGATCATGAACACGCAATTAGACTTGATTTATTGGCTCAGATACAATAAGCAACTCTGGAGGTGCTTGAATACTGGACGAATATTATATGTATCCCTGCCGAGCCTGAGTAGACTTAGAAAGGTCAACGTGGTAGCTGCTATCAATTACATCGCATACTAGATTCAGTGCGTAGGTAGATGTTATATCAACAATATTAGGTGAAATATGACATCCTGTTCCATATAGGTCATTATTATATATGAGAATAGTTGGATACGGGATTAATTTTTTCCACGATTGAATTACTTCCGGATAATATTCTTCAATAAGATCATTTAATGATTTCGTCATTTTAGCGTTATTTAGAACTGGTATAAATGATAATAAATAAATGTTTGTAGATCATTTTTATATTAATCAAGAAATAACTGCTTACTTTTTTGATTAGTGTAACAAGTACTAAGGTCAGTTGCAACATTTATAATACTTCGATTGGCAATATATAAATCGAATAGGAGCCCATTTAAGTGTTTTATTGACTCAATTATTTGCTGCTTTACATTATTATCATAATGTTGTGATAATGAAGTAAGTAAATTTCTTAAATCATTAAACGTTTTATCGTATTCAGGTTTAAGAGCATCTAAAAATTCTTTAAAAATTCTTCATTAACAATGTCTCTAGTACGCCCTGGCGTCTTGGGGTCTACGATAACATTAAATGCTGATCTAGTTATCTGTGAAATCCTTTTACCGTCAAAATCGGTAAAGTAACGATTATTATTGTTTGGATCAAATTTAAATTTTATATAATGCCATGGATTTTTTTCTCGATATTCTGGATCTTTAATTAATTTTTCTTCACTCGTTTTAAACTCATTTTTAGTTGGTTCTGGTTGTCCTTGATAAACAGGTGCGACTTCAGGCCATCCTAACACTGATCTAATCGAACTTTGATAAATATCCACAGCATAGTCAGGAGAATGTATTTCAACCACCGACGATAATGTTGGTTCGTATACAGCAACTGCTATCTTGGATTCTTTTCCGGTTATAGACTTCATTCTGCGTTGGAATTCTTCATTGATTTGCTCTATTTGATAACTGCCAGATGGGATACTAACTACTTGCCAATCGGGAGTTCCATCAGATTTATTCTTATTTGCGAATACTAATGAATTATTTACCTGTAGTCCACCAAATGGTTTTGATCTAATATTAGGCCAGCTATAATAAAAACGTAACTGAGCTAATGCTATCTCTTTTACTGGAATTGCAGTTGGAAAATTAACGCTGAATTCAGGACTGGTTGAACTTGTTGATATCATAGTAGTTTTTGATGGCGTCGTATTAGTGACGATCTGTTGCAATAGTTCTCTTGAATCAGACATTATTGTTATGTTTAATATTTAATTCTCCATCCTTTCGTTATTGTCACTAGATGATGCGTTATTTTCCATCACGAATGCTTTGTCGTAGGTTTTCATTATCATAACGAACTCCTCATCAGATATTTTACCATCACTGAAGTACAAGGAAAGATATGAGCATAATTTAGTATAGGCGGTTGTTGCTGTGTGTAATTTCATCATGTACTCGCGTAATTTATCGTTTGTGCATGTAGATATTTTCTTAGCAATAATACTGAGAATACCTGCACATGTTGTTGTTGTAGAAACGACAATCGTTAAAACTGCAGGAGCAGTCATCGTTAACGTTGATGTTAATAATCCGGTTCCAGGAACAACAGCAGAACCCGACTAAACTACTACATCGATAACAACAATGCGTCTGCGATATTTTTTTTTTACTTTCAACATGTATTCGTTGATGATGTTTTTTGGTTCAGTCTGACACTTACACGCCTGATTATACCTGTGACGTTGAACGTTAATGAGTGACTCTGTCATCGGATTCATTATACCTAATGAGGTCATTTAATTAAATAATTAAAATGGGAGCTTTAGTTACAAATTCCAGACACTATCAGTAATTAGCGGATGACAAACTTCTATCCAACGATTCCAACGTGAATGTTTCTTTAGAATCTTTATCCAACATTACAGATACGGTTCTTGACAATTTATTAACTAATGGAGATGTGGTAAGTATGTTAAATTCTGCACCGCTAAACACAGACAATCTATATATTCCAGCGACCTCTGTGGTGTGTTTGATGGTTTTATTTCTTTGTGTCCATGTAGCTGCGCCTGATCCCACGACGAACATGATCTTGATGATCTGTTTGTGAGGAATTTTCATCAAGTTTGTTTTTTGAACAATATCCGGAATTCCACTAATAATATCGTTGCGTTTTTGTGTTAATATTAAGTTTTATATCAACATTTGGTGGACCTCCAAAAAATTCGTTATTAGTTTTGTTTATATTTCTACGAAAATTTAGAAACGTTTGTATGTGATTAGAAAACTCAGTTTTAAATGCAACAACTCCATCATTGACTGTCGTTAACGAAATCGGTATTGGAATTTTCTTATCATCGACGCATTTTTTTGCAGCATCACTATCTGTGGTTGGATATCCAAGATCTGTAATTTTATTTTTGTTCATAATAACGTCGCCACTAAATGCACCGCCAGTCGTCCTGACATAATCGTTAACAGACTTACCGGAATCCTGTATTTTACCCTGATCAGTAAAAGTTACGATATTATCAGCAACTGCAGTAGGAATTCGTATAAGTACGTCTGATAGTTGTATATTGCTTGTCTTTAATTGACCTTGTTTGTCCTGAAAAACAACCACTTCATTTTGATCCACACTTGTAATATTTAATAAATCATCAATCTCATTTCTGAGTTGATCGAGGGTTGCATATTTAGATAAATCACCTTGCTGCTAACCTTTACCACGAGCAGATCTTCCATAAATATCTATCATTATATTTACTGACGTCTGTTCAAATTTGACAATGTGGTATATTCATGCACGACTTTATGAGGTGACTTACCTTGCGGTGCCATGGATACAGCATCAAGCACATTAAGTACTTCACGACCACATATTGGTGGATCAGTTAATGTTTGTGTTGGTAGCGTTGAATACCAGATTGGAGCAGTATTATTACTGACATAATGAAGAAATTCTTTTGGTGGCGCTAATGCATAAGAATCAAAATAGATAATTCCACGTGGATCAATTGCATACGCTACCCAATGCGTGCCAGGTCCAGAGTTTTTATCGAGATTAATAATACCAGTTTCAGTATTGTTAGGTTGTTTTGGTAATTGATCGCCCATAAAAACACCTCTGAATTTTTTTATATTTAGTTTTTTTAGCAGCATTTGAGTAAATCAAAATTTGACATAGGCGAGATCATTAAACTGTCCCTGGAAGTCTTAGACCTTTTCCGTACCATGAAGGCGGGGTTCCTAGTAATCTGAGACCTTTTCCCTTTTTTTGATTCCACGTCCGATTGCTTTCTTTAATGCCATTTCAGCAGAATTTCTAACAGCGCCTAACGCAGCTGCTTTCGCAATCGAAGTGGCTGCAGCGGCTATTAATCCTGGTATAGCTAGCTGCGAAAGGGAAAATATACCACCCGTTTTAAAAGTATCTTTAATGACGCCTGCAGAAAGACTAAATTTGACGCCTTTGTTTGATTTGTTTGCCTCATTAAAGTTGTTGAATTGTCGATCGGTCAAAGATAATTTATTTGAACCGCTCATCTGTTCTTTTTTCAGCGATATTTTTATTCCACAGTTATCATTTGATGCTGATTGCAGTCTTTTTATCTGATCAGGAGTCAGGGTAACATTAGCGTGATTGTATGACATTTATAATATTCATAATTGATCTAATTACGTGTTACATGTTCTCTACTGGCGCATCAATTACTCTCATTCGTCCACCAACACCTTCAAGTAACATTGATTTATCAGTGAGTATAACAGCAATTGTTCTGTAATTAGGGATAGCTTCAGCATCTCTATTGACACTAGCTCGAAAATTTATATCAACTACTGACTGTCTGGTTACATCAAAATGTTCTAGTGAAAAGTAATAAATAGGACACAGAGTTGTAAAATCTAGTTGTGATATTTGTAAACCAGTATCAATGTTTTGATCACGTCCCATAAACGACATAAGACGATGATATGCACGGACCACATGATTTTGATCGAAATCTAACAAAATATCCTCCGATGGTTCTTGATGACCATTTATCCTTAATGAAACCTCAGAAACACCGAGCTTATGAAATATCATGATACTATGTATTTGCGAATTTACTCGTGCAGTATCTTGAAATGCAATACATATGTGTCGCGGTGCAGAAACACCTTGTTGAGAGGCTATCTGCCATGTAAATAAACCGTTAATATTACTCTGGCTAGCATCTGTGGTCATTGTTATTCATTATAACGCTGATTTGCCACCTTGATTCATAAAAGAATGTAACCGATGTTCTTCAGATATCGAGGGGAACATCACTGACATTCACAGGGAAAGTTTTGTTAGTACTACAATACCAGGATCACGAGCGGGTCTCCATATTGCATCATCGTCTGTGCTTCTTCGTATGAGTACAACTGTATGTTTAGCTCCGAAAATAACCTTTCGTACATGTCTGCATAATCCAAGGATATATGACAGTGCAATTGCATATGAAAATGCTCTCTTATTTCCTTTTAACATCGCTCTACGTGATCTAAATCTTAAGTTGAAATTTGGATCTACATTAATAATCATTCTCTCTACATCCACATCGGCGTTTCTGGCAAAATTTCTTGGTCGTCCTATTTCATATTGTTGGTATTCTGGAGAATTAGAGGTGTCTTTTACAAACATTGATGGAACAGCTGATCTTGAATAATCGTCACTGTATCTTGCAAGACCAAGTATTGTTGTAGCAACGTCAACGTCTTTCTGAATTGATTCAATATTTTTTTTTCGTCAATCATGCATATAACGCTATCAAACAAATCCATAATACCATTATTAACAAAACCAACACTAATATCTGCTGCATATTCAGTACTATCATCTTTTAAAATTTCACCTTCGACTTCAATAAATGCTTCAGCGGGTAAGAAATATCTACCTGTATCTTGAACCTGTAGTTTGATTCGTCCACGCTGATTTAGTATTCGGGCGTCATAAGAATAATACTGATAATCGCGCACAGACTCATCTTTGAGAACTGGTGCGTCTATGTGAAATGCAGGATCACTTATACGTTTAAACATATTTATTATAATTATTATCGTCTAAAACGATGACCACCTCGAGAAGTGAGACCACTTCCTGTTATCAGACTAGCGGTTATATTTTTTCTTTTTCCGACATTGGGACATCAACTAACTCCGCTACTTTTTGATTAGCGGCTTGATTTATTATTTTACTTACACTTGCGGACATCACTTCAGTGCTGGGCAATTTCACTAGTTGAGGTCGGACTGCTTGAAGTCTGCGTATTAATCGTGCTAGTCTATCTTTGATGGCCGAGAATACTTTACCAGCAACACTAACAGCAACAACTATAATTTTTCACGAATAACATCAATAGCTTTCATACCCAGCTGCTTTGCAACTGGTATTGCTTTTGGGGTTATTATTCTAATTAGACCCTGAACAATAACACCTAGGCAATCTCCGTAGGTTGCTTTGTATACTGGTAATCGAGAGTTTATTACCCTAACCATAGTAGGTCAACGTTGAGCACCATGCACAATCATTGTATTATTAATTGACTTTATCACTAATTGTATCTAATCACTGTGACTTAGTCACTATAATAATCATCAGCAATTTAATAATGACAGACTGATACACATCAATATCCATAATACCGCCACTAAATAATCGTTTACAAATATCTGCTGCTTCATTAACAATTTTTGGGGAATTATTACCAGCTAGTTTTCCTCCAATCAGAATTTCTAGTCGTTCAACATCAGCAATGATATTATTGAGACAAGTAATAAGACCACTTCCTAGACCACTTCCAGTTGCGCCGGGAGCGTCTTGAAATTTCTCTTCCTCTTCAGCTGGTTTCGGTGATGATTTTTTAATTGGTTTTCATGCTGTATTTATGTGGTAGTGGATAATTACGGAGTGATTGTTCAAATGGTTTTGGTTCTTTTTGTTGTTTTGTTGTTGTTTTATCACTTGTTATTGTTGTTTTATCAATTGCTGTTGTTGTTCTGGCGGTAATTGCATGAAGGCAATATAATTATCTATTGCATGAATATGGTTAATATATCTTGGATCGTTGTTTCGAGCTTGCTCAACGTTATAGTGTTTGCGAAATATCCATTTATACCAATTATCGTGACATACAACATCATCAGAATATTCAGATTTTAAATATTGTTTTCGAATTTTATAAATTCTCACAGCACTAACAGCTAATTGTTCTACATTTTTGATCTGTCTGATATCATTACTGGCATCTTCGGTAAATTTGTCATATATATATTAACCCTACCTCGCATTTGTCCTGGTATTTGTTGAGTATCACCTTCTACATGGTTTGAATCCTCGGGTATTTCCGGGATTGGCATTGCAGCAGCTATTTCTTCTGGAAGTTTTTCAAGAATCTTTTTTGTTTTCTTAGTTCTTTTTGATATTTTTTTCATTTGTTCAGATGTTCTTTTTTCTAACACAGGTTGATTGCCTTTAGTGGTCTCAGTGATAGGTTTAAATAACTGTTTTGTATGCTCCTCAAATTCAACCTGAGATTCCTGACGCGATTGAAGTTGTTGCTTAACAGAATCACGAACAGGTAGATATTTTTTTAATTGCCTCTAGTCGCTCTTGAGCTAATTTAGCTGAGTGTGGTTCTCCAATACTCATTATTGATAATATTTATAATGGTTGTTTAATATATATGTATGTCTGTCTTTAATGTCAAGGGGAGCTTAACCAAAGATTTTATCTAGACCTACACGATATCTTGATCTTGGATCATGTAGATTTATCGTTATCAATCCAAACGGAACAGATTGTGCTTTAGAAAAGAAATTTTTAAATTTATTAATATCCACGTCCCCTGAACACCAGGTAAAATAAATATTCTGCAGAGTATAATTATCTACTCCATTAAACACAAGCAAAATATTACAATTATCTCTGATTACCTTAGGTATTTTTGTATATCTCCGAGTAACATAAATCACGTCTGTGTTTTTGTGTCTACCTCGAGAAAATATTCTAGCTGGATTAGATTCTTTGTCCAACATCGCATCATCATATACTACGAGATTATTAATGAATCCATCTAAGTCATCTACAGATGGGGCTTCATCTATATCTGTGATAAAGTCAATAATATCGCCACCGTCTTTATTAACTGATTTTGCTTTCTCTTTAAAATCCTTAAGTACTCCGTAACAATGCTGATCATCTACAGACGGTGCTATTAAATATAGTTTGTTCCATCTCAACCACCACATTATTTAATTTAATAATATATACGTTTTACCTGATCCAGATGGACCTATTATAATCATTCTTATTGAATTTCGTAATGCTGGATGGTGCTTCACTGGTTCCTGTTTTCGCTTACCCGAAATGTCAATTATTGTATCCATATTATTAATAACATGAGTCTATATTGTGTTCGATGTAGATCATCTACACCCACCACTGGATTAACAACAATAATAACAAAAAAATAAACGACATGCATTAACAGGTAAATGTGTAAAATGTGGTACACAAAAATATACCTTTATCTCGGGGACAACAAAGATAGGTGGTGATATTGCTGCTTCTTTAGGAAAATTACCTGGATTACCATGGGCTAAGTATGTTGGTGAGAAACACCTTCTCAGATATAATTACTGTGGTCCTGGAACTCGTCTCGATATAAGACTCGATAACCAAAAGGTCGACCAAGGCCAAGATAATATCCATTACATACGGCTGATCAAGCATATCACATTCATGACGTTGCTTATAAAAATCCTCATTTGCAGCAGCGGCATCTTGCAGATGTAAAATTGATTCATGCATTAAATTCTATACCTAATAAATCTGTTAGAGAGAAACTCGTTAGTTTCTTAATAAAATCCGCTATGAAAAGTAAAATAATGTTTGGGGCTGGAAATTAATTGTATAAGTATTTATAATGGAATCCATTTATTATAGCCCAAGAGGGTATTGGAGTGGTAAAGCAGCGATCACTAAACTTGCTGAGGCAGCAAAAGTTTCACGTTCTGTTGCTGCAGCGTGGTTAGCACGACAGGCAATATGGTAAATTTATTTACCACCACAAAAAGTTCATTACGCATATTTTGATGTCAGCGTTCCTAACGAAGTTCATCAAGCAGATATTTTGTTTTAACCACACGATACTATTAAAACACGTGGACGAAAGTCACGCACGTACAAATACGCATTGACTGTTGTTGACGTTGCAAGTAGATATAAAGAAGCTGAACCATTATCAAGAAAGACAGCATCTGAAGTTGCATCTGCGTTTGAGCGAATTTATCAACGTGGTGGTCTACAGTTGCTACAGCTATTGCAAGTTGATCTTGGTAAACAATTTTTTGGTTCAGTATTAAATTTGATGAAAAAACATAACGTTACAATCAGACGAGGGCATACTGAAATTCATCGTGATCAAACAATCGTTGAACGACTTAATCGAACACTTGCTGAGCGGATAATTGGATAGCAATATGCGAAGGAAATATCTGCTGACTTTAAATTCGGTGATCGATCTTGTGAATGGGTTGCAAGGTTACCAAGTGTGATATCTGCATTAAATAATGAAAGTACTCGTGCAACTTCCATGAAGCCTTCTAATGCAATAACAAAACAATATATACCACGTAGCGATGAATACGGATAACGAGGTCAACAACCAATATTAGGTAATGTAATTGTGAGATATTTATACGAACCAGGGGAGTTGGAGGGTGGCAAAAGACGAGCTACTGACCCTATTTGGAGTGTGAACACACATACAATTTCTAGCGTGGTTAGATCCACTGGAAGACCTGCTATATACAGACTAGATTATACTGCCCCTCAACGTGGATTTGTGCGTGAACAATAGCAAGTAATTCCTACAGATACACAATTACCACCGCGTTCACTTATGTAAACTAGAACCCCTACGTCGATTGCATTCAAGACAGGTCAACATCACATTTTCACGTTTGTGACCAAGATCACTATTTATTCTATCTACGGTAAATTGTCTTGGATTATTATTCGAATATTGCCATAACATTATTGTGTTACAACTTGCACAGTGATTATTCTGTAGTTGTTTTTGTTTTATAATAAATTCAGTATCAATATCAAAGTTACGTTTATTTTTTGTCACATTGTTTATAGGACGCTTATATTTTTCTTTATTACAGCATCGTCATTAGTAATTTCTTCAGTTATTACGTAATATATGATAACCCTATGTAGCTAAGTTATTCTTCTGACGCGATATACTGCAAGATAAAGTTTGACCATTCGATCCGGTCATCTACAATCCAGATATTTGTATCAGATGTAGTTAATCCCTGCGACGAATGAATCGCTATAGCGTATCCTAACGTCCACGGTGATTTATCCATATTCAATGCTTCTTCAACGGTACTAATAGGTACCAAAATAATGTCATTCAATACCAGATTTTGTTATCCGCCACCAGGACTTTCAACTTTAATATTTTGTCGTCGATCATCTGCTGGGCGATAACATAATGGTACAGGTAAATGTGAAAACCTTTCTTTATATAACGTAAATAATTTCTTCTGCAATTCATCACGAACTATCCTTCTACTTGCGACTATCATATCAGTAGGTCTCCATAAAGCCAAAAAATCATTCATGGTAGTTTCTGGAATTCTTTCACGCATTATTTCACATTGTATTGTATTGTATCTGGTTGTAGTCTGATAAATCTTTAAAGGTCTTTCAGCGGTTCATCAATAGCTCTATGGTCATCATGTATTTATTCATAATAATCTACATTATTCTTTAACCATTCATGTGGAGACCGTCCAACAAAAGGTGGTGGTTGACCATGATCACCACACATAATCACAGCAGTTTTTTTTCTCAATAACCACTCAAGATATGTCTTAGTGTTTCTAACGACACCGTGCATATCTCGTCCCATATTATATACTTAGGTATATATATTTTTCACCCATTCGCTCAGGAGACCATGTATCTCCACACCATCTAAAAAAAACTATGATATGTACATCTTTTAACTCCTGGTTCTTTTATCTTTCTGGCTAGTTAATGTGTAGGTGTCAAAACGATCATATCTGAATTGTTGTTCATAAATAATTTAATCGCACGAGTTGTTTTACTTGACCCTCCACATCCATTAAGATAAACAGTCTTATATCTAGCCACAGGATCGTACACAGACGGTGCAGATGATTCTGATATTTGATTATTATTTCTGTAATATATTTCATTAATTTCAACTTCAGCAAATTCAGAATAACTGAGTATATTTTCTTGCTTTATCCTCCATGTTCCCCATTCACCTTTACCGAGCATCGGATTTAATAAATCCTTATATTGTTTGTTTATATAAAATCAATCCATAGCGACTCTAACAGCGTAACGAGGAAATCTATTTATCATCGACAGTAGATTCATAGAAACATAGGCTAGCATTGAAGATCTTAAATGAGTAAACTGTAGTGAGTCGCCATCAAGGTAGCTCACAATAGTACCTAGTTTGGTTCCATCCGATAAATAAGCATTATTTCGGCTTATAAATGTGATTCTCTCTGTTGTATCAGCGATTATAAAATCTAACTCAGCATCGTCCATAATCAGTCTTGTACAGTGTCGTTTATAACCGTATGAACCACCCTGAGTAAACTTACCGATTATCTTTCTACCGAGATCTTTTGCACGCTTCTCATTGTACTTCTTTCTGCATTTACATATTTTAATAATGTCATCTTCAGCAAGATCAGGATATTCTTTCCTGACATCTTCTATGTTAAATCTGTCCGGTTCTGGTAACCAAACTTGCTTTTGTGGACTATAGGATATAATTGCTTCATTTACCTTTAACTATACTAATATTCCAACATCAAGCATATATCTTAATAACACTATTGGAGTCCATCATTTTTCTGTAAAATGTTTACTAAACCAAACATAAGTAATCCGATGGAGATCTTTTGCGAACTCGAATGATTCTATATATGCAAATCCAGTTAAGTTAAAATCTGGCAAGGGTCCATTTATCGCAACTCTGGTCATGTCATGTGTGGGATGTCCAAATCTGTTAAAGTATTTAGAACACTCGCCATATCCAAGAAAACTTCCAGGATAACAAGCAGCCATATCGACTGATATAACATCATTATAATTGTATTTAGTATTCCATAATCCACCGTGTACATATTCTATGCAACTTTTTTTGTATATCCTCAATTAATTCTGATTTTGTAGGTTTCCATAAATTTTTTTCCTGAGCAAAATGGGCCGCATCAGATGACACAATAAAACAATTATTTAGTAGTTGTCTAACTTTGACATCGTCAGAAGTATATTTTATTGCAAGATTTCTCATTTCTTCATAAAGAGATTATGTACGATAAATATCACCATCGGGTCGTACAAATTGATCATGATAATCATGTTCCGAACTCTGAAATAACCAAACAGATACAGGGTCACTTTTACTAATATTTTTAATAAAATCAAATACACGACCATTATCAAATTTAATCATTCTATCTCTGGGAATACAGTTACAGCATCAGTCCATGCATGTGCATTATCATCAATGATTGTTATAGGGCTTCCATTTTTTTGTATATTTTGGTTTGTACAATATCTCTCCTGTTAGTGTTTTTACTGTTATTGGAAATCTTAATAACTTTTCTAGCTTAGCAACATCCTTAATAGATGAACCAATATCTTTAACGGTCTCTGCCCATTCACATATTTTTTTTACGTCTTAAATCTGTTAAGCCATTACCACGCATCGCATTTGTAAAATGTTCAGTTATGCGCTCCGCAACACAGTTTATTATTGACTTTGACAGTCTCATAGGTTTGAGATTCGCAATATTAGGTTTATCATTCAGTAAAAGCAAACCATATACCGCAGCAGTAACTGGATACCCTCGCTCAAAATACGGTTTATCAATGCCAGTCAGTATTCCAGGTTAGAATTTGTTATTTAATAGTATCATTTTATTATTTCAGGAATGTATATGAACGGGGTCACTTTTATCACGAATTAACCAAATATCATCTTCTGTCTCCACAATAAATTTTATTAAAATAAGATATTTTTGATTATCAAGGTGGTTAATAGATACTTTTCCCCGTTTGTCGTTCATTACATTAATAACGTTTCCAACTCTAAAAGTTGACCATTGATATATTGCACCATCTTCACGAAATTCCTTTTTAGCCTCACGGATACGTTTGGTTATATCTGTATTTGTTAAAGCTAGATATTTCATCGAAACACTAAATTTATATTCTGGTAGTCTGTCAAGATCAAATCTAGTAGCAGATGGTTCAATTGCTGATAATTCCTTCATCATTATAATTAAGACAAATATTCAAATTGAAAAATAGTATATATATATATATATATATATATATATATATATATATATATATATATATATATAATGATTCAAACAGAAAATAAGTCTACTTGGTTGAAAATTGGACATATTTTTTATTGTAATAAGTCATGCGTAAACAAATACTGCGGTTACAATATGCAAAGTATCAGACATGGAAGTACTGGATCAAAGCCCTGCATTCAATGTTATATTGGATTTAGGGGGGAAAACACAACTTTGTGCAAATTGTGGAGGTAATAAATATAGGGAACTTAAACGCTATTATGAAAAAAATACATCGACAGGTAAATCTCCTATAAAGACAGAAAAGGATTCTCTAACCAGATTTCAAAAATAATGATTTAGACACACACACACACACACACACATATATATATATATATATATATATATATATATATATATATATATATATATATATATATATATATATATATATATATATACGAATTACGAGGCGTCCAAAGATGGCATTATTAGAAACTGTAGACTAAAGAAACTAGTTGGTAGTATTGATAATGCTGGTTATCTTATATTTAATATTAGTGGAAATAAAAGATATCTATCACATAAATTTATCTACGAATGTTATTTTGGGGTCGTTAAAGATGGAATTGTTATTGACCACATTGATGGATCTCCGCAGCAAAACGAGTTATCGAACCGGCAAGCTATATGCAGAGTCAGAATTGTAGACGTGGAAATACTGGTATTTCTCCTAAGACATCTAAGTCGGTCATATCTACTAACATAGTTCCTGATAAAAAAAATGGTTTTTAATTATATGTATGCAGCCATCAAATATTTTGGTATTTGCATATCTTCAGTTAAGTTTGTGGCTGATTATAAACGAAAATCTAGATATTTAATAAAGTATGATCAAAAGATTATATTTGAGTATGTATAGTAACTGCGTTCTCTTCAAAATATTATTTTACTTTATATAAAGTTCGATTGTATCAATCTTGCCAAGGATTCTGTTTAGCTATAATTATATTTATGGGTCCGCCTTCACTATCGCTTATCTCAGTTTCGCTGTCATTTATCACAGAATCAAAAAACATCTTTTTCAGTCGCATTACTCGACTGTCTATCATTTTTCCTTTCGTATTCTTGAGACAGTGCTCTTTTTATCTTTTCGATTGAACGCATAAGAGGTGTGAATATTCCTACTTGTTTTATCATTTACAACAGTTAAAGATTCTAACATAGAATTATAAATTGACTTAATAAATTTGTAGTTGGAATTTAAGGTTGATTTATTTTGAAATTTTCTTTGTAATAATTCAAATTCATACATGATTTTTTCAGGACTAATGCAATCGGATATTTTAATTCTTTCATGCTTTAATTTTTTAATAGCAAAAACAATATCAGCAATATTCTCACTGTTCATTATCTATATATATTTATTTATTTAAAATAAAAAATATTTAAGTTTTTAAAATTGACTTAACAAGTAGTTAGATATATAACAAAGCGACATAACTTCTACCAAAAAATCATATTCACAGAGTAGATTACTTCCCTTCATGTAACAAGTCATTTATGTTAATGACCTGTACGCATTACATAACTGCGTGATATTTGCCGTAAACCTAACATATTTTAAGCTTAATAAGTTGTATATGTCTGTCAGTTTATATGTCTGTTTAATTATCTGTAGGTCTGTCTGTTTAGAAGCCCAAATCTATTGTAAAAAGTCCCGATATTAATGTGAAGAACACGGTGATTATATACCAGTCACACAGCAGCTGTTGTATTATGAGCCATTGTCGTCATCGATCCGGCTGTGATTATACATGTTGACCTATATTAGTCACACAGATAAGTGAGCTGTGATTATACGATGTGTGTATAATATAATTGAATCCTTTTATACGTGCAGCGGCTATATATCTTTAATAAATCACAAAATATCTAGATTCGATTATAAAAGTGAGAAATGTAATGCTTAGAAATGTAATTTTCTCGTGCTAGTGAATAGCTAGCTATATAATAATTTCTCAAGCATGTATTTGTAACTGAATTTCGTAGCTCAGTGTAAGTATCAGCAGGCAGGGTGAACCCTACAAAATTTTGCTCGAGTCATATATATATATATATATATATATATATATATATATATATATATATATATATATATATATATATATATATATATATATATATATATATATATATATATATATATATATATATGTATATATATATATATATATAAAGGTAAACAATATACAAGATAGTAACGATAACATAATCAAATGTTATCTTTTAGCAGCTTTAATACTTGGATTCAAACAAGAAAGGACATCTAATTTGAAAACATGTGATACTGAGTATAGGTCTCAAAACCACAAATATACCATTCAATTGCTTTTAACAGCTTAACGGTGACTACTCTGAGCTTTATTGAAAATTTGTAGATTATTTTATAGTGATTTTATTTCTTACCATAGATATGGCAGTTCCAAGTAGTTTTAGAGAGGACATATCAACACAGACAATATAGTTATCTGAGGAAAAAAGAAATATCACAAGTTTCAATGGTAGGCCGATTACCTAATCAATTCCATATCGAGTATTCAGCTTGAGATTTTTCAATATTAAATTTGGTAACACCCTTCATCAATAAACATGCACTGTTATCTAAAAACATATCACCTAATCAGAACTGTAGCATGATAACAAGCAAAAAGCAGGTTAGATGCTGTCACCAATGAGTATTTTGTTTAGAGCAGACGTTTAATCAATGATTTCTTAGTCGAAATACATACATTAAGGACTGTGGAGCAGATATATATATATATATATATATATATATATATATATATATATATATATATATATATATATATATATATATATATAGGCACTACAAAAATATATAGATGATAACAGAGGAAGATACTGAGGTCACATGATATAATAATAATAATAATAATAATAATAATAATAATAATAATAATAATAATAATAATAATAATAATAATAATAATAATAATAAGTGTGTTAGGGATTTTTAACGTGGCTTTAACAATTTTAGTCGCATCGCTAGTCTCTGTCTCCAGCGTGGCAGTTTACAGCGATATCAAGCATTGTGGCATTATGGCGTAGACATGTTGCGACGAGTGATACCAGACCTACTAGTCCTTACTTAGATTTGGTTATTCCTGCGCTGTTCATCACATTGGGCAGCGAGTACTCTCCATCGAAGTCGATCTGTGGCAATGTTTTCCGCGTCATCCAATGATATGCACAGCGCCCTCAGATCTTCTATAAAGGTGATTCGCCATGTAGTTCGAAGCGGCCTTGTTTCCGTCTTCTACGCGGCGTTTACGAGATGGCGTTTCTTGGATGTTGTGAGATCTATCGCCGTAGAATGTGGCCTGCAAAACGTAGCCGGCGCTCCGTCACAATGTCTTTGAGAGGGCGGGTGCCTGTTCGCTGGTGGATTTCTTCATGTGTGATGCAATCCTTGTATGAGATTTGCAGGATTTTACGCAACCATTGCTGCTTGCAATCCGGGCCGATGTCTTCCACGTTTCACATGCATAGATTGCAGTTGGGACGATGATAGTAATGAGAAACCGGATTTTTGTTGCTACACTGATTTGTGCGTTGGCCCAGATTGGTCGAAGCCGCTGAAAGACTGCCCCTTCCTTTCCTATTCTACTAGCGACATCGTGGTAGGCGTCGCCATTGTTGGCTAGGGTGCTGTCTAGGAAGGTGAACTTCTAGTCCTAACTCTAACTTCTTAATGCTGAGCGCCAAGCGAGGCAACTGCTAGTAAAATTTTTGTAAGTCTTTGGTGTGACTCATCCGGGTTTCTAACATGCAATTTTCCGCATCTGATGCGGACGCTCTAACCACTTAGCCGCCAATGATAATAATATGCTATATACGGCTATCCAAAATCTACAATCAATAAAGGAAAACGAAGGTAACATATCTACCAAACATCAATATGTTCAGACAATCCGACGTAATAAAGATTAACAGAATAAAATGTTGAAGAAATACATGGCCAAGTTAAAGCAAATTATGGAGAGTTACGAGAAATGGTAATCAGCTAAGAGACAACCATTAAAAGCAGATAAATAAGTAACCAGACAACTACCGTATATATTACAATAAGACATCTTTGGAAAATAGCTGCTAATAACAACTAACAACAATACTAATGAATCTGAGATCAATTAGATAAGTGTTAAAATCAAAGACTAATATATAGCTTATGCATAACAAATCTCAATGACACGATATAATATATATATATATATATATATATATGTATATGTATATATAAATTTATATATATATGTTTATATATGTATGTATGTATATATGTATATATGTATATATATATATATATATATATATATATATATATATATATATATATATATATATATATATATATATATATATAAACAAACATACTGAAACTGAAGCTGTATTAGTGGACATTAATAGTGCATTGCAACAAAGGTATTATGATTTATCTAAGATAATGAAGTTGATGACAAAGCATATAACTAACGTGGAAGAAAGATCTGCTAAAGCACATGATTTTAAGGCTATCATAGAGAATAATTTAAGTAACATGGTGCTAGAAGCTTTATAACTGAGTCAGATACGAATATCAGCGATATCGCGGGAAATATGTCAAGCAGCTGTACTAGACAGAATCAAGGCAGAAATTGATAACTTTGCAAATGAGATAGCAAATAGAATGGGGCATATATTGTTATTCTAACTTGTATCGGATAAAGCCTTTCAAATCATTTCCATTCATTCCGTTGTTTTATACAGTGGAAATATTCAGACAAATATTAGCAACATGAGCTCTGTGCGCGCACACGTTGTGTGTATGTGTGTGTGTGTTGGTGTGTGTTTTGGTGCGTGTGTGTTGGTATGTGTGTATAATCCTTAGCAACCATCGTAGAAATGGCAATTAAGGGAAAGTGAATGCAAACAATGTATTAGGTGATTAAAGCGTATAACAGAAATAAGTCTAGTGTGTTCTCTATATCGCCACAGGGGCGACACCACTATTGTTGCCACAGTGGCGGTAGTACCTTTTATAACTTTATCAGCCGTTATATTTGCTATTCAGACCTGTATTTCTATGATAGGCTAATTAAATATTTCTTCTTCTTCTTCTTCTTCTTCTTCTTCTTCTTCTTCTTCTTCTTCTCTCTCTCTCTCTCTCTCTCTCTCTCTCTCTCTCTCTCTCTCTCTCTCTCTCTCTCTCTCTCTCTCGTTGACCTTCTGGTATACATTTATGTAACTAATGAGAAGGCACATTCATGAATAGCTAAAACTGAACACCGAATAACAAAAACGTATGCTTTAATGATAAATAATAATGAATCATACAAATTGTCAGTGACTGAACTTTCATGACCTGTTGCTTTTAATTGTGACAGCTCTGGAGTCCTATATAGTTAAAGCGTCCGTCTCGGCTGCAGGAGGTCGCGGGTTTGAACACCGGCCCAGTCATACCAAAGATGTACACAAATGAAACTAGCAGCTGCCTCGCTTGGCTATCGGCATTAAGAGATTAGCGTTAGTACTAGTCGACATGGTGTTAGAATAATGTGATTGGGTAGGACATCATGCCAAATGTCTGTGCCCCAGTTCCAGACATCACTGTAAACTACCACACTGCAAACATCATAGAGATATGACTGAATAATTGTTAAAGCTTCATTAAAAATCCAAATCACACATACATACTATTCAATATCTTCTGTGTAACACAGGATCATATGCATGTTACACCCAATGACAAATATTATATTTAGCAATAAACGTATTTAAGTATTTACGTTAATTCTCATCACAACCATGATGACGTGTGAAGACGAAAGAGAAATTATGCGTTGATTAATATTTATTTCAACACGAAATTAAGTGACAATCGAAATTTAGGTACAGTGTTAATGAAATAGATTGTAAGCTTGAGAACACCAGAATAAGATTGAAAAAAAAAATAAGCAGAAATAAAAACGAAAATCTCGACACGAAAACTCACGCTTATGGAAAGCTGTTGTTCAATAATGTTACATGCTAAAGTTTGCTGGATCATTCTGTCTTCTTTCCAAATTATTCGCACCCAGTATTGTTCACTGTTTCAATCCGTACGAGCAAAGTGTTAACGAAGATAAAGGTATCATTATTTTCACAATAAAACCATCAATCATTTGACAAGAAACTCACTTTAAAGCATTATATGTACAATCCAAATTTATAAAACGTCGATGTCATAAAATTATGGTAAATATTTTTAACTTCTTTTCACCAGTGTAGCAACGGAGCCTTTAATTGCGCTTTTGTTGCAAGTAATTAGTAATAAAAACAATGAAGTGTTGCGAATAATGCAACAACCACATATCTCATAGTCCTGAAAACTATGTGGTGCACCGAAGATAATAACACAGTAACCACATATCTCATAGTAATGAAAACCATTTGGTGTACGGAAGATATTAAAATAGTAGCCACATATCTCAACTGGCTTTCTTGTTTGAGTACAGCCACATATCTCATTTGGTTTTCTTGTTTGAGTACAGCCACATATCACATCTGGTTTTCTCGTTTGAGTACAGCCACATATCACATCTGGTTTTCTTGTTTGAGTACAGCCACATATCACATCTGGTTTTCTTGTTTGAGTACAGCCACATATCACATCTGGTTTTCTCGTTTGAGTACAGCCACATATCACATCTGGTTTTCTCGTTTGAGCGACAATTGTTATAATCAGCCAAGACTAAAGATGACGTAGAAAGGCATGTCACGATTTAGAGGCTTGTGACATATGATGGTGCGACTAAAGCAGACATAGAAAAGCATGTCATTATCTAAATGCTTGTGACATATGATGGTGAGACTCTAAAGCCGATGTACAAAGACATGTCATGATTTAAATGCTTGTGACGTATGATGGTGAGACTAAAGCTGACATATAAAGGCATGTCACGATTTAAATGCTTGTGACGTATGATGGTGAGACTCTAAAGCTGATGTAGAAAGAAGTGTCATGATTTAAATGCTTGTGACGTATGATGGTAAGACTAAATATGTAAGAATGATTTTAATTGATCATCCGAGAAATTAAAAAAATCATAGAGGCTAGCTGTCGAAAACAGGTGATGAGGGATTGGGTACATATAATAATTTTGGGTAGGGGGTCAGGACATTTTACCAAGTTACAAATCACAGCAATATTTAATTGCTGTACTTATTCATTTACTAGACGCTTCCTATGAGTAAATAACAATACTCGACGCAAGTTTGAGGCAAGCGAAAATGCTTTAATGATCCGTGTGTCCGGGACACTATCCGTTCCTAAAAGATTGTTACATACAATAAAAACGACAATATACCGACGTAAAGCACAAAGAGAAGTGGCCACGAGTGGCCTAGTGGTCTAAAGCGCTGTCCGTTACAGATCACTGCCATCGCACCTCTGCGTGTGTTTGAGTCTAGGATTTGGCGAATGTGGATATGTGAGAAAGCTTGCCAGTAGCTTCTCGTGGATCGGTGGTTCTTTCCGGTAATTTCCCGGTTTCTTCTTCCACCATTAATACTGGCTATCATGTGCTGAAAAATGGCGTTAAGCCCCACAACAACAACAACACAAAGAGAAGACTCACAAATCTTCATCCGCTTTTCTGCTGATCTGCCTCCAATATTATGAAACGTAACGGAGGTGACGTTTTCAATTGTCGAGGGCGAGAAACTGTGCCAGATAACAAATCTAAATGAACCTTAATCAGAGTGAGATGTATAGTAAAATTAAGAGATTAGAATAAGAATTAACAAACAGAAAACGAGAATAAAATTGGCGTTACTTTCATTCAAAATACCAAAAGAGATATGCTGTACAACGTAATGCTAAAATGTTGCAATAAGCATAATAGATCAAAATTGGACAACTTATTTTCCTCGAATAAAAAGTTATGTCCCAAGTTCATAGCGGTTCAATTGAGAGTGCCACTAATTATTGTTTATTCAAATCCTGACTACATTTCTTCAATGAAACACATGTGACCGCTAAGGAGAAATCCAGTTGGACCTTTAGGGTTCAGCTCGTTATTAAAACTGCGCATAAGTGAGCAATATGAAATCAGACTAAATCCTATCGCACCATCCTGATATTAACTTGGATTTTGGACTGGTTTTGTGTATAGTAGGAGGGATAGCCAAACCCACGAGACTGATAATTAAATTAGAGAATTAAGCTGCAATTGTGGATAGAGCGATCTAAAGGCTCACCAGATCATAATCTCATACTTGCAGAAAGAAAGACAGACTAGAAAGTGGTTCAGCAGCAATATTAACATATTCCAAGGTCGTTGAGGCGGGCCATTTTTAGTTACTTTCCATAAAGATTGCCTATCGATATAAAATAGAATCAATAGCTGCACGAAGGCATGGTATAGAAGTTAATGTTATAATGACAGATTCTGCATGAACAGTTTAGCACACATTCTTTAAAATTAGCTACTTTACAGACGTTATAAAATTAATATGGTTCAAGTTTCGGGACTGGACCAATGCCGTGAAGAGAGTGCTTAAAATTCCACAAAATTCTCTATGTAGTCACACAATATATGAATTGCATAAACGTGTAATTTGCATGGGCGTTTATAGACAACAACACCCAACCACCACCATATATATATATATATATATATATATATATATATATATATATATATATATATATATATATATATATATATATATATATATATATATATATATATATATATATATATATATATATATATATGAATTATTAAATAGGTCGTCATGCAAGTGTGTCTGCTACGCACAAGCTTGTATAACACCGATTCAGTGCCATCACTTTTTGGTGATGCGTGCTTAGTCGTGACGGTATATGGGCTGGTGCGTGCAGGCAAGGCGATGGGTGCCGATTACTCGCAGACCTGGGTTCGAAACTCGGTAGAGTACGAATTTAATTTCTCTAACCTGTATGATAGTATTGTTTGTATTAAACTATATATATATATATATATATATATATATATATATATATATATATATATATATATATATATATATATATATATATATATATATATAAACGACACAGAATTAAGTATAGAAAACGCAATCCCCTGCAAAAATCTACCCCATCACCGAAAACAAGGAATATACACCATAACAAGTCATGCACAACACAAAGTCATAGTTCATAAAAGTAATTGTATTTCGAACAATATTTATCAAAATATGCCACAATTCTGAACACATACAAGTCTTTAAATGGTCACTTGAAAGTCAACACATCTTGTTGCAAATGGCAAATAACCCGAAGATTATTTTAGCATGTGATTTCCACATACCAAGGTACCGAATATGACCGTTTGCTGAGACCCTGTTTTGTGACCTCTGTGGTTGACCGAATCCTAATCCTTTAACGTTTTAGAGTAGAGGTTTACAACTGCATAACCAGAGTGATAAGCTAAAGCAGAGTAATCCCGAATGATATTCACGCAACTATAAACGTTGTTTTAGCACTTAGACAGGGCACTTGTCTGGTGGTCTTGTACTTTTTGTGGCAAGACACTTAGGTTAAAGAGGGTACCATTAAAGTGCTTATAGTGCTTAAGTTCTCTTACTAAACAAGTGTCATTCCTTCTGCAACATGAATGTCTACACGTCACTTTCCCTACCCTTTGGAATATATATATATATATATATATATATATATATATATATATATATATATATATATATATATATATATATATATATATATATATATATATATATATATATATATATATATATATATATATATCAAATGGAAATTGTTACGTTCTTTTACGATGTAGGTCAAATAAAAATGTGTATAAATATCAATTTTATGAGCAAATAATTCGTACCGGTTTGTGATTAGTCTCTGGAATCCACTTGTAATGAGATTTTAATTTTGTGTTTAGGTATAATTCGAAAGGAATTTATTTGTTCAAAATATTCATTGCGAATACTAAAGTACTCGCTGATATTTGAACCAAATCGCTACTAAATTGGATTATTATGAACTGATTCGAGGACATTTAGTTTGCATTATTGTGGTTATCTGGAATTCATTGGAACATTTCTATATTTTTGAACGTGCGATAGGACTATTAAGGATATCGGGGAATTATTTACAATATTGTATGTGCATCTTGAATTTTCATTTTGTATTGAACATACACAACTGTTTGTTGATCTAACTTCTTTCTGTTAAATAATTTAAGATTTAGAGTCGTAACAGTATTAAAATGTAGCTATAATGGCAGAGTCAAAGCAAGAAAGGTACGTATGGTTCAAACACTCCTAATTTAGGCATACAAAAACAAAGATAAATAAAAACAATAAATATTATACTAAACTACAAGTATAAAATATAAACCACACTCAGTTGAAGCTTCAAATACATTCTCACTTAGACCTGAATAAAAATATCATTAGCTAAAGTTTTGGATTCACACGTTGTCCGCATTAAATTATGATGATTGCTTAGAGTTTTCCAGTTTCAGTGTCTTCGGTTATTCAGTTTTTGTTTGAAAGTGACTCTCACACCACGTGCTATTTCAGGCTTCCTCCAGCAATTATATATAGAATAAGTGTGTGTGTGTGTGTGTGTGTGTGTGTGTATGTGTGTTATCAGTCTTTCACAAAATATGACAATATAGGACTCGTCTGTTTACCATGTGTATTGGAGCGAGATGTCAAACAATTAAATAAGAGATGAGACATTTGCTAATACAATTACTAATAACATCACTAGTAACCCTTATTATTGCCTCTACGATGCCACGTGTTCTGTTCATACGTAACTTGCGTCAAGTTCTGTGAAAAACCATCCCTAGATTCAGTCATCGTATCGTAGTATTAGACACGTACGTGATTGAAAAATCACCAAACACTACCAGTCTACCATCAGCTATAACCCACACCCAAAACAGACTTAATATAAAGAATAATATAAATTGTCCGTTGCTATTGAAATAAATGACCCCCGATAATACTACACTTCAGAATCTTATCGTGACAAATAGCGAGGCGAGGTTTATCCATTTAAATATCATGTGGTCTTTTGTGTTCGATAAGGGATGGTCAATAGTATTTAAGATAGGGATACACCGCTCATAAAAGTACTGAATCATATATTACAGATTCTCAAACTATTTATACATACTAATCATTTACTACTTATAGATAACATTAATTGACTAACTTGTACAGAGCTAGTATCTACAAAGTGTAAATTATTGTACAAATTCTTGTTTCTAACATTCCTACATGTGTGAAACCGTGCTTTCCATTATTAAACAATGATGGATACTATTTATACAAGTCGCTGGGGAAAATCCAAGATTGTAATAATTACGTAAGCGTTATTGTACAATATCTAAGTAAAGAATAACAACATTGGTACTTAAAATAAACCATAAGGGATATGCAAGAGAACTTGCATGAAACAGACGTGATCCTGTCCATCAAGGTTTTTCTCCTCTTCCTCGCTTGTAATTGATATATAAGTAAATGTCTTCTTTCAAAATTAAAAATGAAGGAATCATGTACGATGCTTTTTGTTTCAGTTTCGCCGCAACATAATTTAAGAACTTAGTCTAGCCATCTCGTCAAGAAACGTAGACAATTACAACTACATATCCTTCTCATGGATGCTATAAAAAGAAAGGTGAATGTGTCCAGTTTTTTCAGAAATACATGTCATTGTGTCTAGAAACATATGCTAGACTAAATGTAAAGAAACAAAAGAAAAGAAGAATGCAAATATAGCAGTAAAACTACACTCAAGTCACAGTTACCTACATACACTCTCTTTGTATGGTGAAGACACTCAAAATGTCATGACCGTTTATAATAGGTAAATGTATGAGATCACATTTTCAGTTTATGTCGATAGTTAGGTACACTCCAAAGATAACGAGTAGTTCAACGATAAATCGAAGGAGTGGCCAACAATTACTAGGAATTTCGCACATGTGCTAGGAAACGCATTTTCGACGAATTTGACATTTTCTGGTTTACTTTGCCAAAGTAAATATGACCTTTGTATTCATCTAATTTCAATATGTTTGAAAATCTCCTTGTCCTTGCGTATCACCCCGACGTTTAGTATCTAAAACTTTAAATAAAGAAGTTCAAAACTGCGTCTTTCAATGGCACTCTTCCGTATTTCCCTTATCGTCCAGTCAAGACATATAAAGAGTCTAACGGATATGCACATGTAGTATTCAATCTATGTCTGACATTAGAAAGATGACCAATGGGCATATAGGATCAATAATTTGAGATACGTTATTGTTATTCTCTTTTAGATGATGCCTTATGTATTTAAAACCGCTCTCTTCAGACCAGATCAGATGAGGACCCTTCTTTGGTAAACATTGACTGCAAAACATTTACATTTTTAAACGTGAAGCGGTTGAAATTAGGGTCCCGAAAACCTGTTTGGCAATGATCAACTTTGATACTTGTAAAAACTCAGCAGTTTGTTTGGAGAGGGGAAAAAACTGCTGTTGTAATTGTGATTTTATTAAAATTAATTATCTCAGTATCATTTATAAATGGGTAAGTTATTTAACGTTCCAGTTAAATATATATTTATTCGTATAGGTTGTATCGGAATTACAATTTTCAATTATAGAATGTACTTTCATAACTAAAACGTAGTAAAAAGTCAGTCATTTTGATAGTTCATTCTAGAATATTCGCAAGAGAGCATGATAACGCATTGCTTTAAGGAGTGTAATTTTAATCGCATTAAATAAATTACACATTTGATTGGCTAGTGTGTGACCTATCTTTATTGTACTTTGAATGCTGTTATCTTTACCTTCGAAAGCGACATTATGTGTAGGTGATACAGCAATACCGAGTCGAACGACCTAGGACCTTGGAAAAGTAGAGAGTGGATGTATGGAAATAAGGTATTTACGCAATTCCTATAGTTTAGTTTTTGTTTCAGCATTTAGAGGTTAGTGTTAGGACTGGTAGGCCTGGTGTCAGGATAATGTTACTAGGTGGGACATGATTCCATATGTGTGAGGCATGATGCCCCAGTGCTAGACATCCTTATAAACTGCCACGCTGCAGACATCGTAGCAATATAAGTGAATTTTTTTTTAAAACTATGGTTAAAAACGCTCGCACGCACGCACACACACACACGCACACTATTAAACTCTAAGAAAGAGTACCAGGCTTGTTTAATATAGTAAACATATCTATTGGATGTTATGAGGACTGTCTAACATAGAATGGCCATACCTTTTAAATGTTGTGGGATTGTCTAACAGAATAATCAAGTCTGCTTGATGTTACTAGTCCTGTCTAACACAGAATAGGCATATCTACTGGATGTTGTGGGGTCTCTCTAACATACAATACTCAAGTCTACTGTATGTTATGAGAGAACTGTTATGTTACCTATATTCATTGCTGAATCCTGGAAATATAATACTGCGGTATATTGTGGTTCATCATGAAAATGCAAACATGATAGAAGATAATGAAATCCCTTGACTATTTCTTGCAACAGACCGGGTGTACAAAATATTTGCTATACCGATAATAAGTTCATGAAAGAGATCAAGGATTCACGTGATTTGTACTTCTTGCTTGATTAAGTTTATAGATATATTCTTGGATAATATATATATATATATATATATATATATATATATATATATATATATATATATATATATATATATATATATATATATTATTTTAAATAACCTATAATGAAGACCATGTGAAGTTGTGACTTTAGCTGCCTAAACGTATTTGTCTTGGTTTTTTCATTGTTGTTCTAATGTCTTTGCAAGCCATTTAACTGACGCAAAAATTTGGTTTCCTTAAAAGTTATAATTACAATGTCCACTTATTGTCATAACAGTTGTTACATGAATACATATAATAAAATAATATTTCTTCATAACTACAAACTAGCTCAACAGTTAGTCATACGAGTGTTTTATTAGTACAGTTTTTTGATATTCAATATACTTCTAAGGAAAATACAATGAATTTTTGCATAATTATGTCAGATTTTAAATTCTCAAAATTTCAGGAGCTTATGTAAAATGCATAAAATATAATTTTTTAAGAGTTTTAACCCACAATCATTAGGCAACTGTAAATTATGTGTACGTTTTTTAAGTTAATATTTGCCTTTAATAGCTTTACGTACTAGATTTACAATACATTTCATTTTTCTCAAATATTAAGCTTACGTATTTATATTTAGTTTCAACCTTAATACCGGCATTTCATATATTAAATTTGCATGTACGATCTTCTGTTTAAGCAAACATAAAAAGTGGTTTTCTCTTTATTGGTTGTAAGTTTCGAGTTTTCTCAGTATCTACTCAATACATGGTTTATTGCATGAAAATATACTTGTCTACGGCAAATATAGGGTCATCAGAGGAATAAAGCAACATAACAGAACGATATTGGAGACAAATCATACAATTCTCTCACAACTTTTCCAATAGGAAAAGAAAACGGATTATGCACTGCTTAGACAAGCTTTGATATCATCATAAATTCAAAATATAATACTGAAACCTTATCCTTTGTTACCTGTCTAAATCCCGCTCCTGAAACATTGTTCAGGCATGTTAGAAATCAACAAAAGTACAACATAATTTATTTTTGCTATGTTTAAAAAAAATCATAAGGCTATACAAAAGAAACACATTGTATATCGTGTACTTGTCTTTAATGAACACAGTTCAAGTCTCAGTAAAGAATTGTAATAAAGAAGTGTAGTCAATCTTAAATTTAATGCGGCAGTAAAATTTTTTTTACCAAAGTAGGTGTATCAGTTTTATCACATTTATTTTCAGAAATTTGCACAATGACACATTTTTTCCAACCATATAGCACAAAGCCAGTATTCAAGATTATATAAAAATGGGATAAAAGGGTTTTCGAAACACATTTAACATTTCAACGATCGATCTTCGCGCATATGTTACGAAAATCAATCGTTGATCATTTAGACGTAATATATAGACAATATCCGTCGCTTCCACCGTCTCGGAGACTATAAGTTTATTCTCCCCCCATTAAATTTATTTCTTTATAATATTCAAAATATTTGTGCAATACTTTTATCACATGCTTGAATCGCTTTGGAGCTTTTGATTATAAGGTGCATATTTGCCTATGGATTTTATTTTAAAAAAGAAAATATTTTGCAAAAGTTTTCTTACAATGTCTGCTAACTGTTACAATGATAATGTTTTTCAACGAATGTTTTCTATTTTTGTTCATCTTCCTATACCAAACGTAAAGTTTTCTGGATTTCAAACACTCGCTGCCAAACCATGATTTAGAGTCGACTTTAATTTTGTGTGTGCATTTGTAGAACATTTACCTTTATATCCTGTATAAAAACAGCTTAGTATATTTATAATTATTCTATTTACACATACATTCTATTATTATTATTATTATTATTATTATTATTATTATTATTATTATTATTATTATTATTATTATTATTATTATTATTATTATTATTATTATTCTATCTTTGTAAAATTTTTCAATTCAAAATTGATCTAGTGTACATCCTGAGAATTAATTTTTTTTAGAAATTAATTATTCGGTCCCAAATCCCACAATCTTCGAAATTTAGTTTCCGTATTTGCAACATGAAGTAGGTGTATCTGATTACTCTGTATATTATATGCTTTCAAGTAGCGAAAACATGAAAACAAAGAATCAAACGAAAACACTTCAGACATGTTAACAGCCGGAAGACATATAAAATCGTTATTGAATATTGATCAGACACTTGTAACCGGATGTGCATTTTAAAAATATTTTCAGACACAATCACGTCTACTTTGAAGGACAGTGTGTTGACACTGTTGTTTTTGATTGAAAAATTAAGATTGCTGGTGATTTCATATTTTGACTCTCTGAATTCAACGAAGCACTTTCTATAATCATAGGCGGTGACCTTTCTTTCAGATGAACTGGTCGTAATTTTAAAAATAAAATTTCAAATCCAGAAGGTAGACTATAAACTTATATCCACCTGTTCGTCTACAAATATGTATAATGCATATTTGTGGACGGACAGGTAGATGAAAGTTTATAGTTTACCTTCTGGTTTTGAAATTTTTTGTGCATCAGCAATACCTGTTATCTGGACATAGTAAAACATTCCTTTAAAAAAAACACGATGCTGATATGTATTCTTCAAGCTGTTCTAGGGAAAAATTTCAGTGGTGTAATAATTGAAAATCTCCTGGTAAATTGTTTTCATCTGCCTTAAAATTAAATCACACTTCAACTCACTTTGATAAAATATGTGCAGAGTATCAAGAATGATCATATTACGAGACATATTATGAGTTACATTACGAGTCATATTACGAGTCCTATTACAAGTCATATTACGAATTATATTACGGGTCATATTACGAGTCATGTTACTAGTCATATTACGATTCATGTTAAGAGCTTGGGAAGATAAATCTTCAAGGGACTTTCAGTAGGAATGCAGACTTGAATCATAGACAGGTGATATGGCTTAACTTTACGAGCAATAAAATATTGACTTTGTAACACTTCAATCCGCAATAGCAACTGATCAACTAAACAAATACATAAAAATGATTTACTTCATCAAATGAACGAAACCTATAGGTTACGTATGCGGCCACCACTAAACAAAGATTTATTAGGTTTACTTCAAAGGGATGCTTCGATTATCAAAAAATAATCTAGGTATTTTAACTGGTCGTAATTTTAAAAATAAAATCCAGAAGGTAGACTATAAACTTATATCTCACCTGTACGTCTACAAATATGTATAATGCATATTTGTAGAAGGACAGGTAGAGGAAAGTTTATAGTTTACCTTCTGGTTTTGATTTTTTTTGTGCATCAGCAATACCTGTGTTCTGGACATAGCAAAACATTCCTATAAAAAACACGATGCTGATATGTATTCTTCAAGCTGTTCTAGGGAAAAATTTCAGTGGTGTAATAATTGAAAATCTCCCGGTAAATTGTTTTTATCTGCATCAAAATTAAATGACACTTCAATTCATTTTGATAAAATATGTGCAGAGTATCATGATCATATTACGAGACATATTACGAGTTACATTACGAGTCATATTACGAGTCATGCTACAAGTCATATTACGAGTTATAATACGAGACATATTACGAGTTATATTACGAGTCATATTTCGAGTAATGTTACTAGTCATATTACGATTCATGTTACGAGCTTGGGGAGATAAATCGTCAAGGGACTTTCTGTAGGAATGCAGACTTAAATCAGACAGGTGATATGGCTTAAACGAGCAATAAAATATTGACTTTGTACCAATTCAATCTGCAATAGCAACTGATCAACAAAACAAATACATAAAAATGATTTACCGCATCAACAGAACGAATCCTATAGGTTACGTATGCGGCCACCCCTAAAACAAAGATTTATTAATTTTTCTTCAAAGGGATGCTTCGATTACCAAAAAATAATCAAGATATTTTAGGCTACTGCCGTTATGGTTACTAATAATGAAACAGGATATTTGATAAGGGATCAAAACAGAATTCTTACATGATCATGGCGGTTTTATTTGGTTTAAAATACGAAATTGTATGCCGTTATCTCCATGTCAATAATCAATTTACACTTGGTGGTTGAGTCAAGCTTTTCTCTTTCATAATATCCTGTTATGTTTACTTATCGATACGTCGTAAAATCAGTCAAATCAGTAAACATTTTGTTTTGCAAGCATAACAATTTATACACGTTGAAATGTGTGCAAATTATTTGCCTTCTTCCTAGGTAACGACTGAATTATTGGGCTCAAATTGTGTTCTTTTTCTTCAGCAAGCGCGATCACAAGGTAAAAGGTATCTGATTCCAATGGCTAGTCAAGGCATTTATGGCAGAGTCATATTTAAATAAAAGTAATACATCTTGAACTAGTGGTGGCTTTATGTGGTAGCAACATTTTATCAGTCCTTTTTTTATATTACATTAGCGTTTGTATCAATGGCAGTTCTTGTCGTTAATATAGTGATTGTTTTGCGAAATAAAGAATTTCGTGATAAAGGTCGATTTTTCAAGAAATTGTATCTGTTTCACCACAAGTAACTTTTTCCTCAATAAATTGTCTTTTACTCTAACATTTGTCTATCCAATATTCTTAAAAAAATAATTATTGAAAATGTTACCACGTTTTGGCGCATCACAAGTGTCTGCTCTGGCTCAACATGCAAAAATAAAATGAAGCAATTTCATGAAACTGTTTACTTTCTTGTTAATGCGTTACAATGGAAATGGTTAATATTTGCCTAAAACTTGTAACATGATGCCTGTCTACTTACATCTTGTCAGCAAGGCGACGTTTTGTAATATAATATTTTTACGTTTGTTAATTATTTTTAATGTTTAGTTTTAATATTTTACAAATTATGACAAAAGGCTCCTATTACCCAAATGAAATCGTAGAAATTCTGCAAGAAGTTGTATTTTTGAGTAAATGATAATCCTTTATGAAAGTTCTGATTGATTTTATAAACAAAGATCAGCATTTATACATGTTTGAGATTTTTCTTCATGAAGAACTAGACTTCCTGAGATCTAGTGTTTTCATGAATTTTCCCTACTATGTTTTACTTTATGTTCTAGGGTACCTGCTGTTAACGTGATAAAGTTGTCAGTTTTTGTTAACATCATCGTAGTACTTGATAAAGGAATCTTTGTAAGGAAAACCGTTTATTTACGAAAAGGTAGAATGTTCGTTAAAAATGTGTTTGTTTACAACATTCGGGACTTTTTCACAAAAATAAATATATAATGACATAAATGGTATTTGGTATACTTCCTCTCATAAAGTAAGCTTTTAAACATATGAAGGGGTAAGCAGCTGAGGCCAAGACCATGGGAAAAGGGATCTGCTATTATAAGGACAATGGGAGGGATGGAATACAGACAAATGACAGATTTCACAACATTTGTAATGTAATGGTATGACTAACAAATGTAGACATCTCATCCAAAAAGTCCTACTTTCCCCACCCTAGTGTAAATCATCTAGTAGTTCCGTCTTTAGGCACACCATACCTTGCATAATTTAATATTGTCGAGGAGATGTCAAAAGCTATTATCTGGTAGTGTTGGTATCAAGATTTTGAATTGGTTTCCATTTTATCTTTAAATATAATTGACCATTCCATAAAACTTCATATTCGTACGGCAATTGACCAGGCAGTGTAGAACACGTTCGGTTAACACGTAGGTAAAAAAGAGCTGAGTCGGATACATTGAACTTACACAAGAATTCATAATCCATATTTTTAATGTCGAGAGATACTAAAGAACTAATCCACTTAAACTACTTTCTTGTTTGATTTTTTTTCATCAAGGGATTTATTTTGGAAAATAACGTCTTTAGTTGACATTATGTATGCAGCTATACATCTATTTATCAGAGATAATGGCCAATTTAGACTTTTGTCTAAAATAATTTTGACTATCCATGTTTAAAGCAAGCATTTCAAATTTTCAATTTGAATAAAACTTAACACTATTCATGGTAAGCGTTTTTATTTTATACATCTAAAAGTAAATATAACGCATCCGAATCTTCATGTCCAACCCGTCATAAAACTAACATCGGTACACTAACCGCTTCGGTGGCGTAGTGGTCAGAGCGTCCGCCTCGGATGCAAGAGATCGTAGGTTCTATCCCCGGTCGAGTTATACCAAAGACTTACAAAATGGTACTAACAGTTGCCTTGCTTGGCGCTCAGCATTAAGAGGTTAGTGTTAGGACTGGTCAGCCTGGTGTCGGCACAATGTGACTGGGTGGAACATGTCTGCGTCATGATGCCCCAGTGCTAAAAATCACAATAAACTGCCACAATACGACTGAAAAATTGTTAAAACTACGTTAAAAAATCATAATCACAAAAATAAGGCGTTATTTGATATTGGTCATATAAGTGAACAAGTAATATTTATTGGCTTTGACATTTTAAAATGATAGATCTATACTTCTTATTTATCAAGCAATTTAAATATTCAACGTCAAAATTGCCGTTATGTTTCTGAGTAACTGCTGGTAATTACCTTCATTCTTAGCATGAAATATGTTTTAAGATAGAGAAATCATAACAAAGATAATAACGCAGAAACAAAATCATCATTGTACAGATGCAGGAATTAAAGAGTTATTGTTGCATCATTTTTATCTCTCTTGGCTGCTAGCGAAAGTGAGCGCAAAATTGTGTTCTTTCTTCGTCTCCCCCCGTCCGTCGTCGTTTGTTCATCGTCTGTTCACAATTGTTATTTATATTTTGTTCTTTAAAGTTGCATGGTTACTTTGCACACCACATTACAAGGAGCAATTTGCTTCTAGGCCTATGAAAATTTTAATGGATACCAATCAATAATTCAGCACGACCAGTGTTACTAGAAATAGAACATTTAAACAGCTTCTGCGCCAAATTTTGTAACTAGAATTTGGCCAAATGTAACAGAATGAAACCTATCCAGAGGCTCCCATCTATATGCAAATGATGCCGATCCACCATGAAGTATGGACGCCGTTGCTAAACATAGTTACATATTTAAATATATTCTTCTAAGAAAATCCTCTCAGCAAATGTTGCCAAAATGTGAGAAAATCCATCCTACAATTAAACGTTTTCAGTGTTATAAAAATAATGCAATGTATAATCCCTTCTTCTTCTAGCTACAGTTGATTTCATAACATATCAAATCAAACAGCTTTTAAAGAAATTTCTTCGGAAACCATCTCCACTGATCCAGATTTCTTGGCTAGCTATTCTTGCATTTGATTATTATAGACCTTTCAGACACGTGAACTATTTCCGGCAAACATGGAGCTCTGGTTCTTTCCCTTAATGTGTGAGCGTGAGCAAAGTCGAAATTATTGTTCAAGAGTTTTGTTTGTACAGTTTGTTCTGTTTCACACGGAGCAGTGCAAATTTGTGTTCAAGTGTGATGTTTGCACAGCTTTGTTCTATTTCACATCAGGAAGATCCCTAGTGTGAATAAACTCTGAACTAGATGATAAATGTATGGTACACTGAAAGATTGTCTTCAATAATGATGCTTTGAAGAAACAAAAAGACATTATTAGCCCATAATAACACCATCAGCAAGGAATAACAGTTACACTGTTTGTGCAATGCAAACATCGACCAGCCTTGCTGACATTTTCATGTAATATAGTTTGTTAATAATGATTGTTAGTTAATTTTTTTAATAATTAGGATGTAGCCTGCTATAAGGTTCACACGCGGCTTACATACGATCCACTTTTATAAAAAAAAATATTTATTAAAGCCAGACCATGATAGCCTGCAATGGAGTTTGAATATTTTATTTTTTGTGTAAAAGATTTAATTGACACTATATAAATATTGGGGAAAAGTAAACGGTGATGGATGGTAGAAGCACAAAAAATACTAAGATATCCATAACAACATCAAGGTAGTTTGTGCTATAACCTGTTTACACAAACTTTACAAGATCTGTTTACACAAACTTTATAAGGTCTCCGTTGTGGCTGTTAAAAGAATTAAAAACGTTTATCTCCATGTCGGATCGTTTCTCCTGGTATGTTTGATAAAGATGATGAGAGAATGTATATCGACAGAGATAAGAGGACTTATTGTTCTGTAAGCAAGTAGGTATGTAAGTTTGTAATTATATAAGCCAGAAGAAACTTACTTGCTGGGAATGTCCATGAACCCACGTGATGGACCTATCACATATTTCCTACTATAATCGTCTGGGTAAATTGAAACTGTATATTTTGCATGTAGCAATAAAAACTAGAAAGCCAGTTTTCTTCTCTTCAAGGCATTAACATACATTCTAAAAATGTAATTGTACTTTAAAATGTGAAGTTTATGCACAGACCATTATCAATGAATATATCTTGATACTTTAAACTTTGTGTGCCCTCTTGGTCATTGGACTATATATTATAGCGATATGAATTCAAACAAATACGACAGAACGTATACATTGAATTATCGTAATTACAAAAAATAAGCAATCTTATTTAATCAATTGCCACTATAAAAGAAAAATAATTTAAATGTTTGTTAGCTTCAATAACTTAATTAAAACACTCGAATGTCCAAAAGATTCACAAATAGATTTGATGCGAATCAAGGACATAAACACATAGTTGTAGAGCTTTGTTTGCTTATCTGTAACATCAGTGATCACTCGTTTGAATATATGAATTATATGGTGGGAAGACATATGACAATATTTACAGAGGTTGTTTCAAAATTGTTTTCATAATATTTTGGGCTTTGATATCATTTTAGCGAAGTTTAAAAAATTAAGGTAAACATAAACTGCTTGTTTAAGTGGTAGTTGCTTAAAAAGTTTTCATATTGGTAATTGTATTAATATTGTAGACGTAGAGATATAATAAATATACTTAGAAATAGACGTCAGCATAAATCTTATACACATTTTATTCATTTTATTCTGCTGAAGTAATAAGAAACTTTCACTAGTTGGAGTAAACTATAATACAACACATAACGCAAACAAAAGGCTTACATACCTACAAATTTGACTGCATTTAAACTAACTTAAATTCGACCTCAACAAAACGACTTCTGATATACTGAAATGCGTATACACGTGTATAGTACTTTCTTTATATAAGTACCTGCTGATCACTAGAGTTGAATACATGGACCCATTTTAAATATTTATAAGTTTATACAATACCATATATGATTGAGTATAAGTGATATTTTGATAACAGAACCTGTTTAAAGATAAAGGATGACATGGCAGATAGGTCTTTCTTAACCATACATACATACATACATACATACATACATACATACATACATACATACATACATACATACATACATACATACATACATACATACATACATACATACGTACGTACGTACGGACGTACGGACGTACGTACGTACGTACGTACCTACATACATACATACATACATACATACATACATACATACATACATACATACATACATACATACATACATACATAATGAGAGGTTAAAATTGTTAAAATGTGAGGTGGTTCAAAAATTGTTAGGGGGAGATAAATACAGTTGCTGCATACCTAATAGTTTGTAGTTGATACCTGGATTGTCTTTCTTTTGCAATCTTCACAATGTTTACTAGTAGTAGGAGAAAGTAAGAATCCGAGCTCAACAACCCCTTTCCCCACCCCTCCAGACCTCCAAACAAATACAAAATACCTAGGTAACGTAATAGAACACCTGTTGCAATCAATAATTGCGCTAAGAATCCGAGCTCAACAACCCCTCTCCCCACCCCTCTAGACCTCCAAACAAATACAATAGAACACCTGTTGCAAAATACCTAGGTAACAGGTAAAATTTAATTACGTGATCTTCCAGAATAAGCAGAATGATATGTCAGACTCAATTTTCCAAATCATTACGATTTAGCAGAGCGTGGCGATTGTGGACTAAATTACGCATTAGAATTCCAATAAGGTAAGTGGTATTATATAAAATTTTATGTTATATCAGACTTCTTTTGATAATCTTTCTCATATTTGCTGATCCTCATGGGTAGAATATCTGTTAACATGTTGTCAATAATACGAAATTCACGTATTAAATCGTCCATACTATATTTTACTCCTCGTAGGTAAGATCTTATTTGATCAAGTAGTTTTTTTTGTAAGTTATAATTGATGTTAAGCAGCCGTGCTTTTTTATCAAAATTTTAGGTTCAACTTTTTTACAAGCTGCTGTAAGAGAAACACCAACACCGGATATGATTAACAAAAACGGGTTTAATGATATACCACTTGAAATTATGCCAGAACTAGTCATTAACAAGGGTAGATATGATATTACTCGAAGTATTTTGTTATAATATTTGTAGCATTTTTTTACGCACCAAAGTTTTTTATGATAATATTTGTAGTATTGTATTAGTGCGTCAACATCCTGTCCTGGAATATCTTTTGAAATATGATTGAAATCAACTATACTTTTTTTCATTATAATATTTGTTCACATAATCTCAGGCTTGATTAAATAACTAGTTGAGGTGTTTCAGCCACAAATTCCAGACAATACCAATATGACGCAGCAGTTAATTTTTTGTCATCTGCTATTAGCATAAAAAGTTTCTTCAACATCTTTGTTCAACACAATAGACACGGTTCCAGAGAAATTATCAGTCGAGTGACGCCATGGAAATAATGTAAATATATTAAACTTTGCACTGCTAAACACGGACAATCTATACACACCAGTGACCTCTGTAGTATGTTTGAGAGTGTTATTTTGCGGCGACCAAGTAGACATTCCAGAAGCAACAGTATAGACAATATTTTTAATCTGCTTGTGAGGAATTTTAATCATACTCGTTTTCTCAACAATACTAGGAATTCCACTAATAATATCGTTGAGTTTTGTGTTAATATTATCGAGTGTAATATCACA
>JAEAOA010000418.1:0-13890 GCA_016746295.1 Potamilus streckersoni
TTTATTCCTATATGCAAACACCAGAGAATTATTAGGTCTCTGACCGCCAAATGGAACCGATCTGATATTAGGCCAACTATGATACACTCGTAATTTTGCCAACGCGATTTCCTTTACTGAAACAGGCGAGGGAAAATTCACACTGAATTTAGGGTTTGTTGACGATATTGATATCATACTTGTTTTCCGCGGAGTGGTATTTTCTGCTATCCGCTGAAGTAGTTGAATCTCTTGCGACATTATTATTATTATTTACAATGTCTAATTTTGCAATAGATGAAAAAACGCTAGCGTTTTTAATCGTAGTATCATAAATACGTATCATCGCGGAGAATTCGTCTTCGGTAATTATCGTATCATCAATCGATGATGACATCAACGAGGATAATTGTGAGTAACCGTTAGATACTGCTTGATGTTTTACTATATAGTCGTTAAGTTTTTCTTGAGAACACGATGATATTTTTTTAGTAATAGCATTTGCAAGTCCAGCAAATGTTGTCACCGCGGAAATAGCAATTGGGACAGCAATCGGAGCTACCATTGTTACTGAAGATAGTATAATACCAGCACCGGCCATTATACCAGATACCGAGTATACTGTAACATCAATTACGGTAATTCTCCTGCGATACTTTTTAATTTTTATTTCATATTCATCAATGAGTGTTTTGAGTTTTGTTAAGAAGTCTTTGACGGTATCATAGCGATATTGCGATGATGGAATCATATTATTTTAAAACCTCAAGTGGTTTTTAATTGTTTAAAATTCTAATTTAGATCAGCTACAAACTCCATGTACCATACAAATGATGTCTTATTTAAATTAGGATCAGTGCTTGTTATTGTAAACCGTTTGTATTCACCCACGTCAATAGTCGTTGAAATCACGTTGTTGTATCCATATGAAGTCGATGATGATATATTAAACTGATTCAGTGACACTATTGTTAATCGATAAATACCCTTGTTTGACACAGTGAGGGTTACTGTATTCTTTTTAGGTTCCCAATCTAATGATCCAGAGAGAACTGTGTATATCATATTTATGATATTTCTCTCATGAGGAATCTTTATTCTTTCAAGTAGCGGAAGATTGTCTGTTTTAAATTTTGTAATATCCTCGATAGATTTTTTAATACTATTAATGCTATCTCTAATAATACTAAATCCAGCATCATTAATATTTTTAATACTAGCTTTAATTTCATCAAAATTGGATTTAATTTCAGCGAGAGATGGAGAGGTTACCGCTGGTGTTCCAAAGAATTTATTGATAATATTTCTACGAAGGGAAGTATATGTTGTTATATGTTTTTCAAGTTCTTCATTTAAATTTTTTAATGCATCTGTGATTGTAGAAACAAATACACCTGGTTTGAGTTTTCCATCATTTGAATATAACACTATTGTATCTTCAACGACGTCACGTCTTCGTATTAAGACATCATCCAATGAAACATTACTAGATTTCAATTTGCCCTGGCGATCTTGAAATACAACTATTTCCCCAGGATCTACACTTGACAAATTTAATGTCTCGGCGATTTCATCTTCGATTATTTTTTTTACACTTTCGACAGCGAATTTGCTATCGGTTTCTGTTTTTTTTGATTCTGATAAAGGTCGTCCCCAAATATCAATCATTATACGAAAACGCTACGTTTTTCTAAATCATAACGCTATCGTTTTTGCCATTGCCTGCTAGTATATTCATTAACAACAACTTGTGGTGGTTTTCTTGGAAATTTAGATATCTCTGCAAGGACAGTTTAATACCTCACGACCGCATATCGGTGGATCATTTAACTGTTGTGTTGGTAGCGTGGAATAAAAAATTGGAGATGACTTTGTTATTGTGGATACATATCGCATGAATTCTTTTGGTGGAGCTAATCCATATGAATCAAAATAGACAATTCCACGTGGATCAATTGCATATGCGACCCAATGAGTTCCTTTTCCGCTGCTGTTATCGAGATTGATAATACCCGTTTCATTTTTCATTGGTTTTGACGGTAATTGATCTCTCATGAAAACTCCTCTAAAGTTTTTTATTGATAATGATTTTACAGCATCAATTAAATCAAAATTGGACATTGGTGAAAATCCTAGGGATTTTTCCACTAATAAGCCGTTCCTGGTATTCTTAGGCCCGTGCCCTTGTACCAATTGTGTGGAGTTCCTGGTAGTCTTAGACCCTTTCCTTTTTTTTTATAGCCTTTCCCAGTAGCTTTTTTCAGGGCCATTCCTGCAGCAGTACCAACGGCTCCTAACGCTGCCGCCTTCGCAACCGCTGGGGCAGCCGCTGCAATCAATGCTGGAATAGCAGCTAACAGCGGGAATATTCCACCCGATTTTATCATACTGGCGATTGCTGCTTTCGAAAAATCAATTTGAACTCCTCGTTTGTTCTTTAGCGCATCATTGAAATGTTTTATTTGACGATCTGTCAGTGATAATTTATGTGCACCACCGGACATTTGAGTGGGTTTCAGCGTTATTGTAGTTCCACATTCTTTAGCCGACTTTGATTTCAATTTCTTGACCTGACCATCAGTCAACTGGACATTAACAATACTATATGTCATTCTATTCTAAAATGTAATTTACACTTTCAATTGATCTTATTGTGAAAATCCTAACTACATGTTTTCCACTGGTGCATCAATAAGTCTCATTCGTCCGCCAACTCCTTCTAACAACATTGATTTATCACTGAGAATGACAGCAACTGCTCTATAATCGGCTATACCAGCAGGGCGTTGTACCCGAGCTTGGAAGTATATATCAACAACAGATTGTCTCATCATGTCAAGATGTTCCAATGAAAAGTAATAAATCGGATAGTGTTTTTCAAAATCAATTTGCGATATTTGCAAACCAGTATCAACATTTTGATCACGACCCATATACGACAATATTCTATGATATACACGAGCTATGTTGTTGTTTTCATAATTAAGATGTACAATCTCTGCTGGCTCTTGTTGTCCGTTTATTCTCAACGAAACTTCACTTACCCCTAATTTATCAAATATCATATGACTAGATAATTGTCGACCCACTCGATTTGCATCCTGTAACGCTATAAAGATATGACGTGGAGCTGAAACACCTTGTTTTGATGCTAAGTGCCATGTAAATGTGCCATTTACATTATCCTGCTTCGTATCAGTCGTTGTTGTTAGCCAACTTAGCAATGATTTTCCACCTGTGTCCATAAACGATAGTAATTCTTGCTCTATTGTAACTGCTGGTGTCAAGACGGGTATCCATAAAGTCAATTTATTTAAAATGACTTTACCATCATCAACACCATCAGCATGCCAGATTGCATCATTGTCATTTCCTTTCGCACTAACACGACTGTATGCTTTGCTCCATAGATGACTTTTCTGACATTTCTACAGAATCCGAATATATGATGTAACGGAATTGCACATGAAAATCGTCGATGTTGTCCTTTTAATGCTCCTTTTCGTGTTGCAAATCCTAGATTGAAATTATCATTGACCCTTTTTAAAATGTCGAATGGATTGGCTGGTCTATCTTCACGGTCTGGATTAGCATCGAGTTGTTGATCAGCTTCTGCAGTAGCTGCCTCAGTTCGTACTTTAACAAATTGATAATGGTCAGCATGATCAGAAGTATCCTTAGCAAACATCATAGACGGACCAGCCGACCTTGTATAATCATCAGAATATCTCGCAAGTCCGATTATTGTTGTTGCAATATCAACATCTTGTTCTATTGATTCAATTTCTTTTCCATCAATGATATATCTTGCACTGTTAAATAGCGCCATAATGCCATTATTTACGAAACCAACTCGGATATTTTGGTTATCCCCATATGGCGTATCAGCTGCAACATTTGTTACAAGCTCTCCTTCTACTTCAATAAACGCCTCACACGGCAAAAAGTATCTACTTGTATCTTGAACTTGAAGTTCAACTCTCCCCTTTTGATTAGGCTCTCTTGCAGGATAGGCATAATACTGATAGTTAATTTTAGAATCATCTTTATTCACCGGTGCCGCCATATCAAACGCTGGATCAGCAATTTTTTTAAATGCCATTTATACTAAAACGTATCGTTTTTCTAAATCATTTTCTTTTTCGATTTCCTCCAAGACCACTTCCCGCTATCATACTTGCAATATTACTACTATCTGGTGAAGTCATTGCTAATGATGCTAGTTTTTGTTCCACTGCGTTATTTATCACTTTACTGACATTTGCAGGCATCATTGTTGTTGAAGGTAGCGGTGGTGGTGGTTTTCGTCCGAATCTAGATTTCACCAATGACGTTATTCTATTCTTTGCGGTAGAAAAGGCCGTTCCTGCAAGATCTCCAACAGCGTTAATTCCCTTATTACGAATAACATCAATGGCTTTCATCGCTAATTGTTTAGCAATTGGTGCTACTTTTGGGGCTATTCTTGTGAATAAACCAGCCATGGTATTTCCAAGGCCGTCACCGTAGTATGCCTTATAAACGGGCAATCTTGAGTTCACTACATACACGTTTGTTGGTTTATTGTGATTATAGTGTACTATCATCTTATTTGAAATGACTTTGTAATTTCTAAATACAATTTCAATCACTAAATTCCCCCGGAATTCCGTCCATTAACTCATCCAAGAGTTCTCGATACGTATGAATATCAATTATCCCACCTTGGAATAATCGTCTGCAAATATCAAATGCTTCATTAGTTATTTCGACTGAGTTATTTCCAGCTCGCTTACCTCCCATAAGAACCTCAAGTCGTGATATATCATTAATGATATTACTAGGACACATATGAGAATCATGATGAGAACTTCCATAACCCTCTCCTGAAGAACTTTCTGGTTCGGAAACGTTTTGATTTTCTGCAGCTGATTCGGAAACGTTTGAATTTCTGCAGATTGTCGACCTCGACCTCGACCTCGACTTCGACCTCGACCTCGACCTCGTCCTCGACCTCGACTTCGACTTTGTTGTTCTTCTTTTCGTTGTTGTTGTTGTTCTAAAACATCCGCATCAACTCCTATTTTAAAAGCTCTGTATTCCACTGTATTCTTATTTAAATTGCCGGTGATTTCTTTATTAATTTTATATATCCAATCCACCCATTGATTTTTGTTTATTGTGTTTTTTTTATACTCGTCTTTTAAAAATTTCTCCCTGTTATAATAACTTTTTACAGCAAAGTTTCCAAATAACGCATAGTCTTCTTTAGTTTTCAGCAATTGAATTCGTCTGATTTCTTTTATAGCTTCATCAGTGAATTTCTCGTTAAAAGGAACACTTTTTTTAGTGGAAACACTAGCATCTTCAACGGGGTTATCATCAATATCAATATTACCCATTTGTTGTATTTCTCGCTGAGTTTGTAACTCACCTGAAAGCTGTTTTATTCCCTCGTGAGTTTTTTCAGTTTCTGTAGCAATCTTTCCTAATACATCAATAATAGGTACTGCTCCCTCTTTAGGGATGTCGCCGTATATAGCACGTTCTGTTGCAAGTTTCATATCTTTAGTGGCTTTAGTTACAGGGGCAAAAAGTTGTTCGCTTCCAATAGAAAAGTCAGTCTGCGCTTGCTGTCTAAGTTGTAGTTTATCTCGCACGTTATCTCGAATTGGTATAAACTTTTTCAGTAATGCTAACCTCTCACGGGCTAGTCTGGTAGTTAATGCTTCTGATGTCATTATTGGAAATGCTAACGATTTTTCAATTGTCGGTTTCACTTGCATCAATCAAACGTCTTATAGATTTCACTTTCAAAGCAATCTCTGACCGAACTTGGTACTGTTCCCCGAGTTTCTTTCTAATGGCTTCAACTATACTAAATAGCCGAATGAATAAATTAATATCATTGTTATACAAAGAAGCATTAACCGCTTTTTGGATTCTTTTTATCAGTGAATACATTTTAGGTAGAACATATCTTCCATGTTTCAATTGTATATCAATTTGTTCAAATTCATTCAAAAGTCTGTCTTCATTCAAAAATTCAGAAAGTACGATTCCTTGATTTCTTAAATTTGATATTTCTGTGATGATAGATGTAATATCTTGAAATTCCATTTATTATTATTACTAATGTATTTGTATCTTTAAAATATTTTTATATACAAAAAAAACAAAACATATACAATGCCCGTCTCTTCCTCATTCGAGTTTCGAGGCAAGAAAGGGCACATACATTAAAGACTTATACAATACCCTAACCCCCCAATCGAGTTCAAGGGCGGGTTATATGGGTATTAGACGTGAAATCCAAGTGATTTCTTTACAAACATTGAACATATAACATAAAGCCTCATTTGGAACCTCTTTCGCGCCAAACGACGTCAAAGAGGCCCAGAGGGGGGACAGCACATTCTTGGAACTCATTTAGTGCCTTCGCATTATATAAGCCCAAGGGCCACAAACATAGATCTCCCAATTGGAAGCTCTAACGTAACAAATGCTATATTAGGTCTTCCGGAAGATATGTTGTGGGGGGGACAGTACATTACATATAGGATGATATATATACAATGAATGAGTATTTACAATGCGATTATATAGGATATATACAATGAATGAATATTTACAATGCGATTCAATGAATGAATATTTACAATGAATGAGTATTTACAATGAATGAGTATTTACAATGCGATTATAGGTTATATATACAATGCGATTATATAGGATGGGTTATATGATAGGATGGTTATATGATAGGATGGTATGATAGGGACAGTACAGGACGATACAAACATGAAACGACGGGGCGGACCTACACCCACTTTGCCAATCAAAAGCAACCCAAGAAATTAACCCTGGTTGCAGTTGAAAAAATTCAACCACACCATGTCAATGGCGTGGGAGTTTTAATTGGCAAAGTGGGCTTCGTTTTAAAGCCCCAAACTTATTACGGCTCATATTATATATAAGGTGAACTAATACTGCAGTGTCAATGTGTAGGTGTGTATTTATTTTTCTAGCATTTCATAATGAATACTGTGTAGTAATTTCAATGGAAGCTAAGTATTTAAATAAAACATTAAAACAAGAAATACAACTGTTAAATAATAGCAATTTTTTTATTAATTTCTATAATATTACGATTAAATAATCGTAATAATAATGGATTTACATGACAAGATAACTCCGTAATGGGGATCCCTGTCAATTCAGGACCTGCTATTTCTTGAATCGAGAATGATATTTTTCTGAATTTTATTACACATAGCCACACTAAAACTAAACTATATGTAGCGCGTTTTACTACCCTGACCTCACTAATTTGTAATTTTAAAGTAATTTCATTTTCATACAAACGCTGTTAACGCCGTCTTTGTAATTGGGATTTTTAAAAAATCTATTAATAGACCCCTGGCCTTGGATCTCTGTCAAATAAATTGTCTACCCTGTATAGGTTTTTCCAACAAAACCCTAACTGCTGTTCTCAATACAGTCTTTAGAAACAAGAAACAATAACACAAAATCAAAATCCGTACATACCTGATTACGTATACCGAGTTAACCATTAAATACGTACATGAGATCACACACATCATTAATTCAATCCAATTTCACATGTATTCTCGGACGAATTTCATATCCGGGAATCAATATCGAAAGTAGGATAGTCACGTGACGATCAGTAGTAATGAGGGGAAATACGGAACAAAATAGTAATTATTAAGAGTTATCTTGTAAATAAGAAAACTTTATTCTATGTCCATTTTTCTTTGAGATAGCTGTTTGACAAATCCCTTCAGCAACTTTTCGTACTGAAGGCATACATATTCCAAAATATTTCCCTGCAGCATTCATTGAATGAAAAACTCTTTCTTCATTCGTCGCTGTATCAAATGACTGTACTGGTCTCTTTCCAACTGACTTACAAGTCCCTGTCTTTCCTTTTTTTATATTCTCTCTTTGAGAAATACACTGTAAATTGGAAATCGCGTTATTTTGAATATTAGAATCAATGTGATCAATAACACAGCCATCTTTAATCGGTCCCATATAACACTCAAAGACTGCCCTATGACAGAGATATCCCTTTCCTCCAGCAGTAAATTGCAAGTATCCCTGATTATTAACAAAACCAATTGGTTTCTTTAGTCTACAGTGTCTAACAACACCATTACGAGATATTTCATAATTAACGAGTATTGGATGTGGTCTGAATTCTTGCTCCATTTATATAATAATACTATTTGTCTAATTCATTATTTGCTTTAATTATAAATCTATTAATGTAGTCTTGAGGGGTTTTTATGATTTTGTCTTTGACAGAGTCATGGTTAGGGTCAATGATGGCGTTTTTTATTCGTTTATCATAATAACGTTTCAATTCTCTAAACCGCTTACCCCCACAATTGATACATAATTGTGATTTTCCTCTCACACCCACCCCACAATTTATGCATGGGGACGGGCCTGTCGAATTATTTCTGACACTCTGTAAGTGATATCCACAGAATTCACCTCTACACGATTTATTGCATGGGGTTACTGATCCGATCATAAGCCATTTGCAGTGATTCATTATATATAAACAAACTTTTCTATTTAAATACTTGTCTTATTTATATGAATGAAGAATTCAAGAGATTATCGGCAATCAAGCCTCGGAAAAATATTAAATTCAATCTTGATAGAACTCTCGAAGACGTACCAAAAGAGAGAATAACTAATAGAATTCTGATTAGAAAAATACGAGATTGTGTTCATGAGTTTAAACAGGATGATGCATCACACACCTGGTCAACATTTAGAATTGATGGTGTTGTTGATGCTAGAATGAATGATGAAACAGCAGCTATGATACTATCACAACTTGGCAATAAACGGTATTTTATCAGAGTGAAATTCATTATCAAATTAGAATCGGGCGAATATATTATAAGAGACAAATTTGTTCCAATTCTCAAAGATGGGACATCAGTCATTGTTAGCCGTTATTCCAGACCAGGGCTGTTAACTGGAATTGATAAACCATACTATGAAAAAGCGTATCCAGAAACAGCAGTCGTTTATGGGATGTATCCGTTAAATAACCCTGACATTGGAAAACTAGCACCAATGAAACAGTCAACGTCAGCGGAAAAAACCACTCAACTGTGTGGCACAAAGAGTCTTAGAACATTTTACAAATGCACTCCGTGGGAATAAATTAACCGATCTAAGACATAAAAAAATAGATGAATGGGAGCTAACAGTGAAAGAGAACGGAGCAACTATTTCCGATATAGCTAGATTGGAAAAGTCGTTGAGATTTCCGATAACCGTTTTAACGATAACTGGCGAAGTATTATACGAATCGAAATACAATAAAAACGGAGCTCCAATCAAAATTATTGATCATAACAAGCACGCATGGACATCCGCGGTTACAATATTCCCGCGAGACAGAACAGTGAAGTATATCCCAGAAGAATTCATCAAGGATGGTATTCTCACTGAAGAAAGATTATTCGATGCTATTGCTAGTTTGTGTAAAAACGACCCTGTATCAGTATGGCTACTTCATAGTTTTGAAGATGAAGAATGTCAATTCAATCAATTTGTGAAACCTAACGGTGAATTATATCGTAGTGAAAGTCTACATAATAGGATGAAAAATCTAGCAATAAGTCTCAGTGAAAACGCTAGCGTTTTTAATGAAAAATCCGAAGATTACGAACAGTTACTTACAAATTGTTTTACAATTCCATCAGTTGCAGCTCATTTTGCAAGAAAGAAAAATAATTGGAAACCAACACGAAAAGAGTTTTTACAGGATGTTCAATCCAGCTGTTTGGAATATTATCATGGCGGTCTATGGAACGTTAAGTACAATCGTGAGAATATGATATCAGTTGATATCGTTGCCTGTTATCCAGGAAGTTTTCTAGGATATGGATTCGCTGGTGAGTATTTTAAACGGTTTGGACATCCCACACATGAAATGACTCGCGTTGCTATTAATGGACCACTGCCTGATTTTGATTTGACCGGTTTTGCTTGCGTAGTATCATTTGAATTCGCTGAAGGACTTCATCCGTGTTGTTATGTTTGGATTGGTAGACACATGGCTGAAAGGATGTGGTTACCAATAGTGTTATTGCGATATATGATTGATTGTAAAGTGTTAGTTTCGTTGATTGTCAGCGAAGCGATTATCTCATATCGAAAACAAACCAATGTCTGGTTACCAGAACCAGAATGTCTTGATAGTATAATCGATAAGTCTAGAAAACATATTGATGCTGACGAGGAGTACATTATTGAATGGTCAAAAAAGATATTTAATCAACGAAATAATGAAGCAAAGGATCTCGGCCGAAGAATAATCGGTAAATTTACACAGGGTGGAAAAAAATTTAACTTTAAAAAACAATCCTCACGATTGATTATAGATGATGCCGAATACGACTTCGTTATTAAAGATGCAGTAGAGAAAAATAGATACGCAAATTGTAAAACAGCCTTCTTGTCCAATAAAACAAAGTTAGGTAGAATTGTTACTTACAGTGATGGAGAAAGCTCTGCATATCTACATTTGAGAGCTTCTATGCTGGGTTATGCATCTATCAATTTATTTGCAATGATAAATAGATTTCCTAGTATAGCAGTCAGAGTTGCAATTGATTCAATGTATGTCGATAAAAAATATATCAAAGAGATAACTAAATTTACTAATAGCGAAGAGACTTGGGGAACATGGCGAATTAAACAAGAAATACAACGCGATTATTCTGAATCAGCAGACGTTGAGATTAAAAGCAGTTACCTGAAGAACGATAATTCTATCAGTGAAAAATCTATGTCTAAAGCACCACCGATATCAGATCCAATTTGTAGATATAAAACAGTTTATTTAAACGGTTGTGGTGGATCTGGAAAGACAACACGTGCGATAGAATTATATCGAGAGAGAACGTCCATGATTGTACTCACACCAACCCATAGACTAGCGAGAGAGATCAAACAACGAAATGTTGAAGCTTGCACGTATCATAGTTTTTTTCGATACAAGGGCGATGCTTGGACTCCTGAGCGAATGGGTGAGAAATTTATTCCAGCGGTTATTATTTGGGATGAAGCATGTACTGTTTCAGAAGATGTATTAAAAATGTTTCTTGATTGGTTATTGCAAAAAAATACAAAAATTATATTGTGCGGCGATCATGGTCAACCACCACCATTTGTTGGTAGAAGTCCACATAATTGGTTAAAAGGATTTGTTGATTATTACGAAGAAATTGATACTGACTATAGAGCACTCGATGAGCAGTTACGTGAGTTTAAAAAACTAATTAGATTACAACCCGATAGAATTCAATGTGAAGTAGCGCGTGAAATAATTTCTGAAACACCTTTGAATGATTTTTGGGAAACATGGAAACCAAATGATTTTGTAGTAGCAAGTAGAAAGATAGTCAGAGACGCACTTCAGAAAAAGTTGTTTGAGCTACACAAGAAAAAATTCCCAACGTTTCCAGTGCCGTTGTGTTATAGACCATTGGATACACGAAAGCAGAATATTGAAGTTGAAATTCCAGGCCAGACGGAGAAACAGATTCTAGTGTTAAATGATATTGTGCTAGTTGATATCAATACTGTAGAAGATGCATTATGCGCTGATAAATCACCATGGACGCTTGGTTATGTAACAACAATACACTCGTCACAAGGATTGACCATCACGGATACAATTGTTTGGATAGTTGATAATCGCATTGAATGGTCAAATTTAGTCTATCTCGCAGTGTCCAGAGTACGACGAATAAATCAACTACGAAGGATTGTTTTCGATGATGATTTTAATGCAAACGATGATAACACTGATATTAGCATCATTAATAAAAAACTCTCTGGCTACAAACAGCAGGACAAAAAAAAACAACGAGAATTTGATATTGATGCTGAAGTAATAATTGCATTAAAAGAACAACAGAATAATCACTGCGCCAGTTGCAATTGTATAATGCACTGGCAGTATTCGGATAAAGACCCTCGACAATTCACCGTAGACAGAAAAAATAACAGTCTTGGTCATGTCAGAAACAATGTGATGTTGACCTGTCTTGAGTGTAATAGACGTAACGGAGCTAGTTAAGACCATGTGGCGGTAATTGAGTATCGTCCGGAATGACTTGTAGTTGTTCGCGTGTAAAACCACGCTGAGGTGCAGTTGAATCCAATCTGTAGATTGGAGGTCTACCAGTTGATCGCGTTATAGTTGAAATTTTATGCGTAGTAACACTCCATATAGGATCAGTAGCTCTTCTTTTACCGCCTTCAAGCTCTCCTGGTTCGTATAAATATCTCACAGTAACATCACCGAGAAGTGGCTGAGTGCTAACCCGCTGCGGTTGTTCGGGAATATATTCTTTTTTTATTGCAATATTTGGTTTCATATTAATAGTTCGAGTAATCTCATTATTTAACGCTGCAACTACACTCGGTAACCTTTGGACCCATTCACGAGATCGTTTTTCTTGGATGAATTCTTTTGCATATTGATATCCAAATAACCGTTCTGCAAGAGTTCGATTAAATCGTTCTACAATTGCCTGATCACGATGTAACGCAGTATGTCCTCGTCGTATTGTAACACTATGAGTTTTCATTGTTGATAGAACAGCACCTTGAAACTCTTTGCCAGGATCAACTTGTAATAGATTTGGCCATCTTAGAGGACCTCGTCGATAAATCCTTTCAAATGCAGAAGCGACTTCAGAAGCTGACTTTGTTTTCAATGGTTCTGCTTGTTTAAATCGACTCGCAATATCAACTACAGTTAGCGCGTATTTGTAACCATGGTCATGTGGTAAAAACAATAAATCAGCCTGATGAACTTCATTGGGTACGGTAACATCAAAATGAGAATAATTAATTTGTTTAGGCGGTGGTAGATAAATTTGCCATATAGCTTGTTTGGATAACCAATCTTTTGCAGTGGATTTTTTCACTTTTGCAGCGTTAGCGAGTTTACTGATTGCTGCTTTACCCCTCCAGTATCCTTTCGGAGAATAATAAATAGATTCCATACTATAAAAACACTGGTGTTTTCAATTACCAGCACCTAACACTAATTTGCCTTTCATAGCTGATTTGACCAACCATGAAGCCAATTTTTCTTTGAAGGATTTATCGGGAATAGCATTTAAGGCATGAATTAATTTTACATCCGCGATATGTCTTTGTTGCAAATTATTGCTTTTATATGCAACATCATGAGCATGACATGCCTTATCAATAGCATTTATCGGATACTCACCAGGCCGGGGCTGATTTTGATCATCAAGTCTGATATCTAATCTCGTTCCGGGACCACAGTAGCTATATCCTGGAAGGTGTTTTTCTCCGGGGTATTTTGCCCATGGGGTTCCGGGGAGTTTTCCAAGTTTTGCGGCAATATCACCTCCGAGTTGCTTTTTTTTAAAAATCTAAATTTTTTTGTACCACATGTTACACACTTACCAGTAAGCGCTAGTCTATTGTTTTTAGTTGTAATGGTTGTCTGATCGGTTGAATCAGTACGCTGTTTACACTTAACACAATATAGATCCATAATTTATATATAGCGTTATGAATATAATTGACTTTTCAGCGACTAAAAGAAGAGAACCGGTAAAACACCACGCAGCGCTTCCGAATTCTGTCCGTGCCATTATAATCGGACCATCTGGATCAGGCAAAACACAATTACTGCTTAATTTGATAATGCGATTTATGAAGTGGGATAAATTATATTTAGTTGCCCCATCCGTAGATGATCAACGGTGCTATGAAGTGCTAAAAGATTATAATGAAAAAGCATCAGAAATTAAAGGTGAAAGTGTAATCGACTTTATTACTGATATTGATGATGCACCATCAGTAGAAGATCTCGATGGAGACATAAAC
>JAEAOA010000042.1:0-73893 GCA_016746295.1 Potamilus streckersoni
TGGCATCTGATGGTACATACAGGATACTGACATCTAATGGTATGTACAGGATACTGACATCTGATGGTATGTATAGGATGCTGACATCTGAAGGTATGTATAGGATACTGGCATCTGACGGTATGTACAGAATACTGACATCTGACGGTACATAAAAGATACTGACAGCTGATGGTACATACAGGATACTGACATCTAATGGTACGTACAGGATACTGACATCTGATGGTACATACAGAATACTGACATCTGACTGTACATACAGGATTCTGACATCTGATGGTATGTACAGGATACTAACATCTGACAGTACGTACAGGATACTGACATCTGACGGTACATCAGGATACTGACATTTGACGGTAGGTACTGGATACTGTACCTATGCTTCTCTTGACTAGTCAAATAGTTATTGTCGGTTGACTAATCACAGAAAACTGTTCTTAGGAAGGATCCAGTTTGTGTCGTTAGAATGACTGAACCCTCCAAAAGGAATTGAATGCAGTTTAGATCCATGGATACTACTTACTCAATCTGCATAATGAAGTCTGAAGTTAACATTATCATAAATTGCCAATTGTAGGTCATGTAGTAAACAGCACTGTAACAGATCCTGTAGTAAACAGGCATTTACTAGATCCAGTAATAAACAGGCATTGTAACAGATCCAATTGTAAACAGGCATCCTAACAGATCCAGTAGTAAACAGGCAATGTAACAGATCCAGTAGTAAACCAGCATCATAACAGATCCAGTTGTAAACAGGCATTGTAACAGATCCAGTAGTAAACAGGCAATGTAACAGATCCAGTAGTAAACAGGCATTGTAACAGATCCAGTAGTAAACAGGCAATGTAACAGATCCAGTAGTAAACAGGCAATGTAACAGATCCAGTAGAAAACAGGCAATGTAACAGATCCAGTAGTAAACAGGCAATGTAACAGATCCAGTTGTAAACAGGCATAGTAACAGATCCAGTTGTAAATAGGCAATATAACAGATCCAGTAGTAAACAGGCATTGTAACAGATCCAGTAGTAAACAGGCATAGTAACAGATCCAGTTGTAAATAGGCAATATAACAGATCCAGTTGTAAATAGGCAATATAACAGATCCAGTAGTAAACAGGCATTGTAACAGATCCACTACCACATTGAGTAGGTCAAGAAGATGTACGAAACTTCCTGGCCTAAACAATGTTTTGTTTGATGCTTTCTCCAATGCATAAACAATACATCTGATGCCAAGTTAATATGTGTTAATAGTTCCATATCTAGATGTATCAAGTCTTGAGAAGGGATGCAGTCACATGTCCCTACACTGATTATCCAACCAGAACTATAAATGAGGGAATAAAAGATTGTTCATGTCGTGAACAAAAATTCATACTTATCAAATGGTTTTGTAGTGTGTCGTTCAGGAATGCCGTCTTCTCTGTAGAAGATGCTCTTGGCCTAATGTCCTAATGAAGGTCCACCTACAATGTCTTGGTTGATGCCTTTGCTTATGCATTAATGATTCTTTCAATACATTTGGGAGAAAGACACTAAGTTGATATGTTTTATAAGTTCCTTACATAGCCAGGCAAACATGTTGAGAATGAACAAGGTCCAACTTCTCAACACTGAATATCCACCACATAATGAGGGAAGGAAAGCTGTTCATGTTGTGAATGAAATACCAAACTTATCAATGTTTTGGGGCCATATGAAGTGGCACTTGTGGAAGTAAACATCAAACATGTCAAGACTGATCATATACTTGTTGCATCGTTATTACAGATCCCAATTGCAACTGGACTTCATAACCAGCAATGTTCTAGAGCAAAATACATATTTGTTTGGGGGGGTGTACACCACTCTAAACCAAAAGAAAAACTGATATTTCTTGTGTAAAAATATCCCCCTTCATGTGACTGCCTGGGAGTTCCTTCATGATGGTAGGATGACAGTTGGGTCACCAGTGGGTGTGAGTGATGGTCTATCACTAATGATGAACAGCTGGCCATGGGAATGAGAAACTGTGCTCATCTCTATCTCCGATCCATCTCTGCCTGTGAAAATGGGGGCATAGGACTGCCTATAATTCAATTGACCAGAAGAAAATAGAAAAAAGACCTGATGCTGAGAACCTCCACTGCAGATCCTGTGACATAACAAAGTCACGAAGATAAGAGATTGCAGTTAAAGTTAAAGAGCAATTCCTGTAGCTCATGCATTTTCACCTCCTCAACTGGACACCTAACAGAAGTGGAGAACTAAATGAAAGGATTGTACAGAAAAACAGCAATGATCCTTAATGAATTTTTTCAGCTAATCACAAACTATGCAAAAATTCATCAGATGCATGAAGTCAAGCTTCCTTACTAACTTTGACACAAGCTTCTTACTAACTTTGATGTAGCACTAAAAACTTAACTGTGCAGTTTATCAACATGAAGACCAGTTGCTTGTGTAGAAAAAATATCTGAACATTAATTTTTATCAGTGGGATGAGAAATTTTCATGCAACTAATGCACCATAAAGAAGTTCTTGTGTCAACAATATCATAAATGCTCAAAACAATGTCTGGTAAGTTTTGCAATCAATAACAACTGTAGCAAGAGTCTTAATGATGAACTCAGATATCATCAACATCTACCAAGAAATAGACCTTCCAGGTAGAACTGATTGAGGGTGGAGGATGGAATTCTCATGGAGACAAAATCCTATAGATCTCCACAGCATACCAAAGACAATATGTTCTTTGTGGTCCAGCCAGCTGGTGCAGTATGGTTAGTATGCTTGGCAGGTATAGTATCCATCCTCCACAAATTGTTTAAATCTCTTTCACTTTTTTTGTCACCTCTGTATTGAATAAGTGGAACAAACAAGAGCATACAACAAATATATAAGTACAGCACCTGAAAATTTCTCAAGTGAAGCTAAATGTTACCAATCAAAGTTACATGTAACAATAATGTACAGTACGATAACTACAGAAATATGAACAATTTCACAGGAATTCACAAAAATGTTTTGGGGCCCTGAGTGGCCGAGTGGTCTAAAGCGCTGGCCATTATGGATCACTGCCATCTCACCTCTATCTGTGTGTGTTCGAGTCTAGGATTCGGCGAATGTGGATATGTGAGAAAACTTGCCAGTAACTTCTCGTGGGTCGGTGGTTCTTTCTGCGGATTTCCCGGTTTCTTCCTCCACCATTAATACTGGCCGCCATGAATAGCCTATCATTTGCTGAAAAATGGCGTTAAGCCCAACAACAACAACAACAACAACAAAAATGTTTTAATTACCATATAAAACAACATTCTGACTTACTATACCATGAAAAAGAACTGTGGATGATAACATTTAAGTTACAAATTTATAGAATTTAACAGGATTATCTGAACAGCATCCTTACAGCACTGCAGCAAAAAAAAAACTGGTTTAAACAAAGTATATTGGTATACAACAAGCAAGTAAATAGGGGAAATAATCTACAAGAGTCATTTCCATTTGAATATACACACTTTTTTTCATCTTTCTGGGTGGGAAGGATTCGATTGGAGCAAAGAAAGTTATCCTAATGTAATGTAATTATGTAATGTATTGGCCAGAAAAAAAAGAAACATGGCAATTATGGAGCAGTCATTGTCTTTAATGTTACTGGTAATATATTTTGATAGGTATGGATGCACCTTAAATGACTACTGTGTTATTATATTACACACATGCTTAATTATAATAAACATACTATCCATATACTACCTGCATACTATCTGAATAACCTTTTTCAATTAAAATGTAACTCCCAACAAATAAATAAATCTGATAGATTACAATGACTTAATGATAGGGAAAGTGGGAGAAAATTCTTATTGTATGAAATAAGCTTGTCAACAAACACCTTACTAAATAAAATATGGATACAAAATTGACTCATTTAACTATGTAAATGGTTACTTAAAGAACAATGCATGAAAATATCAAACATACTCTGCTATGTCACTGATCTCACTCTACATCTGATGGCAACAGATGTACAGGTGAATATTAAGATAAAGAAAAACATTCCATCTCACTGCGGCCATAATCTGCCAAGAACCATCCTTTATATCCAAAGGCTAACCAATGAACCACCCTGAATCCTGCTCCTGCTAGTCACCTCCTAAAACATGCAGGAAGTTGAATTGCATAGAGCCTATTCTATACAACCAAGCCATGATTATTATAGACACCATCTTTTGCATACCTAAATCTATTGAGACTTATATATGTACTTAATAGACACCATCTTTTGCATACCTGAATGGGCTGAGACTTATATATGTACTTAATAGATGCCATCTTTAGCATAACTGAATACAATGAGACCTATATCTGCATACCTTGGGAACAACCAACTCTTCAGGATAAAATCCACTGGCATGCATAAGTTCTGAATCAATCAACTCTGTCTCCTCATTTTTCTTTATGTGGTCATGAAACCATTTGGAGCTTTCAATGTTATGCTGTGAATTTTGAGACATCTTGCTCTCTTCCTCATCTTTCTGGTTTCTTCCTCCATCATCGTCTCCAGCTAACTCTGCTAGAATTATAGCTGTTTGTGTCGAGGCAATGATCGTTTCACTTGTGGTGTCATAATCAGCTTTAGTAACTGCATGTGGGGGCTCCTAAATTTTAAGTTTTAAAAAGTCATTTATTTTTGTATTTAAAATTTATCAGTTACTGATAATGAAAGATTTCCAGCAGTGTTTATCCAAGACATGCCAATGTGGTTAGTCATACATGCATGATTATGTCTTGTTTAGCTACATTTTGCAAATAAAACTGAGCGTTATGATTATCACCAAATCAAATTGTTTCACAAACATAAATGTAGCAAATACAATATTACAGTGATCTCAGAAATGCTTATTTACACGTATTTGGACACAAATTTTTGATTTGGGATGCAGAAAATCACCCACACAGAGGAGTCCTTCGTACGCATGTTTTTGTTGCAAGGAGGAAACTTTTGTGGCAAAATAAATATGTTCTAATCACTATGAAAACTGAAGCAATGCTTTTATTTTAGTTTGTTGCTGACTTCTTTGATCAAAGGTCACCAGCTTGCTTTGATGAAGGTGCACCGCTAAAGGCTCCATTTGAAGGACAAAACAAACACCCATTTGCAGCAACATCAAATGAATAGTAAAACATTGACACAATTTTTTATAAAAAATTCCTTAGCATATATAGTTTCTTGAGAGGTAATCAGTTTCCATTGAAGTTGCAGCAAAACTATTTCTGTTTTCTTCATAGATTTTGTTTTTTAAATTGCTGTTGTGTGGTTGACTGTAGTCATTTCACTTTTCTGTCCTTAGAGGTGGTCCATTGTAGCTAGTCAGTTGCATGGCTAGTTAGATTATATTACAACATACATGTATCATGGCCAGATATCAACATAAGTGGATTATGACATAACAATTAACTGTTAGGGTGGTTTGTCAATAAGAAAAAAGGATTTATTTATGTAACAATTGATTCCAGTGCATTTTTATATCCACGTTTGTGGCTTCCTGTCATGGTGCCTTTGAATTTCTCCACTTCAAACTCAAAGACTGAATATACTGTTTTTATCAGCCAAAAATGTTGTAGCCAGAAATATGGCCAAAAAGTATATTTTGTCACCAACATGTAAAGCAATGCAATTTGTGACATTGGCAAAGCCCAGCACAATCACTGTTATTGATTTAATTTCCGGTTGTTGCCATATAAATATTGTCTGCAAACTCAAAATCAAGAAACTTGGACTCAATGCTGTTTGCAAATTTAGACAGTGTTTTGTAGTTAAATGGAAAAATGATGAAGATCTCAATGTGATTCCGAACTGTGCTAAAGTTGCTATAACTGATAGTTCAGATGCGATTGTAGCCAAGTGTAAGAAAGTACATGATTTCTGGCTTAGTTTGGACTGCAACTTTTGCTGGTGGGAGACTCCAATTTTTACCAAATTAGGAGTTTTGAACTCCTAGTTTTAAAATCCTAGCGAGACCTCTATAGACACAAAATATTTGCATGCTATATACCTATATAAGTGTAAATGTTAACATAGAGGTAAACTTTATGACAGCATATGAATAGCTACTTGTATGTTAACATATAGATAACATTCATGACAGGATATTAATGGCTACATGTATGTTAATATATAGATAACATTTATGACAGGATATCAATAGCTAAATGTATGTTAATATATAGATAACATTCATGACAGGATATGAATGGCTACATGTATGTTAATATATAGATAACATTCATGACAGGTTATGAATGGCTACTTGTATGTTAATATATAGATAACATTCATGACAGGATATGAATGGCTACTTGTATGTTAATATATAGATAACATTCATGACAGGATATGAATAGCTAAATGTATGTTAATATATAGATAACATTCATGACAGGATATGAATGGCTACTTGTATGTTAATATATAGATAACATTCATGACAGGATATGAATGGCTACTTGTATGTTAATATATAGATAACATTCATGACAGGATATGAATGGCTACTTGTATGTTAATATATAGATAACATTCATGACAGGATATGAATGGCTACTTGTATGTTAATATACAGGCAGCAAACTAAAAACCAAACAGACAAATGGAAGTCAGACTAGATCTATTAATCAACTTGTGCTTATGGAATAAACTCTGCAAAAGTGTGGTCAAGGAACTTAATCTGAACAAATGTTATCAAGCAAAACCTATTTTTTAAGTCACATTAATTTTAACCTCTGACCTTTTGATCCCTAAATGAACAGTACTTTAAACAACCCAATGGGATATTAAAAAAAATAATTTATATAATAAATGCTTCTTTGATAATACATATAGAGTCATAATACCTTAGGAGAACAACTACTACTTTGCAAACCCAGACCTCCCAGGCTAAAAACTTTTCCTAACAGCTGTTACCTACCTCCCTAGGAAGCACAGGCAGAGTCATCTCCCCTTGGTACAGGGACTGGTGCAAGATGAATGAAGTTATCTGTTAATCCTAAAGCAGATAGCAAATTCTCTACACCGATATAACTATGGAGAGGCTGGGAAGGTATATGTATGATTGGGTAAATATTATTGAAGATACATATTTTACTAGAAAAAATGATTTTCTTTTTCAAATACATTACCCAATCATACCAATTCTGAAGAATAGGTAAGAGGTGGAGGTAGATAAAGCCCTTTGCCCTTTACCCTGGAGAGACCATCACCATCCTCTAATCTATGGGAAACAGCTTCTAGAAAACCCAATGGGGAAAGACTCCATCTGTCCAGATTCAAACTCATCACCTCCTGCATCCGAGGTAGACACTCTAACCACTTAAGCCACTGGAGTGGTCTATTGAGGGAAAACCGAGGGATGAAAAGAAACCATTTTGTTAGTATTAGTGCCTTCTTGCAGAATAATGAGTCTGACAATACATTAGCCAGCCTAGAAAATATTGAACATAAAAGTGGATTGTCATGGAGGTAACCACTTTTGAGAATCCAAACAATAATACGAAGGTATAAGCCTTCATTCTGCTTTGCTGTTGATTGATTGATTGATTGCTATTTTATGGCGCATCAGCACTCTGAGGCTATATAGCGCCAAACATAATTTTATATCTTTTCACATTTAAAACTGGCAAAACAATTGCATCAACCCGCGATTGGAGACCAAACAGCTAAAGGTAACGCGACAAAATTGGTAACGATGGTAAACAATTAAAAGCCTCCCGATCAACGGGGAGTGCAAATGTATGTCAACGAAAACGTATGATTGGCAACTAAAATCTATTGATTGCATAAACATAATACAAAACTGAACAAGGTGATAAAACAAAAGCTACAACCTATGACAGATGCTTGCTTCCCCAAGGAAGCCCACAATGTTGGTAATGTTAACTGTATCAAAGAGCTCCCTCATGTCTTGCACTACGTAGTAATGATTATGTGTAGGTTGAAGATTGAAGAACTCCAGCGCAAAGTGCTCAACGGTGAATGGCTCACCACAAGCCATGCACCCTGGTAGGTCCTCTCCCTCTAATATGCAGGAGTGTGCCAAATGAGCATGACCGAGTCAAACTCCTGCAACGACCACCTCCCCCTCACATACGGATCCGTAGGAAGGGGTCCACCCTCTCAAGGCCAGCCTGACAGCACGAAGCCTGCTATTGCTTTGCTGTTGAAAATAAGTCACAATTATCAAACAGAAGTTCTCAAACAGAAAGAAAACTACATTACCGTGTAGGTTCTCCAGTCACCAAATAATAGCTCTCAAAACAGTTGATGTTGACATAAATAATGATACAGAGCGAGCCACAGTCTGATCTCTGTCTAAAATGGTAGGAGACTTACTCTCCAAACCTTCAGTCATGGAATTCGTAGCAATCACGATTGTCAAAGGAAGTGCTTGCAAAGAGATTGCCAAATACAAGTCCAAAGTTTTTTCCCTGCCTTTGAGATACAACCTCATTACTGATGCAGACTGAAAAAGTTGGCCCATTGGTCAAAGGATTGGTCTGCACCTGGACCATGTAATCAGTGCTATGTGAGGCCTATAAAGCGATCAAACACTAAGATGTCCACTGCTGCATTGAGCAAAACTGGACCAGTGAAGGAATTCCCTAACTGATGCAATGCTCCAAATAGGCATGGAGTTATCATTGTATGAATTCAATTCTTATTCCTGGAAGACATTTTTTTTTACTTGAAGATTGATAGATTGATTCCAAACCTAATCAACCAAATCTTGAAAAGGTACAGACTTCAATGATTTTTTTGACAAGGAGATTGCATATGAAAGGAGGGTAGCATGTGAAATAATGTCTTGCTTCAAAAATCATGTATAACTCATCTGCTGCTTGTAGCAAGTTATAGGTGAATCACAGAACTTCTGGAAGCTGTTTGGAAGTGTTATATCACACCTCTTCCAAGTCCTCACTGATTGCATAGTCTCTACAAACGACAGTGTAAGACCTCATTGTTTCATTCCACTGCCAACCCAAGAGCACAACAGAGTTGATTGAATGCACTTAGGATGAGAACTAAATGATAAGTGCTGCATTGCAGCTGAGAGAACTCTGGTCAAAGGCTTAGTAGGTGCACTGAACATGATACCTAGTTCCCAGGAAACTAGTGTTGGACCATCATGGTGCCATTGTTAATCTTTCCCAACCACAAAGGATTGGAACTACACCTTACCAGAATCTGTAATAAGGGTAGGATGGAGGGCCTGCATGTATGTAATCTGAAATGGGGATGGTCTCGTTAAATGCTCTTGAAAACGATCAACATCAACATCACTGTTTCCCAGTGGCATGCACTCTAGGGACATCTCTTTAACCTTTGTTGGTTCCCTTGCAAATCCCTCGGAATGTAGCTAAGACTGAGAGAGCTGGTAGAATGTTATGAACTCCAAAAACCTGATAATTAAAGAGAAGAATGGATTATGAAGGTTGCAAGCATATTTTGGGTAATGATAGATCTGTAAGATGGAGGTAGGGAACACTTCATCTTTTTCTACCTGTTGTAAGTTCATAGCTGCTATTATCGCTATAGAATGTTGTGCCTCTATGATGTGAAGAGAATGCTCCCACTTATAACTGTAAGATCTGGGGTGGGAGAACGCAAACTGTATTCTGCCTATTGAAGATTGTCAAATATTAGATGCAAGGTTGATCCCATGGTCATGATGATGTAAATCAATTCATGGGTATCCAAATGGAAAACTGAAAAGGCATTTCTGAAAAAATACATCCACAGATACTTGGAACTTATAATTACTAACATACTCAGTCCCAAAGTGTCAGTAACTTTTCAGTCTGTGGAAGTAATTGAAGTAGAACCTTTCAATGATAATTTTCAGAACAGTAGATCCAGGAAGTGATGTAGAGAAACCAGGACAGAAGTTAAATGGGAAACTTCAGTCAAATCCTGCAAGGAAGAGTTTCACTCATCCAAGATCTAATAGCAACAAGGGACCTTGAATGCCAGTTTAGTTATTTATAGATTAAGGTAGTAAAGTGAACATCTGCACTACCTACAAAGTAGTTGGAGATGAAAAGTCAATGCCTAATACACTTAAAGCACTTATGAGTCAGATCTCCTTACTTCTATGTGTCACTAAGTAGAGTCTCCTTGGTGGCAGAGGCATAAGGACCAGTGAAAAGATGTCTGTTGAAAACACAGGTCTCAAGATGGTCATCGTGTGTCGTAAGTCTTATTGAGGTAAATTGATCCATGAGGGTGTCTATAAAAAACTGAATGTCCTCCACAGAAAGTACCTAGCAGCACTATACAGTAGAATGATCCTTAATAGTGCCTATATAGACTGGGCATCATACACAGAAAGTACCTAGCAGCACTATACAGTAGAATGATCCTTTAGAGTGCCTATATAGACTGGGCATCATACAAAGAAAGTACCTAGCAGCACTATACAGTAGACTGATCCTTTAGAGTGCCTATATAGACTGGGCATCATACACAGAAAGTGCCTAGCAGCACTATACGAGTTAGACTGATCCATGTACAACTGATTTTATGAAGTGTGTTCTGGGGTATTATGGTGCTAAACTGATGCTTGTTACTGCTCTCAGTCTTACCGCCCAAAAATAAAATGGTTTGAAATATTGCATGCATGCAAATGTTTCTTCTCTCATGCCATGATGGTCTTCTGTCCATAATATTTATGTCCAACATGCAACCAGAAAACCTATACATGTTGAATGGTTGTCAGACTGGTCTCACCCATAATCTAAATCTGCAAGACAAATAATACAAACCCTATATACTCTTATTGTAGTGAATGTCCTGCTTTCGAACTTGTGATAGATAGACACTATGATAGACACCTGTAAGGGAGTGTACATGCCCTGTACCCTATATACTCTTATTGTAGTGAATGTCCTGCTTTCGAACTTGTGATAGATAGACACTATGATAGACACCTGTAAGGGAGTGTACATGCCCTGTACAGGTACTGAAATAGAGCATCAGCATCAATATTAGAAAAAGGATGATAAATAATCTATTCTTGTAACAAATGGCCAGTAGGAAGGTGAATTAACTGACTGAACAAGTAGAATGACTGGAACAACACCTATAAATTATGGACTAGAAGGCAAATAATCAATTCTAGTAAGAGCTTACCCATAAGGCAGCCAATTACTGATTGCCAATGCAGGTAAAATCATTGAAGTGTAACATGAACTGAATGCTACTATGCAAACCATGTACACAAAACTTATTGGTACTGACCAGAAGAGAAGCTGTACAGTAATATAACTAAGTTTTCTATATTACACACAAAACCTGTACATAAAATGGGAACCTAAGTGTCATTAGTACATACAATCAAAGTCAGCACTATATTATCTATTAGGATAAGGAAAGGCCCAAACAATGTACAATACAGGTAAAATTTGTAAAGTATCATGTATACAGAACCTTTTGTCATCAGCAAAATGAAGAACTGAAAAGTTTATAGATAGAGTATACTTCTATTCAAAGGCAAAACACCTCCCAACTTGTTTGAGGCAGAAAACTTCCAAACTATCTGTATGGATTTTGCGAGGCCTCTGCTCTAGACAGAGCATGATACTCTGCATGTTTATTAACTGATAATTTCACGGATTTTGGGACAATCCCTGTACCAGTGGGATATATCTCTGCCTGACCTCCACCTCGGTTGGCAGATACCTTTAAGCTTTACCTCAACGTTTTTAGCCTGGGAAGGCTGGATTAGCAAGGAAGTAGTAAATAAGGCTAAGGTATTATTTTTGAGAAAGGTATTTAAAGAAGTAATTACTAATCACCCCTGAAAAGAATGCCCTGAAAAACAATTAAAAGAGCAGTTGTATCAAGTTTAACATCAATCTTATAGTTTAAGACAACTTCCACCATCATCAATAGCTATTGTCAGATGATCCCCATCTCACGTTTTACAGAAGAGAAAAAATGCCAATAATAAATCTGAAAATGAATGCTTCACTCACAGCTGATGAATCTAGTTTATGGGCTCCCTTATTTTGATCTACAGATCTGCATTTGCCAGGAGACTTTGGAAGATGTCTTGATCCTGCAGATGATTTACTTATCTCTATGGGAGGCATCAGGGACCTGACATAAAACACGGCCTTATTGGCTGTATCTTTTTCACTCAAAATGCTCCTTATCCACAGACCTGGAACCTGAAAATCATTTCATTAAAAAAACTTTTACTATAGTTTTCATTCGTAATGCGCAAACTCGTCCCATTAAACTGCATTTATCATGACAAACTTTTCACTGCAAACCACATACAACATGTATTAAATCATCCTAAAAAAGCAGTAATTTTAAGAGGCCAGTATTTTATTGGCCACTATGCTAATTTAAATATACATTTCCTTATAATTCCAATTTTTATGAATTGAATGTGTTTCCTGCAATTTGGATGTAAATGGTCATGTGATACTGAAGTGGAATTTTTTACACATCTATAAATTCTGCTGACTACTTTGTCACCCGAATTCCATGTCATATCAACCCATTTCACCCTAATAATAATAATAACAACAAAACCCACCCACCCATTCCGTTGATTTCCAATCAAAAGATACCATCCTCAGATACAACTGGACAGTTGTAGGTTAAAACAGTGTAACTGCACAGACCTTCCTGCACTCCACCACTCATCCCTTTTGCCAACGAAGGCATGTTGTAAGCTTTACAAGACAATTTTTGGAAATTATTGTATGTCACCTTGACAACATGGTACAGCAGCAGTTATTAAAGGTCAGGGACATATGTCCAAAAAGAAATCTCACTACAAATAGACACAATTTTGCTTTTGAAAGATCGAAATGTGTTGAAGGTAAAAACAATTTTGCTATAACACGTGCCATACGCAAGAATAATTTTCAAAAAAAAGGGAACATCCTGGTTTAACTGCAATGACCATTTATATGTATATTAAAATAATGATCATAACAATATATTACTGGCATGACTCTCTATGGCATTCTACCCAATATTACTGAATAAAGTATCGACAAATCTTGGCTAGCAAAGATCCAGCTACATGGACTGTATTCTATCACAGTTAAGAGGATAAAGAAAAAATCTAAAAGTGAATGCTTTGTTGATTAAATATGCTGATGTGATGTTAGAAAAGAAGTAAATTGGAATTATAACAATTAAATGATCATGGTTGGTTATTTATTGATGTGTAAACTTTACCCAATCAATAACAAAGTTAACATAAAGTTAACATTACTTTGTGAGTGATTAGATCAAATTTACACATCGATAAATACCCATCCATGATAAACTAATACTTTAGTATCTCCATGGCAATAATCTAGAAGATTTAAAATTTCAATCCGACAGTTAAGCAAATAATTGTTAAAAAATTTACGAGAGAGAATGTAGTATTTAATCATTTATAAGCATACAAATAATATATTCATGAACAAATTACAAGTTTCTGGGGAACATTCTGTCCCAAATGTTTCTAGCAAAGTCCAGTCATCTGATAAAATGATTTATCAAATCAACTTGTTAGTACCATAAATATGTGAAAACTTCATCAACAAAATATCTTTATCCTAGCTCTCACCACTTCTTCATGATTTTGTACTTCCTGGATAAAGTGAACACAATGATCATGAGGCAATCTGTTGATTAATAAAGTTACATTGGTATATTTGACATAAAACCTAGCTTGTATTACAGAGTATACTTTTTGCTGGATTGTGATAATCTGATACATATAAAGGCATAGAGTTTCTACAAATAAGTTATATACATCTTCATTAGTTTGTATTTTTTTGTCAAAGAACAGATTTCTTATAATCCATGAAAAAAGTTTTAATTGTTAATTAAAAAAAGCAAAACAAAAAATTACAGATAGAATGAATAAAATCATATTAAGAAGAGGTTCAAATATAATAAAATTAGGTAAGATTGTGATCAACCATTGCCTGCACAAAAATACATGGATAATATCACCTCTTTTATATGGACAATATCATATCTTTCTTTTTTGCATCAAGAGTAAGTTATACAAAAGAAAATATAAATTAAAAAACTTTCTAAGAGATTTATTCTTCTCAAGAACATCTATCAATCACAGAAAAACTTTTATTCTCCCACTGCTGGTTCATATAAAACATGATTCACTTCATTTACAAAAATTGCTGACATAGCCAATCTTGTATTATCTATATCAAATGCCCCAAACCTCTATGCTTTCTTGGTCATCGCTTCCAGATTGATTCTCAATTTTTTTTCGTCCCAGATTGGATTCTTTTAGAACAGGGGTGCAGTCAACATTCTCTTTTTCCTTCAAGCAATGAAGAATAAATATCAAATAAATTAATGACAATAAAAGGTATCTAAAGGCAAGTGTTACTAACTTCTTTGAGTAAAAGAAATGTGTATAATAATGGATAAAATAGGATGTAGGTCCAGGTCTTGAGCTTCAATCTCTCTGACTTTACTCAATGTTAATCATTTTCTTGAATCTCTTCTACTGCATAATGCATTAATTGTGCTAAAATGCTACCTTTCTGAAACAAATTCAGATATAAAAAGATTACTGTGAAACTTCATAAAGAGACAAGACCTTACAAAGAAGCCTATTTCATAAATAGCAATTCTTTTCACTAACACATCCACTAATACATAATGGACACTTGTCCTAAAGACAAAGGATGAAATTATAATGTGCATTGAATGTCCAATTTAAAAAGGTTTTACTGTACCATAATCTAACACCTATTTTTATAACATTTGCATTTCCGATTTGTGGTCGATGTAAAACTACATATTGTTAAGACTTTAATTTGAATTCTTTTAATTTGAAGTATTAACCATATTAAGTTATAAATATTAACCTACATTATTAAGGAGATGTAATCTACAAATTCAACACATAGATATTGCCTTTCTCGTGCATCATCATATAAATTGTGTAAGCAGTTAAGATTAATATTCTTTGTGATTAATTAGGATCTGCTGTCATAAAAATCTATCAAAACAAATTGTTGTAATACAGATCTATCAAATAATTACTGATGTCAAACAGGTCTATCAAAACAATGGGTTGATGTCATACAGGTCTATCAAAACAATGGGTAGATGTCAAACAGGTCTATCAAAACAATGGGTTGATGTCAAACAGGTCTATCAAACAATGGGTTGATGTCATACAGGTCTATCAAAACAATGGGTAGATGTCATATGGGTCTATCAAACAAATAATTATGTCAACAGGTCTATTTAAAACAAATTCTGTACAGGTCTATAAGAATATTCATGGCATAACAGTTATCAAAATGGTTGTGTATAATGTTATCAAAAAATGACTGATTCTATGGGTCAATAACAAATCATTCTGTCATAAGGTCTATAGAAATAGTTGTGTCCAAGGTCAGTCGAACAAGGAATGTTACGGTTATCTGTATAATGAGTTTGGCAGTATATATGATACTATTGGCCATGTCACTGTACAATCAGAAAAATGGTTGTATCACATGTTTCAACAAAGTATTTTGTCCCAAAAGTAATACAGAAAAGCTTGCTGTCATACAGTCTTTAAAAGTGGTGATGCAAAAGGTCTTTTGTAACAAATGGTTGTTATCACATACGTTATAAAAAATATGAAATAGTTGTACATTTACAGAAATATGTAAATGGTTATTAAAAAAATGCAAAATATCAACATACTGCTTGTCTCACGACATCGATGCAAAAGATGTACAGGTGAATATTAAGATAAAGAAAAACATTCCATCTCACTGCGGCCATAATCTGCCAAGAACCATCCTTTATATCCAAAGGCTAACCAATGAACCACCCTGAATCCTGCTCCCGCTAGTCACCTCCTAAAACATGCAGGAAGTTGCATAGAGCCTATTCTATACGACCAAGCCATGATTATTATAGACACCATCTTTTGCATACTTGAATGGGCTGAGACTTATATATGTACTTAATAGATGCCATCTTTAGCATAACTGAATACAATGAGACCTATATCTGCATACCTTGGGAACAACCAACTCTTCAGGATAAAATCCACTGGCATGCATAAGTTCTGAATCAATCAACTTCTCTGTCTCTTCATTTTCCTTTATGTGGTCATGAAACCATTTGGAGCTTTCAATGTTATGCTGTGAATTTTGAGACATCTTGCTCTCTTCCTCATCCTTCTGGTTTCTTCCTCCATCATCGTCTCCAGCTAACTCTGCTAGAATTATAGCTGTTTGTGTCGAGGCAATGATCGTTTCACTTGTGGTGTCATAATCAGCTTTAGTAACTGCATGTGGGGGCTCCTAAATTTAAGTTTAAAAAAGTCATTTATTTTTGTATTTAAAATTTATCAGTTACTGATAATGAAAGATTTCCAGCAGTGTTTATCCAAGACATGCCAATGTGGTTAGTCATACATGCATGATTTTGTCTTGTTTAGCTACATTTTGCAAATAAAACTGAGCGTTATGATTATCACCAAATCAAATTCACAAACATAAATGTAGCAAATACAATATTACAGTGATCTCGAAAACGCTTATTTACACGTATTTGGACACAAATTTTTGATTTGGGATGCAGAAAATCACCCACACAGAGGAGTCCTTCGTATGCATGTTTTTGTTGCAAAGAGGAAACTTTTGTGGCAAAATAAATATGTTCTAATCACTATGAAAACTGAAGCAATGCTTTTATTTTAGTTTGTTGCTGACTTCCTTGATCAAAGGTCACCAGCTTGCTTTGATGAAGGTGCGCCGCTAAAGGCTCCATTTGAAGGACAAAACACCCATTTGCAGCAACATCAAATGAATAGTAAATCATTGACACAATTTTTTATAAAAAATTCCTTAGCATATATAGTTTCTTGAGAGGTAATCAGTTTCCATTGAAGTTGCAGCAAAACTATTTGTTTTTTTCATAGGTTTTGTTTTTTAAATTGCTGTTGTGTGGTTGACTGTAGTCATTTCACTTTTCTGTCCTTAGAGGTGGTTGATTGTAACTAGTCAGTTGCATGGCTAGTTAGATTATATTACAACATACATGTATCGAGGCCAGATATCAACATAAGTGGATTATGACATAACAATTAATTGTTAGGGTGGTTTGTCAATAAGAAATAAGGATTTGTTTATGTAACAATTGATTCCAGTGCATTTTTATAGCCACGTTTGTGGCTTTCTGTCATGGTGCCTTTGAATTTCTTCACTTCAAACTCAAAGACTGAATATACCGTTTTTATCAGCCAAAAATGTTGTAGCCAGAAATATGGCCAAAAAGTATATTATGTCACCAATATGTAAAACAATGCAATTTGCGACATTGGCGAAGCCCAGCACAATCACCGTTATTGATTTAATTTCCGGTTGTTGCCATATAAATATTGTCTGCAAACTCAAAATCAAGAAACTTGGACTATATGCTGTTTGCAAATTTAGACAGTGTTTTGTAGTTAAATGGAAAAATGATGAAGATCTCAATGAGATTCCGAACTGTGCTAAAGTTGCTATAACTGATAGTTCAGATACGATTGTAGCCAAGTGTAAGAAAGTACATGATTTCTGGCTTAGTTTGGACTGCAACTTTTGCTGGTGGGACTCCTATTTTTACCAAATTAGGAGTTTTGAACTCCTAGTTTTAAAATCCTAGCAAGACCTCTATAGACACAAAATATTTGCATGCTATATACCTATATAAGTGTACATGTTAACATAGAGGTAAACTTTATGACAGCATATGAATAGCTACTTGTATGTTAATATATAGATAACATTCATGACAGGATATGAATGGCTACATGTATGTTAATATATAGATAACATTCATGACAGGATATGAATGGCTACTTGTATGTTAATATACAGGCAGCAAACTAAAAACCAAACAGACAAATGGAAGTCAGACTAGATCTATTAATCAACTTGTGCTTATGGAATAAACTCTGCAAAAGTGTGGTCAAGGTACTTAATCTGAACAAATGTTATCAAGCAAAACCTATTTTTTAAGTCACATTAATTTTAACCTCTGACCTTTTGATCCCTAAATGAACAGAATTTAACCAACCTGATGGGATATTAAAAAAAATAATTTATATAATAAATGCTTCTTTGATAATACATATAGAATCATAATACATTAGGAGAACAACTACTACTTTGCAAACCCAGACCTCCCAGGCTAAAAACTTTACCTAACAGCTGTTACCTACCTCCCTAGGTGGCAAAGGCAGAGTCATCTCCCCTTGGTACAGGGACTGGTGCAAGATGAATGAAATTGTCTGTTAATCCTAAAGCAGATAGCAAATTCTCTACACCGATATAACTATGGAGAGGCTGGGAAGGTATATGTATGATTGGGTAAATATTATTGAAGATACATATTTTACTAGAAAAAATGATTTTCTTTTTCAAATACATTACCCAATCATACCACTTCTGAAGAATAGGTAAGAGGTGGAGGTAGATAAAGCCCTTTGCCCTTTACCCTGGAGAGACCATCACCATCCTCTAATCTATGGGAAACAGCTTCTAGAAAACCCAATGGGGAAAGACTCCATCTGTCCAGATTCAAACTCATCACCTCCTGCATCCGAGGTAGACACTCTAACCACTTAAGCCACTGGAGTGGTCTATTGAGGGAAAACCGAGGGATGAAAAGAAAACATTTTGTTAGTATTAGTGCCTTCTTGCAGAATAATGAGTCTGACAATACATTAGCCAGCCTAGAAAATATTGAACATAAAAGTGGATTGTCATGAAGATAACCACTTTTGAGAATCCAAACAATAATACTAAGGTATAAGCCTTCATTCTGCTTTGCTGTTGATTGATTGATTGATTGATTGCTATTTTATGGCGCATCAGCACTATGAGGCTATTTAGCGCCAAACATAATTTTATATCTTTTCACATTTAAAACTGGCAAAACAATTGCATCGACCGGCGATTGGAGACCAAACAGCTAAAGGTAACGCGACAAAATTGGTAACGATGGTAAACAATTAAAAGCCTCCCGATCAAAGGGGAGTGCAAATGTATGTCAACGAAAACGTATGATTGGCAACTAAAATCTATCGATTGCATAAACATTATACAAAACTGAACAAGGTGATAAAACAAAAGCTACAACCTACGACAGATGCTTGCTTCCCCAAGGAAGCCCACAATGTTGGTAATGTTAACTGTATCAAAGAGCTCCCTCATGTCTTGCACAACGTAGTAATGATTACGTGTAGGTTGAAGATCAAAGCACTCCAGCACAAAGTGTTCAACGGCGAATGGCTCACCACAAGCCACGCACCCTGGTAGGTCCTCTCCCTCTAATATGCAGGAGTGTGCCAAATGAGCATGACCGAGTCGAACTCCTGCAACGACCACCTCCCCCCCACGGACGGATCCGTAGGAAGGAGTCCACCCTCCCAAGGCCGGCCTGACAGCACGAAGTTTGCTATTGCTTTGCTGTTGAAAATAAGTCACAATGGTGAAGTAATCGAACAGAAAGAAAACTAAATTACTCAGTAGATTCTCCAGTCACCAAATAATAGCTCTCAAAACAGTTGATGTTGACATAAATAATGATACAGAGCGAGCCACAGTCTGATCTCTGTCTAAAATGGTAGGAGACTTACTCTCCAAACCTTCAATCATAGAATTTGTAGCAATCACGATTGTCAGAGGAAGTGCTTGCAAAGAGATTGCCAAATACAAGTCCAAAGTTTTTTCCCTGCCTTTGAGATACAACCTCATTACTGATGCAGACTGAAAAAGTTGGCCCATTGGTCAAAGGATTGGTCTGCACCTGGACCATGTAATCAGTGCTATGTGAAGCCTATAAAGCAATCAAAGACTAAGATGTCCACTGCTGCATTGAGCAAAACTGGACCAGTGAAGGAATTCCCTAACTGATGCAATGCTCCAAATAGGCATGGAGCTATCATTGTATGAATTCAATTCTTATTCCTGGAAGACATTTTTTTTACTTGAAGATTGATAGATTGATTCCAAACCTAATCAACCAAATCTTGAAAAGGTACAGACTTCAATGATTTTTTTGACAAGGAGATTGCATATGAAAGGAGGGTAGCATGTGAAATAATGTCTTGCTTCAAAAATCATGTATAACTCATCTGCTGGTAGCAAGTTATAGGTGAATCACAGAACTTTTGGAAGCTGTTTGGAAGTGTTATATCACACCTCTTCCAAGTCCTCACTGATTGCATAGTCTCTACAAACGACAGTGTAAGACCTCATTGTTTCATTCCACTGCCAACCCAAGAGCACAACAGAGTTGATTGAATGCACTTAGGATGAGAACTAAATGATAAGTGCTGCATTGCAGCTGAGAGAACTCTGGTCAAAGGCTTAGTAGGTGCACTGAACATGATACCTAGTTCCCAGGAAACTAGTGTTGGACCATCATGGTGCCATTGTTAATCTTTCCCAACCACAAAGGATTGGAACTTCTCCTTACCAAAATCTGTGATACGGGTGGGATGGAGGGCCTGCATGTATGTAATCTGAAATGTGGATGGTCTTGTTGAATGCTCTTGAAAACGATCAACATCAACATCACTATTTCCCAGTGGCATGCACTCTAGGGACATATCTTTAACCTTTGTTGGTTCCCTTGCAAATCCCTCGGAATGTAGCTAAGACTGAGAGAGCTGGTAGAATGTTATGAACTCCGAAAACCTGATAATTAAAGAGAAGAATGGATTATGAAGGTTGCAAGCATATTTTGGGTAATGATAGATCTGTAAGATGGAGGTAGGGAACACTTCATCTTTTTCTACCTGTTGTAAGTTCATAGCTGCTATTATCGCTATAGAATGTTGTGCCTCTATGATGTGAAGAGAATGCTCCCACTTATAACTGTATGATCTGGGGTGGGAGAACGCAAACTGTATTCTGCCTATTGAAGATTGTCAAATATTAGATGCAAGGTTGATCCCATGGTCATGATGATGTGAATCAATTCATGGGTATCCAAATGGAAAACTGAAAAGGCATTTCTGAAAAAATACATCCACAGATACTTGGAACTTATAATTGCTGACATACTCAGCCCCAAAGTGTCAGTAACTTTTCAGTCTGTGGAAGTAATTGAAGTAGAACCTTTCAATGATAATTTTCAGAACAGTAGATCCAGGAAGTGATGTAGAGAAACCAGGACAGAAGTTGAATGGGAAACTTCAGTCAAATCCTGCAAAGAAGAGTTTCACTCATCCAAGATCTAATAGCAACAAGGGACTTTGAATGAAAGTTTAGTTATTTATATATTAAGGTAAGAAAGTGAACATCTGCACTACCTACAAAGTAGTTGGAGATGAAATGTCAATGCCTAATACACTTAAAGCACTTATGAGTCAGATCTAACTTCTATGCGCAGAAAAAAAAAGGTTTGAAATATTGCATGCACGCAAATGTTTCTTCTCTCATGATGTGATGGTCTTCTCTCCATAATATTTATGTCCAACCGACAATCATGGAATGACAACCAGAAAACCTATACATCCTGAATGATTGTCCGACTGGTCTCACCCATAATCTAAATCTGCAAGAAAAATAATACAAACCCTATACACACTTAGTGTAGTGAATGTCCTGCTTTTGAACTTGTGAGTATCCCTACAGAGTTTTCCACCATGATAGACACCTGTAAGGGAGTGTACATGCCCTGTACAGGTACTGAAATAGAGCATCAGCATCAATATTAGAAAAAGGATGATAAATAATCTATTCTAGTAACAAATGGCCAGTAGGAAGGTGAATTAACTGACTGAACAAGTAGAATGACTGGAACAACACCTATAAATTATGGACTAGAAGGCAAATAATCAATTCTAGTAAGAGCTTACCCATAAGGCAGCCAATTACTGATTGCCAATGCAGGTAAAATCATTGAAGTGTAACATGAACTGAATGCTACTATGCAAACCATGTACACAAAACTTATTGGTACTGACCAGAAGAGAAGCTATACATTAATATAACTAAGTTTTCTATATTACACACAAAACCTGTACATAAAATGGGAACTGAAGTGTCATTAATACATACAACAAAGTCGGCACTATATTATCCATTAGGAGACAATATTACCTGTAAGGAAAGGCCCAAGCAATGTACAATACAGGAAAAATTTGTAAAGTATCATGTATACAGAAACTTTTGTCATCAGCAAAACGAAGAACTGAAAAGTTTAAAGATAGAGTATACTTCTATTCAAAGGCAAAACACCTCCCAACTTGTTTGAGGCAGAAAACTTCCAAACTATCTGTATGGATTTTGCGAGGCCTCTGCTGTAGACAGAGCATGATACTCTGCATGCTTATTAACTGATAATTTAACAGACTTTGGGACAATCCCTGTACCAGTGGGATATATCTCTGCCTGACCTCCACCTCGGTTGGCAGATACCTTTAAGCTTTACCTCAACGTTTTTAGCCTGGAAAGGCTGGATTAGCAAGGTTCAACTAAGGTATTATGATTGAGAAATGTATTTAAGGAAGAAATTACTAATCTCACCTGAAATCAAAACCCTGAAAAACACTTAAAAAGGCAGTTGTATCAAGTTTAATATCAATGTCAAATGATCCCAATCTCTTTTTTACAGAAGAGAAAAAATGCCAATAATAAATCAGAAAATGAATGCTTAACTCACAACTGATGAATCCAGTTTATGGGCTCCCTTATCCTGATCTACAGATCTGCATTTGCCAGGAGACTTTGGAAGATGCCTTGATCCAGCAGATGCTTTACTTATCTCTATGGGAGGCATCAGGGACCTGACATAAAACATGGCCTTATTGGCTGTATCTTTTTCACTCAAAATGCTCCTTGTCCACAGACCTGGAACCTGGAAAACATTTCATTAAAACAACTTTTACTATAGTTTTCATTCGTAATGTGCAAACTCATCCCATTAAACTGCATTTATCATGACAAACTTTTCACTGCAAACCACATACAACATGTATTAAATCATCCTAAAAAAGCAGTAATTTTAAGAGGCCAGTATTTTATTGGCCACTATGCTAATTTAAATATACATTTCCTTTTCAAAAAAAAGGGAACATCCTGGTTTAACTGCAATGACCATTTATATGTATATTAAAATAATGATCATAACAATATATTACTGGCATGACTCTCTATGGCATTCTACCCAATATTACTGTATAAAGTATCGACATATCTTGGCTAGCAAAGATCCAGCTACGTGGAATGTATTCTATCGCAGTTAAGAAAAAAATCTTTGATCTACATAAAAGTGAATGTTTTGTTGATTAAATTGGAATTATAACAATTAAATGATCATGGTTGGTTATTTATTGATGTGTAAACTTTACCCAATCAAAAAATTTACACATTGATAAATACCCATCCATGATAAACTAATACTATAGTATCTCCATGGCAATAAGTTTTCTAGAAGATTTAAAATTTCAATCCAACAGTTAAGCAAATAATTGTTAAAAAAATGCAATTGCCACCAAATTTACATGAGGGAATGTAGTATTCAATCATTTATGAGCATACATATATTTATTCATGAACAAATTACAAGTTTCTGGGGAACATTCTGTCCCAAATGTTTCTAGCAAAGTCCAGTCATCTGATAAAATGATTTATCAAATCAACTTATTAGTACCATAAATATGTGAAAACTTCATCAACAAAATATCTATCCTAGCTCTCGCCACTTCTTCATGATTTTGTACTTCCTGGATAAAGTGAACACAATGATCATGAGGCAATCTATTGATTGGTAAAGTTACAATGGTATATTTGACATAAGACCTTGCTTGTATTACAGAGTACACTTTTCGCTGGATTGTGATAATCTGATACATATAAAGGCATAGAGTTTCAACAAATAAGTTATATACATCTTCATGAGTTTGTATTTTTTTTGCCAAAGTACAGATTTCTTATAATCCATGAAAAAATTCTAATTGTTAATTAAAATAAGCAAAGCAACAAAAAAATAAAGATAGAATAAATAAATTCTTATTAAGAACAAGTTCAAATATAATAAAATTAGGTAAGAAATGTGATCAACCATTGCCTGCACAAAAATACATGGATAATATCACCTCTTTTATATGGACAATATCATATCTTTCTTTTTTGCATCAAGAGTAAGTTATACAAAAGAAAATATAAATAAAAAAGTTTCTAAGAGATTTATTCTTCTCAAGGACATCTATCAATCACAGAAAAACTTTTATTCTCCCTTTGCTGGTTCATATAAACATGATTCACTTCATTTACAAAAATTGCTGACATAGCCAATCTTGTATTATCTATATCAAATGCCCCAAACCTCTATGCTTTCTTGGTCATCACTTCCAGATTGATTCTCAATTTTTTTTCGTCCCAGATTGGATTCCTTTAGAACAGGGGTGCAGTCAAAATTCTCTTTTTCCTTCAAGAAATGAAGAATAAATATCAAATACATTAATGACAATAAAAGGTATCTAATGGCAAGTGTTGCCATTTCTTTTTGAACAAATTCTACAGAAGCAGTTACCTTTGTCTCTGTATAGAGGTTAACTTCTTTGAGTAAAAGAAAAGTGTATATAATGGATAAAATTGAAAGTAGGTCCATCTTGAACTTCAATCATGACTTTACTCAATGTTAATCATTTTCTTGAATCTCTTCTACTGCATAATGCATTAATTTTGCTAAAATGCTACTTACCTGAAACAAATTCAGATCTAAAAAGATTACGGTGAAACTTCATAGATTACTGTGAAACTTCATAAGGAGAAAAATCCTTACAAAGTACACCTAATATATTTCACTGATACATACTGGACACTTGTCCTAAAGACAAAGGATGAAATTATATGGTGCATTGAATGTCCAATTTAGAAAGGTTTCACTGCACCATAATCTAACACCTATTTTGATAACATTTGTATTTCTGATTTGTGGTGGATGTAAAACAACATCTTGTTTAGACTTTAATTTGAATACTTTTAATTCGAAACATTAACTATATAAAGTTATAAATATTAACCTACAATATTATTAAGGAGATGTAATCTACAAATTCAACACAAAGATATTGCCTTTCTCAAGCATCATCATATAAATTGTGTAAGCAGTTGAGATTAATATTCTTTGTGATTAATTAGGATCTGCTGTCATAAAAATCTATCAAAACAAATTGTTGTAATACAGGTCTATCAAAACAAATCACTGATGTCATACAGGTCTATCAAAAGAATGGGTTGATGTCATACAGGTCTATCAAAACAATGGGTAGATGTCAAACAGGTCTATCAAAACAATGGGTTGATGTCAAACAGGTCTATCAAACAATGGGTTGATGTCAAACAGGTCTATCAAAACAATGGGTTGATGTCATATGGGTCTATCAAAACAAATAATTTATGTCAAACAGGTCTATTAAAACAATAAGTTGACACTGTACAGGTCTATCAAAACAAATCATTCATGTCATACAGGTCTATCAAAACAATGGGTTGATGTCATACATGTCTATCAAAACAATGACTTGATTTCATATGGGTCAATCAAAACAAATCATTCATGTCATACAGGTCTATCAGAACAATAGGTTGATGTCACACAGGTCAGTCAGAACAAAGGGATCATGTTGCACAGGTCTATCTGTATAAATGAGTTGTGGCCAGGTAGGACTATGATACCTATTGGCCAATGTCCACAGGTCAATAGAAAAAGTAGCTGCAGTCACACATGTCTATCAAAACAAAGTGTTTTTTGTCACACAGGTAAATCAGAAAAATGCTTGCTGTCATACAGGTCTTTCAAAAAGTGTGTTGATGTCACAAAGGTCTTTCTGAACAAATGGTTGTTATCACATAGTTATAAAAAAAATGAATAGTTGTCACATGTTCACCAGAAAAAGGGATGTCACACAGGTCTGTGAAAAAAAAATGAATTGTTGTCACACAGGTTTAGCCAGAAAAGGGTTATCATTACACAGGACAATCATAGCGAAAGGTTACTGTCACACAGGTTTATGAAAACAATTGATTGTTGTCACACAGGACCATGGGGTGTTGTCAAACATATCTACCAGAACAAAAAGTTGTTTTAACACAGGCCTGTGAAAACACTGGGTTATTGTCACACAGTTCTACCCAAAAAAGGATTGTCATCACACAGGTCCATAAAAATATATATACATTGTTCTTATTGGTTTTGATTCTGTAACCTATGTTTTCAATAAGAAACAAATGCATTACCACCATGTGAATTTAAGCCTACAACTTTTTATGGTCTATATTTCAACCCTGTAGACCTCTGGACAAATGTCACACCCCCTTTCACTTCAGAGTACAAAAACTGAACACAATTAAAGTGTCTGCTGGTGCTGCACATTATTATTTTACATAAATATGGATATTTACTGCATATTTATGTACTCTTACATGATTGTTTCAGTATCCAATATGGATGATTAATCAACATTTCGAAATCACACAAGCAGACTTGAACCAGATAGGTATTTTTACTTACATCCATACTTCAATATTAAGTGATGCATCAAATCAAACTTTAACAAATAGTAATTTGTTAAGATTTGTTAGTGTCTAATAATTTATGGCACAGAAACATGAGTAGGCTGTATTTAGTTCTGAGGAAATTGGAGTAAAATGCCTTGTTCAAGGGTACGCCATGCCAGTTGACTGGCTGATCCAATGGATAGTTACGTAAGACATATGCATATGTATAAGCTATTAAAGCCATTAAGCCATAAAGAAACCTCGTTTGTTCTAGGAGGCTAGAATAAAATTATATATATATATATATATATATATATATATATATATATATATATATATATATATATATATATATATATATATATATATATATATATATATATATATATATATAAGCCACCAAAGGCCAACAACAAATGAACTATCAAAATTCATAATACATAAATAAATGGTTTTTAATGCAACCAAGACCATATTAAAAAGAACTAAATTTGTCCTACTTGTGAAGATTGTGACAGAATCAAACTTGTAACTCTGTTGCTTAGCCTCTTCTTCTTTTCTTCTTCAGATAAGGCAAACAGCAAAGGTTCTCCCTCTTCCCTTGAAATACACACAAGATATAGCTACATTAAATTACAAGGGTTTAACAAAACACAATGTACTGGATAAAGTAGCTTGAAAATGTTTTACATAAACTATATACAAATTATCATATGAATTCACTCTTCTCTTCACCAATTGGACACCAGCTGTTAATACAGATATGCCAGTTTTGCTCTTTTGCAGACTTGATGAATATTTCTTTTACTTTCCTTTTTGTCACCACTGGCATCTTTGGCTCAATGTTCAATCTTTTCAATTTGTTCTCAAAAAGATCTTTTTTATCCCTTTCAAGCACTTTCTTGTAATGGCTATAATTTGTTCTTTAATTTTTATATTTCTCAGCATACAGTTTTTTTTTTGTAGGTACTGGTTGCTGCTCCAAAATTCTAACAAACATGATTAGCTTAATTTCTTGAAAAAAGATCACAAAAATGCCAGTCCTATGACACTCAGTTTTCTTATGAACAGACCAATTACATTTCCACTGACTTTTCCGCTTGATCCATTCACACATTTTCACACATTTTTCCAAACTTTATCTTAACTTTTTTGTGGCCTGTTCTGTTTCAAAAACTCGTGGTACCATGTTTTGCAAGCATGCTTCTTTTTTTCCATTTCCATCAGTTTCTGTTACAGGATGATTCAATGGATGAGTAGAAATTTATAACCAATCAGAATGTTCTTTATAATGATTGTGTGTCAAATATTATATGAAATGAATTCATTACAAGGGTCAAAACAGAATCAGACCAGACAAACCAATTTTTACAAACCAGATTGGATATGATATAAAAAATTAACTAATTCGACAATCCAATTTTTCACATTGGAAGAAAAGCAGAATTCCTCTTTAAAAAGGTGAAAAATCTTATGTTATTGAGATGTAGACCAGTTATCTAATTTTCACTATGATACTTTACTGTGATCTACATTGGAAGTTCTCACCTCTGTCTGCGTGTGTTCGAGTCTAGGATTCGGCTAATGTAGATATGTGAGAAAGCTTGCCAGTAGCTTCTCGTGGGTCGGTGGTTCTTCCTGGTGATTTCCTGGTTTCTTCCTCTACCATTAATACTGGCCGCCATGAATAGCCTATCGTGTGCTGAAAAATGGCGTTAAGCCCAACAACAACAACAACATTGGAAGTGGTAATGGAATAATTATAAAATGCATCTGTTCAAGAATGACTTAACTGAGAAATATGGTAATCTATCCATATGTTGTGACTACAGAATGCAACAATGTACATAAGTATGGCACAGAAGACATTTTTTTTTTCATTTAGAAGCTTGGGATCATTAAAAACAACTTTTGATCAATCAAATTTTGCTCAATTTAGAATAGTTCATTAAAAAATCAGTTTTTTGCATATTAAATCCTTTTCAACATTATCTATGTCATATGGAGAAAATTTTTCTAATTTACTGCTTCTTTTGTCTTGATTTCTTGGTCTCTCTAGCAGAACTGCTGGAAGTACTTCCTGTGATGCTGATTTGATCTGAATCTAGCAGCTGCTTTTCCTCTGCCAAAGATGATGATATTGCCATGGCCATTTGCACATCTTCATCAAATTGGCTGTAAAAAATAAATAAAACCAAAGTTTTTTGTACCTCCACTAGCAGATAAGACAAATGTTTCACATATTCCAGTGACAACAAGATCAATCACCAGTGCATAAAGCAGTGCTGTTGGCAGATAAAGACAATGTTTCCTCTCAATTTTTATTATTAATTTTTCTAATCAAGAGTAAAGAGGAAAAACAGTTACAGTGAACAATTCTTACCTGGGCTGAAGAGGTATGTGGGCACTCTACAGATATTGTTAATGTCTAAAAGAGTGACACATGTACGGTGAAGTTGTTTGCATTTGCAACATGCAGAGTGGAGAGAATGTTGGCTCACATCTATGTCACTTTCATATACTGTGGCTGAAACTTCATTGCCAATTGTATTTGTGTGATTATACCTGCTCCAAGTACACAACTAACCAAAATGACTGCTCCCATGTGCTTGAAAAATCAGCCTGAATTAGAGTAAAGTACACTATCTGTAACAGTTATTAAACTATGGAAAACAAATTTTGGTAGACTAGACAATACAAGCTTCTGAAAGTGGAATGAATGAAATACCAAATACATGAAATTTAAAAAAAGTTATTAACTCTTTTAAAAACAAAATTACCTCTGAAGCCCTGGAAATAATAATGACCAAACATAGCTAGCAGTTTTTTTTAATATGTGCACATCTGAAGCAGGCTAAGCCGTATACTATATAACCCATATTACACTTATAAATCATACACCAAATAGAGGGAATTAAAAAATCTTTTAAAAATACCAAAGATAATTCTTATTCTTTACACAAAATATGAACTTGCAGAAAACCATCTATATGGTCTAGAATTTCATCACTGTATAGGTCACTGTAATATTTCTGAATGCTTGTTATAATTACAACTTTATTTTACAATTTTACATTAATCACACATAATATCTTAACTTTGAGTAAGTACTCAAGACAGAATGTGCTGGTGTGCTGTGGTCGCTGCAGAAGCACAAGCAAGACAAAACAATGTTTTGGCATGCTCTAGACACTGCAGCTAAGAACCAATATAACAGATTATGTGCTGGTTTACAGAGGTCACTGCAGAAAAGCACCATTAAGACAGAAAATGTGTTCATGTACTATTGTCACTGCAGGAAAGCACCACCAATATAGAACATACTGGTACGCTGTGGTTGCTGCAGAAGCACCAGCAAGACAGAAAATGTGCTGGTGGTGTACTGTGGTCGCTACTGGAAAGCACAAGCAAGACAAAATATGTGCTCATGAGCTGTGGTCACTGCAGGAAAGCTCTGCCAAGAGAGAACATACTGAGATGCTGTGGTCTGTACAAGAATGAACCACCATGACAGAACATGTTCTAGTGTGCTGTGGTCTCTGCAGGAAAGCACTATGAAGACAAAAGGTGCTGATGTGTTGCAGTTTCTGCTGGAAATCACCATCAAGATAAAATGTGGTATCTGTTGGGAAACATTAAAAATATAGCAGTACAACCAATTGCCCTTGCACATGGCAGCACCTGGGTGGAAACGCTAGATTCAAAATATGCAAAACAAGCATTTACAGCTGCACTATCCAGTTCATAAACATGAGAACACTATCAGTATTTGTTCAATATCTTCATCTATATCAGATATACCTTCATCTATATGATATACTTGCATCCATATCAGATATACTTTCACCCATATCCTACATATCTTTATCCATATCATACATGTCTTCATCCGTATCAGACACACCTTCATCAATATGACAAACTTTCCTTCATATTAGACACACCTTCATCAATATGACATACGTTCATCCATGTCAGACATACCTTCATCCATATCTGACATGCCTTCATCCATATTTGACATGCCTTCATCCATATCTGACATATCTTCATCTATAACATACTTTCATCCATATCTGACATATCTTCATCCATATTTGACATACCTTCATCCATATTTGACATGCCTTCATCCAGATCTGCCATGCCTTCATCCATATCTGACTTATCTTCATCTATAACAAACATACTTTCATCCATATCTGACATATCTTCATCCATATTTGATATACCTTCATCCATATATGACATACCTTCATCCATATCTGACATAAATTTATAATAACATACTTTCATCCATATATGACATGCCTTCATCCATATTTGGCATGCCTTCATCCATATCTGATATACCTTGATCCATATCTGAAATGCCTTTATCCATATTTGACATGCTTTCATCCATATCTGGCATGTCTTCATCCATATCTGACATATCTTCATCCATAACAAACATACTTTCATCCATATCTAACATGCTTTCATCCATATCTGACATGTCTTCATTCATATCTGACATACCTTCAATAATATCTGACATACCTTCATCCATAAGAAACATAATTTCATCCATATCTGACATGCCTTCATCCATAACATACTTTCATCCATATCTGACATTCCTTCATCCATATTTGACATACCTTAAACATTATCTGACATACCTTCATCCATAACATACTTTCATCCATATCTGACATGCCTTCATCCATAACGAACACACTTTCATCCATATCTGACATGTTTCATCTATATCTGACATATCTTCATCTACATCTGATGCCAAATCAAGATATGTGTCAAATATTGACTGGCCTCTATATCAGGGCATTTTCTGTTTGAGTTAGAAAATTTAAAATAAAGTTAGGTAAGATTTTTTAAAATTTTTAATAATTGCAACTCATTTAATGATCAATAGGTAACAATATCTAATGTGAAAGGCCCTAAAGATTGGACGCTTTCTGTCAACAAATGCAAAATTCTGTTTAGTACATTTCAAAGAGATTCTATTAAAAGTTTTTGGTAATGGCAAGGGGAGGCAACTGTATCCAATTCTAGATAGAAATCATACATATAAAATTAAAAATCTTCCATGCCAAAATGCTTTATATTAAATTTGGTCAAATTCAGTAATACAATATTTTGTGGAGATATTTTTTCAAATGTTAGTAAGAGTAGCCATATTTGATGACAGATTCACAGACTGACTCAAATTTGTTTCAACTTGAAAGGCCCTTATGCCAGAATTATTTTCAAATCTGATCTTATTTTCTTGAATAGTTTCTGAGAATAAGTTTTAATGATTTTCTTTTATCTGGGTAAAATGTTAAAGCTTAGAAAATCTGGATGCTATCTGTTAAATTTGGTCCAATGCTTCAGAGCAGATTTGGAGAATGTTTCTATTTTTAGCAATATAGACCAAATTTGATAGCAGATAATATCAATCAAACAAAAACTGTAAGATCTCTTCATGCATGGATGATATAATTATTACTAATTAATTAAAAATAATTTTCATTAAAGGCAACACAACAGGTAATGGATTATTTTTACTGCCATAATACAGGCAACACATGTAATGGATTATTTTTACTGCCATAATACAGGCAACACAACATGTAATGGATTATTTTTACTGCCATAATACAGGCAACACAACATGTCATGGATTATTTTTACTGCCATAATACAGGCAACACAACATGTAATGGATTATTTTTACTTCCATAATACAGGCAACACAAAATGTCATGGATTATTTTTACTGCCATAATACAGGCAACACAACATGTAATGGATTATTTTTACTGCCATAATACAGGCAACACAACATGTAATGGAATATTTTTACTGCCATAATACAAGCAACACAACATGTAATGGATTATTTTTACTGCCATAATACAGGCAACACAACATGTAATGGATTATTTTTACTGCCATAATACAGGCAACACAACATGTAATGGATTATTTTTACTGCCATAATACAGGCAACACAACATGTAATGGAATATTTTTACTGTCATAATACAAGCAACACAACATGTAATGAATTATTTTTACTGCCATAATTCAGCATATGAAACTGCATGAAAAAAGGACAATTTATTTTTATCTTTAAATTTTTATGAGTGATAAGACCAAGTAAAAAATATCATAAGCCATGGAGCTTCTTTTATGGTCAAGAAGTACTTTAGTTATAAAACAAGTCTGTGACATGCAAAATATATCCAATATATGGTAGTTATAAAAAAAAAAACATTGTAAAGGAATTAATTAAACAGTCATGCAATTTTTTATTTGAAAATATGTACAGCCAATGAAATTTAAAAAAATATAATACAACCAAAACACATAATTTTTATTGACAACAATCCTTGACTAACAAATATAGGATCTAGCATGAAGACACATTTTAAAAGAAATGTATTTACTAAATTGATGAATATTAGTTATCAGCAGGCTTTGACCATAAAAAATTGAATTCAATGAATTTGTTAAATTTCATTGCAGATGAACATAAATGTAAGATTCTGACTTTTGTCCCTTTGCAAAGACCAATGAAACAGCTTAATATAGTGGCAATCAAATTTTAACCAGGCCTTCTTCATACCAATATTGATTGCGATCCATGAAGTCCTTGAATTTAATCCATATAGTCCTTGAATTTAATCCATGAAGTCCTTGAATTTAATCCAAGAAGTCCTTGGAAATATATTGCATGATAAGAAACCTGTGATAGATGTGATGCAATTGGACAAATGAACATGTGTAACACTATAGACCTTCACATCAATAGAGCTGAGGTATAACAAAAATATAATGCAGCAAACAAAATAATTATCACCTTCTGGGTTCCTTGATTTTTTTTTTCCTTGACACACTGGTCTCAGAAGAAGATGGCTGCTTTTTTAGGAGACTCCTAAAATTATTTAAAAACAATAATCAGTAAAGAAAATAAAACATTATGCTTATATCAAACTATGTGTTTAAAATTATTCCTATTTATCTCTCTATCAACCAACTTAACAATTTCTTTAAGGAACAGAAATTATCAATCCAAGGAAAATGGCAACCTAATACATGGAGAAAGATAATTATACAGCAATTATTTATCACTCTAATACATGGAGAAATATAATTACACAGCAATAATCTATCACTCTAATATATGGAGACAGATAATTATACAGCAATAATCTATCGCTCTAATACATGGAGAAATATAATTACACAACAATAATCTATCACTCTAATATATTGAGACAGATAATTATACAGCAATAATCTATCACTCTAATACATGGATAAAGATAATTATACAGCAATAATTTATCATTAACACATGTAGAAAGATAATTATACAGCAATAATCTATCACTCTCGTACATGGAGAATAAATATACATAGCAATAATCTATCACTAAAATACAAGGAGAAAGATAATTATATGGCAATAATCTATGTCTTTAAAACAAAATTCAAACAAATTAAAATGTGGAGTATAACAGCATCAAAATAAAATTAAATTGAAAGTTCCAAAATATCATTGCTTTTATTATTTATATGAGATGTTGCCATTAAAAAAGCAACTCTGAATTACAGAATGTCTGCTGACAAACAATCCTGGATAATGGTGGTCAAAAGTGACTTCGCAACTTTTTAAATTTTCAATATTGCAAAAACTGATGATATAAATTTCAAATTCTATTTCAGTGAAGAAGAGAAAAGAAAAGTTTTTCACTTTTCCTTTTTATTTAACCTTGAAATATTTGGAATGATCCCAGCGGCAACTGCTATTTGTCTCTCCTCTTCTTGTTTCTTTACAAGCAAAAGCATCTTATCTGTAGAGACACCCAACTCTGCAGCACACTTCTTCAGATGGCTACTTCTACTCTGTAATATGGCAAAATGTAAAGTACTTGCAATGTTATAATCATACAACCTTTATGTATTAGATAAGGTATAGTTGTTTTTCCCCTGAATCAAGAGTTATATGCCTAGATAATGCAAGAAGGCAGTCTAAACATAGGTCCTTGCACTGTGACTGATAATGTAAGACTATGGTTGTGTAAACATATATCACTGAACTGTGGACTGATGATGCAAGACAAAGGCAGTGTAAAGATATATCACTGAACTGGGGGACTGATAATCCAAGACAGTGTAAACATATATCACTGAACTTTGGCCAGATGATGCAAGACAGTATAAATGTATATTACTGAACTGTGACCTGATAATGCAAGACAAAGGCAGTGTAAACATATATCACTGAACTGTGGACTGATGATGCAAGACAGTATAAATGTATATTACTGAACTGTGACCTGATAATGCAAGACAAAGGCAGTGTAAACATATATCACTGAACTGTGGACTGATGATGCAAGACAGTATAAATGTATATCACTTAACTGTGGACTGATAATTCAATACAGTGTAAATATATATCACTGAACTGTGGACTGATAATGCAAGATAGTGTAAACATATATAACTGAAATATGGACTGATAATGCAAGACAGTGTAAACATATATCACTGAACTGTGGCCTGATAATGCAAGACATAATGTCAATACTGATGTTGCAAATATTACATTTTTGGTAGGCATTGATTTAACAATTGGGGTTTAAATTTGGTAGGCATTGATTTAACAATTGGGGTTTAAATTTGCAATTTGCAGCAATCATAAACTCTACAAAAACTAGTGCCCCATAAATACAAGTCAATTAACATAATATCACCATAAACTGATAAAATGGTATTACACTTCAAGCAAATACAATAGGGGCCAAGTGGTCTAAAGCGCTTTCCATTACGGATTACTGCCATCTCACATCTGTCTGTGTGGGTTCGAGTCTAAGATTCGGCGAATGTGGATATGTGAGAAAGCTTGCCAGTAGCTTCTCCTAGGTCGGTGGATCTTTCCGTGGATTTCCCGGTTTCTTCCTCCACCATTAACACTGGCCGCCATGTATAGTCTATCATGTGCTGAAAAATAGCGTTAAGACCCAGGACAACAACAGCCAATACAATAGTATATCACTCCACACTAATATCACAGTGTATCACTTTGCACTGATATAACAGTTCATCATTTTACACTGGTATAATATCATACCATTCTACACTAGCATAACAGTAAACCAGTCTACGCAGATATAACAATTTATCACATCACCTTCTCAGAATAGTATACCACTCCACACTGACATAACAATATATTACACTACACTGACATAACAGTATACCACCCCACACAGATATAACAGTATATCACTCTGCAGTAATAGAAGTATACTACTCCACACTGATATATCAGTGTATCACTCTGCACTGGCATAGCAATCTATTACCTTACAATGACATGAAAGTACTCCACTCTACCCTGATGTAACAATATATCAAACCACACTAATAAAACAGAATACCCCTCAACACTTATATAACAATAGATCACTCTACACTGACATAATAATATATCTCTCCACACTAAATTAACATAACAGAATATCACTTCACACTAATATATCAGTATATCACTCCACACTTCGGTGTTATCTATTAATAGTATATCATTCAGTACTTCAGTTTTATCCATTAATAGTACATCACTTCACACTTCAAGTCTGACCCATTACCAGTATATCACTCCACACTTTAAGTCTGATCCATTACCAATACATCACTTCAAACTTCTAGTCTGATCCATTACCAGTAGATCACTTTACACTTCTAGTCTGATCCATTACTAATGTATCACTTCACACTTCTAGTCTGATCCATTACCAATGTATCACTTCACACTTCTAGTCTGATCCATTACCGATACATCACTCCACACTTCTACTTTAATCCATTACCAGTATATCACTTCACACTTCTAGTCTGACCAATTACCAGGATATCACTCCACACTTCATGTCTGATTCACTACCAGTACACTGTACACCACTCCCTCTATAACTTGGGCCTGGATAATTCGCGAACATGCTTATAATACAGTGTCTGGCATGGCTCCCCAATTTTTCCAAAGAAATAATATTTTAAATGTGTTAAACTTGAAAAAAATAGCAATAAGAATTAGTAAATTGAACCTTGATAATACCATATTTTATGTAAATTTTCGAACATGAAAAATAATTATTAATCATTATGTTTTGTAAAAACAAAATGGGAATACAGTATTTTCGATCTTTTTGCAAACATAAATCTTCTAAGTGGAACTTTTATTTCCGATAATTTAACCAATTTTTTAAATAATACATAGTGATATGTAAAAATAATTATGATACTTTAAAAAAGTATTTTTTTGATAACTGGATTGTGTAAGAAAAATTAAAAGGTACAAAAAATACATGAAATATGGTAGCTCATTATATCATTGGAAATGGTGATTATTGCCATAAAGATAGAATCCATTTATTGTGAAATTTGCAAGTTCTAATAAGATGTCTCATATTATGTTCGGGGATTTTTGAAAGAAATAGTTGTCGGTACTCTAAACAGTCTGGCAAAATGGGATCAACAAAAAATTCTAGTGAATGCTAACAGGTAGCAACAGAGAAAAAAATAAACACTAATTAAATGTCTTGTTATGTGAAATTCACGTTCTAATCCTTTAATTTTGTTACAGTGTAAACACTATAATTGCAACATATTCTCTTCTATGAAAACATTAAAAGAGTCATTGACCAGTTCTGACACTAACCTCTTAATGATGAGCACCAATAGAGGCAGCTGTTAGTACGATTTATATTAGTCTTTGGTATGACTCAGCCAGGGATTGAACCTTCTACCTCCCACATCCAAGGCAGATGCTCTAACCATTAGGCCACCTGAGCTGTCCAGGGTTGGGGGGAGTAATAATAATGCACATGTATAAATTCAATATCAGGTTTTACAAACTCCTCAAAGTCCACATGCCATGCCAGGAAAGCACTAAGTATTTTTACAAGTCCAGAATGAACTCCTACTCAACCAGCTCTTACAAAAATATAAATTGCTGAATTATTAATATTTTTAATTAAAGCATGTAAGGGTTATCTTCCAGAACTTATTTTTTGACTCTTCTAACACCAGTGTTAAGTAATTATAAACTGTGACCAGTCTGATCTATACTATTTTTAGAGTTGGGGTTGGGGATGGGAGATATGGCCACCATTCCATCAAATATGCACACCTGACATTATTTGCTTACAGTTTCTGATTTGAAGGGTTTTCCACATAATGGACAATCCAATACAGCTGTTTTGGCTTTCTCTAGCAGTCTCCGCCTTTGCTCTTCATCCTTTTGCTCTTGTTCCATCTAGAAGAAAAAATATATTTAAAGTTTTGCCTGTGATGCATGACTAAATATCCCAAGCTTATCCAAAAAAAAAAAACTTAAATCAAGAATGCCATGTGACAATTTACCAATTCAAACAACAATGCCTTTGAAAGGCTTTCATTTATACACTGAAACTGATTCATAGAAATCTTTCACAATTTGAACTCCATATAACTCTTTCTCAATAATGTTAGTGAACACAATTTTGTTTTGTTTTATTGTTTAAATGGTACTTTTAAAAAATTATTATTCCAATCTTACCAAGATTATGGAAGATACATGCCTTTACCAAGGTTTCCTGGAGGCTGCCAACCTGGGCCAACCTGAGCAGGTATCAAACCCAAGTAAAACACTCTGCCAAATGAGCTACCACTGCTCCAAGACCCTAACACTGCTGGGTCATATCTTTCATACAAACTATCATAACATGTTAAATATACAACTCATACATGTATGTAGCATACATATCATTGAGACTGGTGTATCCAGAACTATATATATATATATATATATATATATATATATATATATATATATATATATATATATATATATATACAGAAAACCTGTCTACAACAACACCCATGTGAAAATGCAAAAGTGGCCTTTGTAGAAAGGTGATTTCTAAAGGCAGGTTCAGCTCTCAAACATGGGTTCATAACAAATTAATGTACTATGCACTGAATAGCACAAGGATTGTTATTAGTAGTGTTATCAAAATGGTTTCACATTTTGTTGTTGTTGTTGTTATGGGGTTTAACGCCATTTTTTAGCACAAGATAGGCTATACATGGCAGCCAGTATTAATGGTGGAGGAAGAACCCTGGAAAATCCTGGGAAGAACCACCGACCCACGAGAAGCTATTGGTAGGCTTTCTCACTTACCCACGTTAGCAGAGTCTGGACTCAAACTCACACAGACATAGGTGAGATGGCAGTGATCCATAATGGACAGCATTTTAGACCACTCGGCCACTCAGGGCCCCTTCACATTTAGCATTATTAGCAGTAGTAGCATGCTATGAAGATACATGTATATAGTTTAATTATTTTGCAAAAGAAAATTAATCAAATAAGCTCCAACCAGGAAACTGTATCCTCTGTATCCTCACTTGTTTTGTTTTTTTTAATGACTTGCAATTGCAGTAGGTGTTATCTTCTATTCTGTAGAGAAATATAAGTGGATGTATTTATCAGTATGTGACTGCTTGTCATTTAAAATCTTATAAAACCAACCTCACAATTAAATACACCACCACCAATTCAAGAAAACTACAACTGTGTATATACACTCATTTATACATAACTTCTCTTTGCTGCTGAATATGGTTTGCACTTTCAGTTTTATTTTTTGTCCATATTGAGATGATTTTAGCTTTTTTTAACTTTTCATCATTTTACTTTTAAATTGAATTTATTTTAATTTGGTCTGGTATTCTGCCTTTTTTACATTTGCTGAAATGGTAATTGACTAGCATGCAGTGTATCTCTGTCCATCCAGCATGTACATCCAACTCACATTTAACACCATTTTCAGGCTCTAAATCACCCACTGATATCTCCATTAACACTTTTCCCAGCTCCAATACTTCATAACTTTAAAAATCAATGTCATCATAACTACCATCATGCAGAAAGAAATCCTCATCTGAAGATGAGCCATGTGGGGAATCAGCCATTTCAAGTTTTCTAGGTAGCCTGCAAGTCCAACATACTAACTACTAAGCAACTGATAAAATCTTAACCCACACCCATCTGCCACAAGTCCAGCACACTAAATACTAAGCAACTGGTAAAATCTTAACTCACACCCATCTGCCACAAGTCCAGCACACTAACTACTAAGCAACTGGTAATTACTAAGCAACTGGTACAATCTTAACCCACACCCATCTGCCACAAGTCCAGCACACTAAGTACTAAGTAACTGGACAAAATCTTAACCCACACCCATCTGCCACAAGTCCAGCACACTAACTACTAAGTAACTGGTAAAATCTTAACCCACACCCATCTGCCACAAGTCCAGCACACTAACTACTAAGTAACTGGTAAAATTTTAACCCACACCCATCTGCCACAAGTCCAGCACACTAAATACTAAGCAACTGGTAAAATCTTAACCCACACCTATCTGCCACAAGTCCAACACACTAACTACTAAGCAACTGGTAAAATCTTAACACACACCCATCTGCCACAAGTCCAGCACACTAACTACTAACTGGTAAAATCTTAACCCACACCTATCTGCCACAAGTTCAGCACACTAAATACTAAGCAACTGGTAAAATCTTAACACACACCCATCTGCCACAAGTCCAGCACACTAACTAATAAGCAACTGGTAAAATCTTAATCCAAACCAATCAGCCATAAGTCCAGCACACAAACTACTAAGTAACTGGTAAAATCTTAACCCACACCCATCTGCCACAAGTCCAGCACACTAACTAATAAGCAACTGGCAAAATCTTAATCCAAATCAATCAGCCATAAGTCCAGCACACAAACTACTAAATAACTAGTAAAATCTTAACCCACACCCATCTGCCACAAGTCCAGCACACTAACTAATAAGCAACTGGTAAAATTTTAACCCACACCCATCTGCCACAAGTCCAGCACACTAACTAATAAGCAACTGGTAAAACCTTAACCCACACCTATCTGCCACAAGTCCAGCACACTAACTAATAAGCAACTGGTAAAATCTTAACCCATACCAATTTTATGCAAGTCCAGCAAAATAACTACTAAGCATTTAAAATTTGAACACACACCCATTTGATGCAAGAGAACTTATTATATTTTTCTTATTTATTTATAGCCAGTTTGTTTTAAATGCACATGTTTGGACTCCATCTATTTTTTTACCATGTTCTTCAACTCCTGTAGAGACTAACAGTGGTACGTGAGAAAGCCTGCTAGAAGCTTCTTGTTGGTCAACGGTACTTTCTGGAGATCTCCAGGGTTCTTCCTCCACCAGTTCTATTGGCCACCTTGTATAACCTATCGTATGCTGAAAAATGGCATTAAACCCTACAACAACAACAACTTCTGAAGACTATGGGGTTTCCAATATAAAATTCCTATATATGTTTTTTTTGGTGACACTATGTTATACTGACAGACACAATGAAATGTACCATTAACTTGCTCAAATCAAAAGACAATATTTCTTAAATTTGTATACCTTATCCACACATTTATTGACATGCTGTGATTTTCTCTGGGAGTTCATGTGTGATAAATCCTTGTGACAAATCTGACAGAATGTTGTCTGATCATCCATGTCCTTTCCACTCCCTGCAGTACCTTCACCAGGTAATACCAATGACTCATTACCTGCAAAATAAAATACATCCCCATTTCCTTTTCTCTTCTTTGCAAAAATCAGAATACAGGTATCACACTCTGGTAGGATTTGTTGTTGGCATATGGTTTGGATTGAGGGTTTTGGGCACAGCAACCCAAGTTGGTTATTTAGTGACAGGGCAATTGGAGTAAAGAGCCTTTATAAGGAAGCACCATGGAAACTGACCAGGCTTATCCAATGGTAGTATTCGAACCCACACCATTTCCGTCACAAGTTCAGCATGCGAATAATTGAGCTCCTGTCTACCATTAGTCACCATTTATGACATGCTGGAGAACACACTTCCAAATCCATATCCAAATGGAGTTGTACTTCACATTGGACTCAATATGAACTGTCTGCAATCACTTCTATTTCATTGAAACTTTCTACATTCATGTAACTAAAACATGTTACTATCTCAAAGCAGGGAACTAAGCATTATAATTCATAATAAGTTACATTGAAAATGTTTATGCACTAGGACTTTTAATCCTGGTCATCAATAAATAATTTGAAAATTATAAGTACAAAGATAACATTTAAACATAGTTAGCCTCATCTAAGGTCAAAGGTCAGCATGATATTATTTGATTCCAACACTTGGAAGTGTAGCAATCAACGCAAAATTTAAGTGTAGCACTATCATCATTATATCATCTGCACTTATTTATTACTGTGAATCTTCCTTTATAAAGCACACTGCACTAACATGACAAGAGGCCCAAGTGGACTTGAGATCATTCAACTGTCTTATATCTGCATAATAGTAGCATGCTTACAGTTGAAATTTTTTCAAATGCTGTTGATTGCATGTTAGGAATTGTTTATAGGTTTCTCTAATTTTTCTTCATCTATATTTGATGGTATATTCACAACATTTGTCCGATATTGAAAAGTTGGTCAGAAGTTGAATTTTTTAAAATATGTTGCGTACAAATGTGTTTCTACATTTAGTGTCAGATTGGTATCATTTGTTCAAGCTTGAAAGCTCTCTATGGCAGAACAAATTATCTCCAAATTGGTCACATCCAGTTTTTTTGAGACATTGTTTAAACATCTATTTTTAGGTGGCCATATCTGACAACTGCTTAGTATAAATGTGAACGGTCTTCATGCCATGATTTTTTCTAACAGGACTGGTCAAATTTTATGCAGCAATTTTAGAGTTTGTCTAATTTAAGCAATGATCACCAGATCAGCATATTTTATACAAGTTTGAAAGGTCTTTATTCCAGTGTGGATCTGTCAAATATGATGAAATTCTGTTTAATGTCATACATTATGCTTTCTCTCAAATTTGTTCAAATTTTATTTAACGGTTCTGGAGAAGTTGGAATTTTCAGTAGGATATTATGTATGGTTGCCATACATTTCACTTTCTATCAGATGGATTTGAGTCATTTTCGAAGAAAGTCTCAAGCATCTATTTTGAAACTTTACAAAATGTCAGGCTTCCCCAATATAGAGAATTGGCCTAGTGTAACAAAGAGAGAAAAAGCTGATTATTTTACTTGATACGATTTCATAATTCTTTCAAATAATAAGTTTTGAAACAAAACAATGGACAAGTTGCATCCTTCATGAAATTAATAGAAGAAAAGTATTCACCATTCCCAATAAATTGAATGTGGCAAGTTTATTGAGTGAGAAAAAAAGAAATAACCTAAAAGTTGATTCAGAAAGTTGCAAGAAAAATGCAGCTCATGTGTGTATTCATGGTTATAAGAGCTGACTTTGTAGCTAAGAAAAGATGGACCAACTTTTAAATAGCAGTTATGAGACAGACAGACAGACAGAGAGAAAATTCCTCTTATTTTTATTTTTATCATTTGCTTTCCTCATTTAAATCAAATGATAAAAAGCAAATGAAAGAATGAAAAAGCTGGGAAGAGGACATTCATTGAAAGAGGAACAAAAGGTGAAAGAAAGAACTAGAGAAAGAGAGAAAATCTGTATCTTAACATACATTTAGATAAATATATTGGAATAGAGATCCAAATTCACAATAGCTTTAATAAATATTTATTAGTGAATGTTCTTGGCACAATATGAACAATATACACACTGGAACACAGAAAAAAATAATATAGAAAACTTCTCAGTAAAAATCAACTGACATGTATGATTTTTAAAATTCAATTTTCAATAGAATCAGTGCATTTACAAAGAAAAAAGTTTATGATGCATATCTGTCAACTCTCATACCAGGAGAAAAAACTCAATTTTTGTGGTTATTCCATGCCTACCTCCAGATTTTAGAATGTCTCTTGATTTTTTGCAGAGACTTCCTGATTATTATACTATGTGGATTTTCATTTGTCCTAAAATATCCTAAATAAATAGATATAGCTTATACAATCCACAGAGGCCATGTTATATTCCTTCACCCATGTATATTCTTGTGACGAAATAATTATCACACCACAAAAAAAAATTCTTCAGCAAATAGTAAGGAATATTTAAACAATATTCAAGTCAGTTTATGAAATATTGTTAACCCTAAAACAATATCAAAATCAGAAAATAAACCACAAAAATATAAATAAACCACAACAACAGTGTCAGCAATCAGTTTCAATCCAAGAAGGATAACAGTCAATGCTCTAGCATCAGTTTTCAGACCAAAGAAATTTACACAAGTGAACACCTCACATCAAAGTAATATGCATGCAAACATTAATAACCATCATTTAATTAAAAGATGGAACAAAGAAACATTCCACACAGCTTAAGTGCTCTAAAAATCTAAATTTCAGAATAAATATGTTATTTAAAAAGCAAATGATGAATACCTTTTGAGTTGAGAATAATGAAATAAAGTGGGATATAAAAGGTCGGAAAAACAAATTACCACAAGTGCTGTAGCTTGAGACTGCATATTTAGGCACCAATTATTACAACAAAACAGGGCAACACTTATTTGCCGATCAATTGCTGGAGCATGGTCGAACATGGTTTCTTTGATTTTATCAGAGAACCAGTCCTTTTCACAGCATAATTGCAATGATAAGGAATAATTGTTTAATAGTAAAACTGGCTTTCTAGCTTGTTTACTTAAGCTTTAGCTATTGTGCAGTTTGGTAACAGCTGATCAGAATATGAAAAGAGGGCACGTCCTGGGAGAAAATAAAGCATTTCACAGGGAGAAAAAGGCACATCCTTTGACAATCGGTCAATATTTAGTGAAAACAAGGCTTAAAAAATATCATAAAAACTCCCAATTTTAGGCACTAATCTCCCATTTTTTCATTCAATCTCTCTACCTGATATTTGAAAAATTGACAGGTATGATGTGAAAGTGTTTGCTATTTCTATTGACATTTGGATGTCTCAAAATGGCACACCAGTAATGTGGTCTTCCATTACAGAAACTGTTTGGATATTTATTTGTAAAAAGACAAATATTATTTCTGAACTTTAATAATGAAGTAGAAAAGTAAAAACAGATAAAAGGAATAAAAGTTTAAAACTATAATTAGTTAAACAAAGAGTCCTTTAACAATGGTCTGCTACATAATTTTTATCCACATATACATTTACAATCAAACCTGTCAACAGTGGCCACCCATGAGAAAAAGCAAAACCCTGCCTTTGAACACATGACCTCTTTATTAAGGTTCACCTTTCAAACTTGGTTTTTTGAACAAATACCATTCACTGAATACCACTAACAAGTTATTTTTATTACTATTATTATTATTATTATTATTATTATTATTATTATTATTATTATTATTATCAATTTAGTTTACTATTAGCATCATAAAATACAAGTATAAGTTAATATCTCCCAATGTCAGGTTACATGCAAAATTATTATATCCCTTCCACTTTTAATCTATAAATTAACAAAAATCAGTCACAAAAAAAAGCAACAAGAATGGGCTTACTTATGTGAGAAGCTCTGATGAATAGGGGATGAAAACAGGTTAAAGAAACTGACTATTTAATTAATGGGGATGGGACTGGATTATGACTGGGAGTTTCTTTCTACATGGTACATTTTCTATTCTTTTTAACCTCAAGATAATTTATGTTTTCAACTAAAAGAATGAATATGTTCTTTTTTCTATAAATAAGAGATCAGAGCAAGAATTTTATTTCAAACTATTTTTCCTGAAACAATTATAGGCCCTCCTCCACCCACCCACCAAAAACCTTAAACAGCTAGTCCCTAAAGTGGCTATTGTTTTCAACACATAAACCCAAACTTCACCCACCTTTACAGAAAAGTTTTGTAAATAAGTAATGATCCCCAAACCTAACAAAAGAAAGTGTTGAAATCAACTCTATTCACTGATTAACTACCAAAATTACTATGATCTGTCTGTCTGTCTGTCTGTCTGTCTCTCTCTCTCTCTCTCTCTCTCTCTCTCTCTCTCTCTCTCTCTCTCTCTCTCTCTCTCTCTCTCTCTCTCTCTCTCTCTCTCTCTCATAATAAAAAATGCCTCACTTTTGAATTTGATATACTGACATTTTTGAGTTACTTTGACAGTGACTGGAGTTCAGTCAGTAGTGCAAGTGTGACAATAAATGTTTACACATCATTCAATTATCTGACAATGCCTTCATCATCACACAAAACTTCAATTTGTATGCATTGTTGACATACTCAAGCAAATGTTTACAGCATGGCTACACTATCATTTGGTTAAAATACACAAGGCTGCTTACCAGCAAAACAGCTGACCATTATATCACTTTATAATGGAAATTTGCTGGGAGGAAATTAAAAAGGCCATGATTGCTATATAAAGGTGACCATTAGGACAAGTCTGTTGTTGTTGTTGTTGTTGTGGGGCTTAATGCCATTTATCAGCACACGAATAGGCTATACATGGCGGCCAGTATTAATGGTGGAGGAAGAAACCGGGAAATCTACGGAAAGAACCACTGACCCATGAGAAACTACTGGCAAGCTTTCTCACATATCCACATTCACCGAATCTTAGACTCGAACCCACGCAGACAGAGGTGAGATGGCAGTGATCCATAATGGACAGCGCTTTAGACCACTCATGGCCCCAGGACAAGTCTGACTACTTTAGTCCATAAATGTGTATAAATTCAGTGTACATTTGATTTTGTGTAGATGTTTATCAACAACCAACAATGTCCATTCTTATCCACCCAACTACCATCAAGGAAACCTGGAGGATTTTGTTTAATAGATGGATGAGAATTGACAATCTTCTCCACTCAATTAGGAACCTTTCTCTCCTGGTCTATGGATGGGTAAAGCTTTAGTTGGCATCTTAGTGTAAAAGATTCATTTACCTTCATAGACAAGTGAAAGAGCTTTAGCGGATATTTTGGTTTTAAAAATTCATGAAAAATAAAATACCAAAACCTACTATGACTGTATTGTAATATAACATCTAAACTTTACACTTTAAATAAATTATACTATTTATTATTAAGCATTATTCTTGGCAACTGGTCTTGAAACACTTATCCATACTAAAGAACATTACATCTCCGAAACAAACACAGAAGACCTTTCTCTGGGATCATAGCAGATTAGCTGGACAAGGGCAAAGTAAATCTGAATGTTCACAGGCAATTTTACATGCTAAAACATGTGCCCTTAAAAAGTATAATATGCATTGTTGATACTTGTTAAACAAATGAAACAAAGCTAAAATCATGATTACAAAATTTTAATTTTCTCCAGCAAAAGTGAACTCTAGGTAAAATCTACCAGAACACTCAAAATAGAATTTACTAGAGTTTGAATATGCAAATAGAATTTTACTAATTACCTGTGTTTTCTTCACTGATTTTATTAGAGCTGTGGGCAAGTCTCTTCGAGTAAGAAAATTTATCTTGGAATTCACCACCAATTCCTTTAATTTCTGCATCCTTTTTCACACATTTCTTGAATTCCAATGTTTCATTTAAGTTCACACTTCCTGCACCTCCTTCCAAAACCTTTTTCACTTGCATTTTAACATCTTTTGATCGCTTTTGGAGAGACAACTTTGCTGTTGCCTTTTTATGAGACATTCTCTTTTCATGATCCGACATTTTTTATAAAATTAAAAGTGTTTCAAATTAAAATCTGTAACACAAATAGTACTAAAATATATTCAAAATGAACAGTATGTAACTTGCAGAAAATGACAATTTAAAAAATGTAATTTTTTTTAAATTTTCTGACTTTAACTAATCTTTGACAGATTTTCTTTTTCTTTTGCTGCCATTAACAGCTGTCTTCTACGAAGAAGCATAGCCTCTCTGTCCCTTTTCTCTCTTTGGGCCTCGTTATAATCATGGAATTTTTGCCTCAGTCTGTCCTGATCCATCCAAAGACTGAAATATAAAGGTAAATGCTTCGTAATCATAAGTTTTGAGTGGGTCTTAATTTCACTATTTCTCGGCTTTAACCTATTTTGAGGAAACAAAATCTTCATAGATTTAAACTTGTTTCCTACAAATACTCCCACACTATAATACCATCAATGAATGTCCCAGAGCAGATAACGTTATCATAAGAATAAACTGTAATGACATTTCTAATATATATATAAACCTGCCATATATACTTGCTTTAAAGACAAGTCAAACTGCAAACTGCACAGATCCAGACCTGAAATTTCTTAATACACTGTCAGATCTGGGTCTGTGCAGTTTGCTAGAATAAATCATTATAAAAAAAACACCTACCTTGATCTGCTTGTGCATTAAGCAATGACAGGATCCTTGTTGTTTGCAGTCTGACTTGACTTAAGTGAGTAAATATGGATCTACTGAATATCAAAATGGAACCCATGACCATATCTGCCTTATAAAAGGAACTATGTTATAATGAATGGCTTTATAGAGAGGATGACAGGATATTGATGAAAACATTGCTTTATGTAAATGCAGTTGAAAAGCATTGTTGCTGTCGAGTGTTTAAAGCCATTTTTTAGCATATGATACATGGCAGCCATGTATAATTGGTGGAGTGAGAACCACAGAAAACTCCGGTAAGAACCACAGACCCATTGAAAACTACTGGCAAGAATTCTCACATATCCACATTAGCACTGGGGCACACCAACACATTGTAATGCATAAACTTTTTCATACTAAGTACTGGTTCACTACAGGATCTGGAAAAAAATATTGTGTGTAATGAAATCAAATCATATCAAAATTGAAGTAGATAATGTTACAAACAATTTTTTTTCAGAAGTACATTATTTTCTGATTTTTTAAAAATAATTTTTGGTTCTTATTATTTTAAAACAGCAATTTTTAACATTGTGCAAAATAAAAGTAAACACATTATCTTTCTGGAAAGCGGTATTTGAGTTAGAGCAAATGATTTTCTTAAAGCCATTTATCTAGGCTTGTATCTTTGATTTTCTTTCAGCACTACAATCCCTTAAAGGTGGCTAAAATAAGACATGAAAAATATTGGGATATATTTTGGGGCAGGTGTACATGTGTCATTTGGATTTTTAATGTAACTTTAAAAAATTTCAGTCATATCACTATGACATCTGCAGTGAGGCAGTTTATAGTAATGTCTAGCACTGTGGCATCATGTCACAGACATGTAGCATCATGTCCCACCCAGACACATTATCCTGACACCAGGCCGACCAGTCCTAACACTAACCTCTTAAAGCTGAGCAACAAAACTGTGGCAGCTGTTAGTACCATTTTTGTAAGCCTTTGGTATGACTTGGCTGGGACTTTGAACCCACAACCTCCCACATCTGAGGCAAAATCTCTAACCACTACTTATAGGTCCAAAACATTAATAAGTGATAGATCACCCAGAGGATATGTTATGTATCACATTTCGCATCCAAATTTTTAACTTATTTTGCTTGAAATTGTCCTAAGAATACTTTTTAGAAATACTTACTAAATGCCATAACCAAGAGTTCCACTAATTGTCATCATTCCAAATACAAATGCATTCCTCCAGGTTTTCATAGGAGTGCCCTTGAGGTAACCAGACCGTTTTATCTCTTGACCATCTTCAAACATTTTTCTTTTATGTGCTACAGTGGATGAAAGATCTAAAATATGTAAAGAACTAATTTTAAAGTGATTGTGTCATTGAAATGTATAAGAATGCTATAAAAGACCAGTCAAGAAACTGAAAAAGATATGTCTCAATATATTCCTATAAAGACAAGTCTCAGAATATATATATACTGATAAAGACAAGTCTCAGAATATATACTAATAAAGATAAGTCTCAGAATATATACTGATAAAGACAAGTCTCATAATATATACTGATAAAGACAAGTCTTAGAATACATGTATATACTTATAAAGACAAGTCTCAGAATATATACTAATAACAACAAATATATTAGTATATATTAGTAAGAATATATACTAATATTGACAAGTCTCTGAATATATACTGGTTGTTATGTGAGCAAAGATACAGGGTAAAAAAGGGTAGAACCCTGGACATCAAATAAGTACATTTATTTTATGACTAACTTACTACTTCCTGTAACACAAATGTCACAATGCCTGGGAATCTTAATAATTGTCTAAGTTTCTCTCAGTCCTCTTTAAGCTAAATGGACCATGGAATCGATATTAATATACGGATCTTCTACCTTCTGCCAGCCGAGTCAGATTTTAGTCAGGCTTTCAAAGACATATTCTTTAAATGTGATTAATCATACTCTTCCAGATTTGGCAAAGAAAGAGAGCTAAATAAAATGTTTTGGTTAGTTCAGGAACAGATTTCAAGATTATTCCAAGTAAGAGTTGAATTAAGTCACTCAACAGGACTTTGATAGTTGTCCAAATTAAATTAATCCTATCACATCACATACAAAGAACTAAAATCTCTATTAGTGGCATCCATACTTGCTCAGTTCTAAAGCCTTGAATACTGTGGTAAAAAAAAAAATCCACTTGCCCAGTCTGGCAACTACTAAAATTTGTAATTGCCCAGTAAGGCAAATATTAAGATTTGTACTTGCCCAGTCAGGTTATTGTTATTGTTATTGTTGGGCTTAACGCCATTTTTTCAGCACACGGTAGGCTATTCATGGCGGCCAGTATTAATGGTGGAGGAAGAAACCGGGATATCACCGGAAAGAACCACCGACCCACGAGAAGCTACTGGCAAGCTTTCTCACATATCCACATTCGCCGAATCCTAGACTCGAACTCACGCAGACAGAGGTGAGATGGCTGTGATCCGTAACGGATAGCGCTTTAGACCACTCGGCCACTCGGGGGCCCCCCCAGTCAGGTAAGTACTAATGTTTTTTTATTGCCCCGAATAAACCCTTAAAAACAGGCTGTTCAAAAAATATATAAGTTGATGATGTAAATAACCTAAATTCAATAGTATCAAAGGTTGTTTTCCAAACCTGATTCTATGACCTGACACCAATTATAATTACAAAATGAAATCAGTCTGCTTTCCATCTAAATCAAGATTCTATCAGTATTGAAGAGTGAGAGTCAAGAAAATGTATGAGACTTATCAAAACATACTAGAATGCATAGAAAAACATCTTGGCAGACCCTGTATAGCCATTATGCATCTCTGAAACCATTGTTCTAATCAGATGCATCTAATTTTTATTTACACAGCCATGATGTCTACCCATATTTCATACACAAAGATTCAAATAGATATGGAAAAGCCAAGCAACAGATAACATCAAAGCAACACAGGCCAACATTAAATTCATGCTAAAGAAAATAAATTGAATCACCATATTCAAAATTCAGTAAAGAGGAAAAAAACTTTCACAGCAATAAAACAAAACTAAAATCAATCTGTTCTCAAATATGGAGGTTACTCAGGGGAATAAATCTTCTCAGAAAAGTTCATAATAGTTCAAATATGTCTAGTCTGGAAACAAGCAGAAAATAAATATTTGTTAGTGTGGACCCTTTCAGTGATCAAAAGTCCTTAATATTCTTGTAAGAGCATCCTTCTCATCCAAGAGCAAAACTGTTAAGCCTGAATCAACATTTGTCAAACTGAGCGAGTAAATGGAAAATTTAGATAACTATCATAAATTTTCACTCACTGTTTTCAGTTAATCTAGTAAATTTTGAAACCCCAAGGATGGGACATCAGAATTACATACATCCTTCCAAATGATGCGTTTCACTGTCAGTGTCTGAAATCCTAAAGGTTGCTGTAAAAACTATCAATCACTAATTTCACAACTTTACCACAAATGCTACAGTGGCCTAGTGGTTAGAGCATCCGTCTCGGATATGGGAGATCATTGGTTCAATCCCCAGTCGAGTCATACCAAAGACTTACAAAAATGGTACTAACAGCTGCCTCACTTAATGCTCAGCATTAAGAGGTTAGTGTTAGGACTGGTCGGCCTGGTGTCAGGATAATGTGACTGGGTGGGATATCATGCTACATGTCTGCGGCATGATGCCCCAGTGCTAGACATCACTATAAACTGCCTCACTGCAGATATTGTAGCGATATGACTGAAAAATTGTTAAAGCTACATTAAAATCATAAACACCACCATAAACACCACAACTTTACCCTATAAAAATTCATGAAAAAGAAAAGTATTATACATGACAAGAACACCTATACACAAAGATAAAAACACCTACATAATGCAATTACAAATGAATTTTGAAGGTCCTAAATTCAAGTGCTTCCCAAGCTGAAGAACATATTTCTTTGCTTCATTTCTCCTATTTTGATAAATATATCTCATGTTGTTTAATGTGATATAGACATCATCAGTTATTTCTGTATCAAAACAATCAAGTTTTTTTCCCCAAAAACAAAACAAAAGAACCAACAATGCTATTCAGACAGATAATTCTGCTTAGAAATAAATTCATTACAAATTAAGAAATTTTTTACTAATTATTGAATTATCAAACAAAGAAACAGTAAATTTTGATGTAAATATTCTTGACTAATATATTCTCTTGATTATCTGCAAGGCATACTTTATAAAAATGCAATCAATAGTAACTTACAGCTAAAGGCAATATGCATTCAATAGTAACTGACAACTATAGGTAATAACAACTGACAGCTATATCAGGCCTAGGCAATAATAACTGATAGCCATATCAGGCCTAGGCAATAATAACAACTACATGTATATCAAACCTAGGCAATAACAAATGAGTTATATCTGGCTGCCATATCAGGCCTTGGCAATAATAACTGATTAATACATCTGGCCTAGGCAGCCATTCTCACAGGCATTCCTGAAAAATCAACTGAGATGGAATGTTTTCCATTTTCAGATACAATTTGTGTTATGATGACTCAAGCAGGACATGAACCTTATTAAAGATATGTCATGAATACCAAATACAAGCACATGCTTGTGATAGTGAAGTAAAGTATCATGGTCTGTTTTGCCATAAGGGTGAGGGTCGTAATCTTTCTACAATTCAAAGTGGAGAGAAAATCATTAACTATTATTAGAAGGACAGTTACTGTATCATGGCAAGAGTAATATGTGGACCTGATGTTCCTAAAATTCAGATGAAATACAAGCTGAAATATAATAACTTTTTCTAAGATAGGTAACTTCAGAAACAGGTTTGTAGTTTGTTTTTTTTAAATTGATATAGTCAAATGTCAGTTTCTTAAACAAAGGCTTCACAATGGCAGCTTTTTTTCCCCATTTATTTGTTTGCCAGTAAACATTTATCAATCTCTTATAATTTATCATGCAAACGAAAGATCAATTTTTGTAAATCAATCATACTTTGAACAAAATCCTACTTAATCATTGTTAATCATTAAACACAAATTCCTTTTATTTCCAAACACACCTATCAAAGAAATTTCATGAGTTATATTATTAACAATTATTACTTATTCACCTTAAAATTTTCAACATGCAACAAAACAATATTTGTCAAACCAATTGTTCAGAATAAGGCAAGCTCACAAACTATCCAGGACTGGGTTAGTAGCTGAAATCAGATAATGTAACTGATATGTTAAAACATAAATATTTATTAGTTATTTGTCAAAACTTGCTTTATTACTAAATATATACATTATCACACATGCAAAAGAAAATGCAAGATTGACCTTTGAAATGACATCCACTTGTGGCAGTTTGTAATAGAAGAATGCATATAAACAGTATATCAAATTGCTGATTGATGAACTCTGGTGGGATTGAAGGGAACAAAACTTGTAGAACAGAAAACATCATGAACATAACATGATCCCTTTCTCCCTTTCAAGATTTTTTTTACTTTCCCTGTGGGAAAGTATTTCAAATTCTACATGCCCCAAATCCAATTTCCATATGTCCAGAATTGTCTTTTTGCTTTTCACACACCCTTGCAATTGCCGTTCTTCAAATGTGCAAAGATAAAAGTAAAATTATATTATGAATATATTTCCAGAAATAAACAAACTGTGACACTGAAACACTTTTGCTCACAAAGAATTAAGGAATTTTATAAACATTTTTCTGTGATGATTAAATTATGTACATACAGCTGAACACTTTCTATGGTGATTTTAATAGCTGTTTATCATATTAGAATATACATGTTAAAATTCACATTGAGGGCAGGAACCATGGCAGGTCAAAGATTTATAGCAATAAAACTACATAACAAATCTTACTGTGTGATGAAAAAAACCACATATACAACTTGTGTGGTTTTTCATTGATTAGTGTCAAAGGAACAAAGAGTTAAAAATAGTATCTGACAAATGCATGCTAAATCACTTTTAAAAGGTGTATTTTGCTGTCCTCGAAATATAATGACCATTGGTAAGGTAACACAATGCACCCAAACTTACAAGTAGCATGAACCAACAAGGGACACATCTCCTACTGTATTAAAAAAACAACCTCACTTTCATGTCCACGTTGACTTACCTGACAGGGGTGTTCTATTACGTCATTTCTTACATTTATTTTCATTAGCTGTTCCAAATTAACATCCAATAAAAGTTCTTGATACATTAAACTTGTAGTGCAGTCACATTAGTTCCAAAAATGTGCTGGAATCAAAGATTCTGATTATATTACAAATTTCAAAAACTTGATTTCCATAGTAACAGCTTCTGCACTGATTTATTTTAGCATAGCTTTGAAAGCGCAATCAATGGACAATATATTCCTTCAAGGATTATATGTGCAATTACCGTAAAGTGTTTGAACTTACTTTGATTTAAAATCAGGAGTCATGTGTATACAAACCAGAAGTTGATATTTCAAAGATGGTGGCCACTTGAGACATTTCGTGTTTTGGACAGACTTTATGTTTCAGCATCAACTAACATTTGATTGGTTGAATATTCTATGGAGAATGAAAAGTTAAATAAATTCACAGTTCTCTGTAAGTGTGGCATGAAAAGACACTAATTTACATTACTTTGAACATCGCCCACTTGCATTGCTATTTGATTTTTTATTAAAGCAGGGGAAGCCATCCCTAATCACACTTGTAGTGTCAAAAGAAACTTTCATTCTGACTTTTGGTGTGTGGGTATATTTAAATTAAACAAGAATTTAGCATGGTTGGTAGCTGTCACATCTACTATTTTGAAAAGGAAATATGCCTTACTTATGTATCCCACTGTAAATATACAAAAATCCATTTACAGGATTTACTGAATACTGCATTTCTTGTATAATCACATTTAGTATAAAATGACAACTTTGTCAGATAAGAGGAAGACAAACATAGTGAAATGATAAAACTGTTTCTATGTCTTGAACAATAGACCCTTGTTTTTTTCCATGGATTGTTAAGTACTAATCTTGCAAATTTTTAAACAAGTTCAAAAAAATTTTTTCATAATTTTCTCACTCTTTGAATACAGGCCCTGAAAATTATAATGTTCCTTCACAAACATTCTATATGAAGCAATATTTGTGTGGTTATTTATATGGTTATCTCTCCATATGACAATTGAATGTTTCTACCTCATTTACCCCAAACTCACCAAACAAGCAGTAACAAAAATTACTATTAATATAATATACTAAGAAAATCCATAGTTGGTTCAATTTTTAAAAAATATAGCATTTAATAAACAGCTAATGTTTATGAATGTGTCAAATTTGGTTTTGATATCTCTACAAATAAAAAAAAATACTGTCTTTGGTACCGCTTTTTGGCACTAAAATAAATTAATTCTAAAACAGTATTAAGTTGATGTTGTTTGAAAAAGTGGTTCTTTCCGGGGTTTTCCAGGGTTCTTCCTCCACCATTAATAATGGCCACCATGTATAGCCTATCATGTGCTGAAAATGGCATTAAACCCTACAACAACTACAACTACAACCAATTCTACTAACCTGTTGGTTTGTACACCCGTACCGATTTCAATAACGGAAACCTTTAATTTGATAAAAAGTGCAAGAAACTTAGTCAATTCATTCATTAATTTTTATTTTCTAACCTGACTGAGTAGAATGGCCATATTACTGTCATCGTCTGCACGTTTCATGCTAAACGGAAGTTTTCAATGTAATAGACTGACATGCTTGAGAACCATTTTCAGTTCCTGAACAAGTCCATTTTCAGCTAAGGGTTGTATGTGCGACTAAAGATATACATACATATGTCATATGCTTCCAATATTTAAGGTGTCCAATCAAGCAAAGGAAAAGAATGACAAAAAAAAATGCCTTTCTCATGAATTTAACAAGTAGTTTCATTAATATGTTCATATGTGCAAAGGAATTCCAAACCCAATGTTATGGTAATTTACAGAATTATCTGACAGTTACCGAATAGGAGGAATTATGTAATGGTGTTGTTGATGTAAATAAACTACCCCATAGTGTACGAAATATAGCGCCGTGTTAGTATGGAAAGTCCGTTAAGCATGAAAGGTGCAATGGGGTGCCAATATTAGTGCCATTCTGGTGACAGTCAGGTTTATAAATTATAAATCAATGATTCAAATGACTTAGTTATGTGCACTTTTTATCAAATTAAACTTTTTAGTTATTGAAATCGGTAGTGGGGTACAATTTAGTTATCTTTCAAATAAAAAAAAAATGATTGGTTCGTGCATTACAAACAGGTTTCTGAAACCAAGCTAGTTATAAAACTTACACTTTTAATTTTCTTTAAAGACTACTTCTGATGTTCCCCACAAGTGGATGCTTCGATATAACTTTTCATTAGTGCATAAATTTTAACTGCAAGGGCACCGGCACCGGTCAAAACCAAGGTCACCACCTCAATTTCAACTGTTCAACAAGTTATACAACCGAATCTGGCAGTCGTTACAATATACTCAGAGATCTGCTGCTTTTTTTTATAAAAACTGATCTACTATCTATTAAATTACCTTTTTCCTTATGCTTACGATTTTTCGTTATTTTACCTGCCACACAACTAACACCTCAGATGGTAGTCGCCATATTTTATTGTATTGTACATTTGCAAATCCCTCCAGTAGTCTAGAAAGCGCTGAAAAATGGCTAAGCTAGCGAAGTGGAGTGACCGGTGTAGTATTAAATTTTGACCCTCGTTGAATTCTGACCCGGTCGGGTCATTTTTCAACGACAGTGATCATAATTTCACGTTGAAATCTGACCCTTTTTTAAATGTCCTGTTAAATAACGACCCAGGTGTAGTATTAAATTTTGACCCTCGTTAAATTCTGACCCGGTCGGGTCATTTTTCAAAGGCTGTGATCGCATCTAATTCGGTTCTGAGGAAGAAGGTGAATGTGAAATTCAGTCCTTCAAAATTACCTTTGAAGTTAACTTGCATTCTCAAACTCAATCTCAATCTCGTTTGATATAACACAGACTAGGTAGATGGATGTTTATTGTTTCTAAACGCCCAATGGATAGTTCCACATCAAATGATAAGCTCTGCCCACTTAGTTACTGTTGCTGCTATTCATAAGCTATCGTGAATATGGCGGTATCGGTAACATCAGCTACAGATTCAGCGGACAATATTCTCGACACTGTTTCTGACACTTTCCATCCTGATTGCAACATTCTTTTAGATCGTGCGTTAAAGAAAGGTTTGAACTACTACATGCATGTATATATTCATGAAATTAGGATTTTTGATAGCGAAAATCAGGTAAAAGTTGCAGCACCTTGCTTGCGATCTATGAAGAACGAACAGCATGACAAAGTTGAAGACATTTTGCTAGAAGAGGACAAAATAACAAAATCTTCCTATTCTTGCAAAGTTTTTAATACTTATTAATTGTCATAATTTCTAGTTTGGTTACATTTTTAAAAAAAATAAAACTTTCGTTATGTATTTGCACCTGTTAAATTTATATCGTACATGTATAATGTCATATAGGAATAAAACTAGTACATTTTAAATCAAGAGTTTATAATTTAATTATGTTTCGGAAAACAAGTATTAAAATTACAATAAATAATTAAACATTTTATACAAAGTTTCCTGTGTGATTGAAGGGAATATTTTACGTTCTTAACTCCTCGTCAACTTGTATCATCAGTTTGACAGATCAACCATTTTGTAAGGGTATCATTGATAAGCCAGTAAATTTAAATAGTATCAGATCCTTTAAAACTATCATTTTTCATAATCTCTTAATAAAGAAGGAAATAATAATGCCACTTAAAAAAAAAAAGCCACAACAGGCACGTGGACAGGGAGATATATTTGCATCAGCTTTTACCTTTGTTAGCCAATTAGTGTGACTGGTTTCATCTTCATTGATGTCGTAACATTTTGCAGATTATAAAATCGGTAAATTGCAAGAGAACATTTTTATTCGAGTCAGCGAGACAAACATATAAATAAATTTGAGGACATAACTTGCTGTTTTTTAAATTCTCAATCCTAATAAAGACATAAGAATTATTTTATTACAGTTTCGCCTCTTCTAAAAGTTAAAATATTTCTTAGAAACCTTCCATTATAAAAATCGTAGTCAAAATAATTTTTTAAGTTTAACATTTTAAAATATTTGATGTCAAAATCCGATTTTAAGTTATAGGGTAGTGTTTTGTCAAGTTGATATCAGTTTTAATGCTCAGTTTTGAAAACTTTAATAAAATGAGCACTGTAGAAGCATGATGCAGGATTCCAGTATTTTAATTTACTTTTTCTTTTAAACCAAGATAATAATAAGACAAATCTTAAATTGTATTCACACATTTTCTATACCGTTTGCAAAATTATTTACTCAGATATTTTACAATTCGAACATAAACAACGAGCATAAAATTGTGTTTAACATTTTTTACATGCACAACAAATAAAATCACTATTTAAAAACAGTTCTCTGTATTTATATATTGACATATGGTTATAAATAACATATTGCTTTTAACGCAGACAATTTTCCATGCTGGTGTTTAGTTTGGGAACATTTTTTTTAAACTGCCGTCTTGAATTCATTTATAATAACACATGTGCCCCGAAGCACAACGGTGAACCATTTTTCTGATACATTTTCAGTGACTTTCGGTGTAAATCTTTCAAATTCCTCAGCACGGTAACAAGAAATAAACCGTGCGTGGCAACGCATAATTAAGCGGTGATATCGATACCTATTGCTTGATTGGTCAATGTGCCCAGTTTGATTGACAGGTCAGAACTATCCATTGCATCGTTTGAATTTTATAACTTAAAGAGGAAAAGACCTGTTTCTACAGACACACGTTTCGTCCATAGCATACGTACTGTAACTAACTTTGTCAGGCCTTCATCTAACACCCCATATTTCTGTCTTATCTCTGATCTCTTAGCTGCGGATTCAGCAGTGGAATAACTTTATTACCATATAGCACTGCTTCTAGAACTTTAATTCCATACTTTTATGTCAGACTTAAACTTTATGTATTTAACTTGAAAGTCAGTTTACTATGTTTGGAACTAATCCTAACAATAATAAAATATTTTCTAACAACAGAAACTCAGCAGAAATTCATGAGTAGGATCAATTTGCGTCTTAATTTTCTGATACATTACCAAATGGTCAACGTAAAACTGGATAAAGTAGGTTTAAAGTTCTCACGGTCACGTCCTAAACGTATTCTGGGTTTTTACTGATGGTTGAGTTCAAGTTCAGCTTGACGAGATACACGTTATTGCTATGAACTCTCCAGATCTACAGAACAGTTTATAGCTTCGATTCGATTGAGCAATTATAGTCGTATATGCACGTGCAGTTGCTTGACTACTCTTAAAGCCTCCTTAGAGACCAGAAATCCCACCCGAAGGGTGGGTCTCCTGTAACCTCCTCCGTGGTTGGCCATCGGCCCGGGTCCACGGGAAGGCACTTGGCCCAGGGCTGGGCCTTTACGTTTCAGACCTGACCTTAAGACCCTAACATTCAGATACTCTGCGCAGAACGAACACCTCCCAAGCCACCAGCAGGCCAAGAGCACAGAAACAGCCACCACCAAAACAAGGCCCACAGAGACCCATAATGTATTTTATAACACAGGACAGGACAGTAAAAGCAAACAACAACGATCAGTGTCACAGCAGGAATTCCCCCTCCCCAGGACTGGCTTTCCCGGATGGGGATTCCACCTAGAACCGCCAGTATGTTTTCCCTGGCATCTGTTTATGACAGCAATCGTTCCACAGTACAGGACAGTAAATACTAGCCTCGGTGCTAATGGCCACATAGAACAAACAGTAAGACAAATACAACAATAAAAGCAAGGTGGGAAACTTTGCTAACCAGGGACATTCTATCTTGAATTTCTGTTGTTTGGTAGAGGTAATAGCTATGTAGATTGTTCTGGTTGTTGAAGTGATTGCCCCAGAGTCACGCAACACCATTTTGGCATAAATGAAATGTAGGCAATTTCGTAATATCTTTTCTTAGTGGTCCTGACTTCAGGGCGTAGCAGCATTGAAGTTTCGGAAGTTATATGTTGGTTCAATTAAGTTGTAAGTTGCCCCGGAGCCCTAATAGGGGATATTTTATAAAGGTTTTAGGATTGACCAGGGCTTCAACATACTAGACTATTTATAAGGAAAGCATTATAGCTACACAACGCATGTGGTAAAGCTTCTAAACGTTTTGCATTATTGTGTACAAACATAATCCTCCAGGTAGACTGGTGCACAGGTACTCGACGCGACATTGGACCCTCTCTGTAATACTATACTATTACAGAGAGGGTCCAATGTCAGAACGGGTCGCTTCGAGTACCTGTGGACTGGTGGTTTTCTGACTCGTGATGATCTTCTTAATGCTAAGTCGGATGGTGTGTATGTGTGTGTGTGTGTATATATATATATATATATATATATATATATATATATATATATATATATATATATATATATATATATATATATATATATATGTATGTATGTATGTATGTATGTATGTATGTATGTATGTATGTATGTATGTATGTATGTATGTATGTATGTATGCATGCATGCATGCATGCATGCATGCATGCATGTATGTATGTATGTAGGTATGTGTGTGTGTGTGTGTGTGACATCCTTCTCGACCTTTCTTCATATCTATTGCATCATACGTCTGGTCCTCCGAAGGTGGAATAGTAGTAGGAGGGGGCGAACCCTACAAAATTATGCGACAAAATCGATTAAAGCCTCAGAATGCCAAATGGAGCCTTTCTACAAAATCTCATATTTTAACCAAAAAAAAATATAGACCCCATTTGTAAAATGGAGCCTTAGCGATTTTGTCGTAAATACATTGTCATAACCACCCTCAAAATTGCTGCCATCTACGTCGCAAATATGTTGTCATCTCGCCCCTCCTTGCTGCTGATTAATACAAATTATTTAACCAAATATTTGATCAAGTCCAATACGATATCGTGACCGAGGGTCGTGTAAATTTATTGTTATAAATCCATATGGGACTGACTGAGCATGACTAAAGTAATTTTTAAATCCATTGAAGTCCATATCGGAACACCATGTCTGCCAAATATTTCGTAGCGTTTGTGTATCAACGCCATTGAATACAGCAAGAATATTGCAGTTATCGCGAATCACTTTTTGAATTTGAGTACATCGTTGAGTGACATATATCACATCAGTGTTTTTATGCCTACCTCGGGAAAATATTCTAGCAGGGTTCTTTTGATTATCTAACATTACATCATCGTACACTACAAGATTATTTATGTCTCCATCGAGATCTTCTACTGATGGTGCATCATTAATATCAGTAATAAAGTCAATTACACTTTCACCTTTAATTTCTGATGCATTTTCATTATAATCTTTTAGCACTTCATAGCACCGTTGATCATCTACGCATGGTGCAACTAAATATCACTTATCCCACTTCATAAATCGCATTATCAAATTAAGCAGCAATTGTGTTTTACCCGATCCAGATGGTCCGATTATAATGGCACGGACAGAATTCGGAAGCGCTGCGTGGTGTTTCACCGGTTCTCTTCTTTTAGTCGCTGAAAAATCAATTATATTCATAACTCTATATATAAATTATGGATTTATATTGTGTTAAATGTAAACAGCGTACTGATACAACCGATCAGACAACCATTACAACTAAAAACAATAGACTAGCGCTTACTGGTAAGTGTGTAACATGTGGTACAAAAAAATTTAGATTTTTAAAAAAAAGCAACTCGGAGGTGATATTGCCGCAAAACTTGGAAAACTCCCAGGACTCCCATGGGCAAAATACCCCGGAGAAAAACACCTTCAAGGATATAGTTACTGTGGTCCCGGAACGAGATTAGATATCAGACTTGATGATCAAAATCAGCCCCGGCCTGGTGAGTATCCGATAAATGCTATTGATAAGGCATGTCATGCTCATGATGTTGCATATTAAAGTAATAATTTGCAACAAAGACATCTCGCGGATGTAAAATTAATTCATGCGTTAAATGCTATTCCCGATAAATCCTTCAAAGAAAAATTGTCTTCATGGTTGGTCAAATCAGCTATGAAAGGCAAATTGGTGTTAGGTGCTGGTAATTAAAAACATTAGTGTTTTTAAAGTATGGAATCTATTTATTATTCTCCGAAAGGATACTGGAAGGGTAAAGCAGCAATCAGTAAACTCGCTAACGTTGCAAAAGTGAAAAAGTCCACTGCGAAAGATTGGTTATCCAAACAAGCTATATGGCAAATTTATCTACCACCGCCTAAACAAATTAATTATTCTCATTTTGATGTTACCGTACCCAATGAAGTTCATCAGGCTGATTTATTGTTTTTACCACATGACCATGGTTACAAATACGCGCTAACTGTAGTTGATATTGCGAGTCGATTTAAACAGGCAGAACCATTGAAAACAAAGTCAGCTTCTGAAGTCGCTTCTGCATTTGAAAGGATTTATAGACGAGGTCCTCTAAGATGGCCAAATCTATTACAAGTTGATCCTGGCAAAGAGTTTCAAGGTGTTGTTCTATCAACAATGAAAACTCATAATGTTACAATACGACGGGGACATACTGCGTTACATCGTGATCAGGCAATTGTAGAACGATTTAATCGAACTCTTGCAGAACGGTTATTTGGATATCAATATGCAAAAGAATTCATCCAAGAAAAACGATCTTGTGAATGGGTCCAAAGCTTACCGAGTGTAGTTGCAGCCTTAAGTAACGAGATTACTCGAACTATTAATATGAAACCAAATATTGCAATAAAAAATATATACCCGAACAACCACAGCGGGTTAGCACTCAGCCACTTCTCGGTGATGTTACTGTGAGATATTTATACGAACCAGGAGAACTTGAAGGTGGTAAAAGAAGAGCTACTGATCCTATATGGAGTGTTACTACGCATAAAATTTCAACTATAACGCGATCAACTGGTAGACCTCCAATCTACAGATTGGATTCAACTGCACCTCAGCGTGGTTTTACACGCGAACAACTACAAGTCATTCCGGACGATACTCAATTACCGACACATGGTCTTAACTAGCTCCGTTACGTCTATTACACTCAAGACAGGTCAACATCACATTGTTTCTGACATGACCAAGACTGTTATTTTTTCTGTCTACGGTGAATTGTCGAGGGTCTTTATCCGAATACTGCCAGTGCATTATACAATTGCAACTGGCGCAGTGATTATTCTGTTGTTCTTTTAATGCGCTTATTACTTCAGCATCAATATCAAATTCTCGTTGTTTTTTTTTTGTCCCACTGTTTGTAACCAGAGAGTTTTTTTTATTAATGATGCTAATATCAGTGCTATCATTGTTTCCATTAAAATCATCATCGAAAACAATCCTTCGTAGTTGATTCATTCGTCGTACTCTGGACACTGCGAGATAGACTAAATTTGACCATTCAATGCGATTATCAACTATCCAAACAATTGTATCCGTGATGGTCAATCCTTGTAACGAGTGTATTGTTGTTACATAACCAAGCGTCCATGGTGATTTATCAGCGCATAATGCATCTTCTACAGCATTGATATCAACTAGCACAATATCATTTAACACTAGAATCTGTTTCTCCGTCTGGCCTGGAATTTCAACTTCAATATTCTGCTTTCGTGTATCCACTGGTCTATAACACAACGGTACTGGAAACGTTGGGAATTTTTTCTTGTGTAGCTCAAACAACTTTTTCTGAAGTGCGTCTCTGACTATCTTTCTACTTGCTACTACAAAATCATTTGGTCTCCATGTTTCCCAAAAATAATTCATAGGCGTTTCAGAAATTATTTCACGCGCTACTTCACATTGAATTCTATCGGGTTGTAATCTAATTAGTTTTTTAAACTCACGTAACTGCTCATCGAGTGCTCTATAGTCAGTATCAATTTCTTCGTAATAATCAACAAATCCTTTTAACCAATTATGTGGACTTCTACCAACAAATGGTGGTGGTTGACCATGAACGCCGCACAATATAACTTTTGTATTATTTTGCAATAACCAATCAAGAAACATTTTTAATCCATCTTCTGAAACAGTACATGCTTCATCCCAAATAATAACCGCTGGAATAAATTTCTCACCCATTCGCTCAGGATTCCAAGTATCGCCCTTGTATCGAAAAAAACTATGATACGTGCAAGCTTCAACGGAAAATCCTTTGGATTTTTGGCGTTATTTTATCTCTCTCGCTAGTCTATGGCTTGGTGTGAGTACAATCATGGACGTTTTCTCTCGATATAATTCTATCGCACGTGTTGTCTTTCCAGATCCACCACAACCGTTTAAATAAACTGTTTAATATCTACAAATTGGATCTGATATCGGTGGTGCTTTAGACATAGAAAATCCTTCGGATTTTTCACTGATAGAATTATCGTTTTTCAGGTAACTGCTTTTAATCTCAAGGTCTGCTGATTCAGAATAATCGCGTTGTATATCACGTTTAATTCGCCATGTTCTCCAAGTCTCTTCGCTATTAGTAAATTTAGTTACCTCTTTGATATATTTTTTATCGACATACATTGAATCAATTGCAACTCTAAGTGCTATACTAGGAAATCTATTCATCATTGCAAATAAATTGATAGATGCATAACCCAGCATAGAAGCCCTTAAATGTAGATATGCAGAGCTTTCTCCATCACTGTAAGTAACAATTCTACCTAACTTTCTTTTATTGGACAAGAAGGCTGTTTTACAATTTGCGTATATATTTTTCTCTACTGCATCTTTAATAACGAAGTCGTATTCGGCATCATCTATAATCAATCGTGAGGATTGTCTTTTAAAGTTGAATTTTTTTCCACCTTGTGTAAATTTACCGATTATTCTTCGGCCGAGATCCTTTGCTTCACTATTTCGTTGATTAAATATCTTTTTTGACCATTCAATGATGTACTCCTCGTCAGCATCAATATGTTTTCTAGACTTATCGATTATACTATCAAGACATTCTGGTTCTGGTAACCAGACATTGGTTTGTTTTCGATATGAGATAATCGCTTCGCTGACAATCAACGAAACTAACATCTTACAATCAATCATATATCGCAATAACACTATTGGTAACCACATCTTTTCAGCCATGTGTCTACCAATCCAAACATAACAACACGGATGAAGTCCTTCAGCGAATTCAAATGATACTACGCGAGCAAAACCGGTCAAATCAAAATCAGGCAGTGGTCCATTAATAGCAACGCGAGTCATTTCATGTGTGGGATGTCCAAACCGTTTAAAATACTCACCAGCGAATCCATATCCTAGAAAACTTCCTGGATAACAGGCAACGATATCAACTGATATCATACTTTCACGATTGTACTTAACGTTCCATAGACCGCCATGATAATATTCCAAACAGCTGGATTGAACATCCTGTAAAAACTCTTTTCGTGTTGGTTTCCAATTATTTTTCTTTCTTGCAAAATGATCTGCAACCGATGGAATTGTAAAACAATTTGTAAGTAACTGTTCGTAATCGTCGGATTTTCCATTATAAACGCTAGCGTTTTCACTGAGACTTATTGCTAGATTTTTCATCCTATTATGTAGACTTTCAGTACGATATAATTCACCGTTAGGTTTCACAAATTGATTGAATTGACATTCTTCATCTTCAAAACTATGAAGTAGCCATACTGATACAGGGTCGTTTTTACACAAACTAGCAATAGCATCGAATAATCTTTCTTCAGTGAGAATGCCATCCTTGGTGAATTCTTCTGGGATATACTTCACTGTTCTGTCTCGCGGGAATATTGTAACCGCGGATGTCCATGCGTGTTTGTTATGATCAATAATTTTGATTGGAGCTCCGTTTTTATTGTATTTCGATTCGTATAATACTTCGCCAGTTATCGTTGAAACGGTTATCGGAAATCTCAACGACTTTTCCAATCTAGCTATATCGCAAATAGTTGCTCCGTTCTCTTTCACTGTTAGCTCCCATTGACCTATTTTTTTACGTCTTAGATCGGTTAATTTATTCCCACGGAGTGCATTTGTAAAGTGTTCTATGACACGTTGTGCCACACAATTGAGTGGTTTTATCACTGACGTTGACTGTTTCATTGGTGCTAGTTTTCCAATGTCAGGTTTCTTATTTAACGGATACATCCCATAAACAATTGCTGTTTCTGGATACGCTTTTTCATAGTATGGTTTATCAATTCCAGTTAACAGCCCTGGTCTGGAATCACGGCTAACAATGACTGTTGTCTTATCTTTGAGAATTGGCTCAAACTTGTCTCTTATAACCCAATCGCCCGATTCTAAATTGATAATGAATTTCACTCTGAGAAAATACCTTTTATTGCCAAGTTGTGATAGTATCAAAGCTGCTGTTTCATCATTCATTCTAGCATCAACAACACCATCAATTTTAGATGTTGACCAGGTGTGTGATGCGCCGTCCTGTTTAAACTCATGAACACAATCTCGTATTTTTCTAATCAGACTTCTATTATTTTTTTTCTCTTTTGGTACGTCTTCGAGGGTTCTATCAAGATTGAATTTAATATTTTGCCAAGGCTTGATTGTCGATAATCTCTTGAATTCTTCATTCATATAAATAAAGCAAACATTTAAATAGAAAATTTTGTTTATATATAATGAATCATTGCAAATGGCTTATGATTGGATCAGTAACCCCATGCAATAAATCGTGTAGAGGTGAATTCTGTGGACATCACTTACAGAGCGTCAGAAATAATTCGACAGGCCCGTCCCCATGCATAAATTGTGGGGTGGGTGTGAGAGGAAAATCACAATTATGTATCAATTGTGGGGGTAAGCGGTTTAGAAAATTGAAACGTTATTATGATAAACGAATAAAAAACGCTATCATTGACCCTAACCATGACTCTGTCAAAGACAAAATCATAAAAACCCCTCAAGACTACATTAATAGATTTATAATTAAAGCAAATAATGAATTAGACAAATAGTATTATTATATATAAATGGAGCAAGAATTCAGACCACATCCAATACTCGTTAATTATGAAATATCTGCTGATGGTGATCTTAGACACTGTAGACTGAAAAAGCCAATTGGTTTTGTTAATAATCATGGATACTTGCAATTTACTGCTGGAAGAAAGAACTATTACGTTCACAGAATTGTATATGAAGCATTTTATGGATTGATTAAAGATAATGTTATTGATCATATTGACTCTAATTCTTTAAACAACGCGATTTCCAATTTACAATGCATTTCTCAAAGAGAGAATACAAAAAGAGGAAAGACAGGGACTTGTAAGTCAGTTGGAAAGATACCAGTACAGTCATTTGATACAGCGACGAATGAAAAAAGAATTTTTCAATCAATGAATGCTGCTTGAAAATATTTTGGAATATGTATGCCTTAGGTACGAAAAGTTGCTGAAGGGATTTATCAAACAGATATCTCAAAGAAAAATGGACATAGAATAAAGTTTTCCTATTTACTAGATAACTTTCAATAGTGAGTTATGCTATTTTAGTCATTTTTGCATGATTTTACAATTCAGACCAATTACCATGGGGTAAAGTAGTCGATTAGTAGGGCAAAACGCTAAAAACGTTTCACGTTAATATCATTTTGTACATATATTTTTTTCAATACTTATTCGCAATATCCACGTATATATGTATTAAAAAAGTAAATGACAGTAGCTGGAACAGCCGGAACAGCCACATAAACAAATAGTAAATATGGTTATTGGACCGAAACGCGCGTGTGTAACACAAGACACTGGGTCAAGGTTCTATTAATAGATTTTTTAAAACTCCCAATTACGTACGTTAACAGCGCTGTTTAGATTTTGTATGAAAATGAAATTACTTTGTAATTACAAATTAAAATAGATTGTATGTGAGGTCAAAATAGTAAAGCGCATTACATGTAATTTAGTTTTTTTAGTGTGGTAGCTACATGTAATAAAATTATCAATGACACAGAAAAATATCATTCTCGATTCCAGAAATAGCAGGTCCTGAATTGACAGGGATCCCATGACAGAGTTATCTCGTCATGTAAATCCATTACTATTACGATTAAATAATCGTAATATTATAGAAATTAATTAAAAAAATTGCTATTATTTAACAGTTGTATTTCTTGTTTTAATGTTTTATTTAAATATTTAGCTTCCATTGAAATTACTTCACAATTTTCACTATGAAATGCTAGGAAAATAAATACACACTCGCTTATCGATACTGGTCTTATTATCACCTTATATATAATATGAGCCGTAAAAGTTTGGGGCTTTAAGCGAAGCCCAATATATGCCAATCAAAACTCCCACGCCATTGACATGGTGTGGTTGAATTTTTTCAACTGCAACCATGGTTAATTTCTTGGGTTGCTTTTGATTGGTAGATTGGGTGTAGGTCCTCCCCGTCGTTTCATGTTTGTATCGTCCTGTACTGTCCCTATCATACCATCCTATCATCTCATTGTATATATACCATCCTATATGTAATGTGCTGTCCCTAGTATATATATAATCTCATTGTATATATAATCATCCTATATAATCGCATTGTATATATATCATCCTATATAATCGCATTGTATATATATCATCCTATATAATCGCATTGTATATATATATCATCCTATATAATCGCATTGTATATATATCATCCTATATAATCGCATTGTATATATAATCATCCTATATAATCATTGTATATATAATCATCCTATATGTAATGTACTGTCCCCCTCTGGGCCTCTTTGACGTCGTTTGGCGCGAAAGAGGTTTCCAAATGAGGCTTCATGTTATATGTTCAATGTTTGTAAAAAAAAAAATCGCTTGGAGATTTCACGTCTAATACCCATACAACCCGCCCTTGAACTCGATTGGGGGGTTAGGGTATTGTATAAGTCTTTAATGTATGCCTCCCTTGCCTCGGAACTCGAATGAGGAAGGGATAGGCATTGTATATGTTTTGGGGTTTTTTTGTATGTTGGGGAATCGATAAAAATATTTTAAAGATAAGAAAATACATTATTAATAATATTCAATAAATGGAATTTCAAGATATTACATCTATCATCACAGAAATATCAAATTTAAGAAATCAAGGAATCGTACTTTCTGAATTTTTAAATGAAGACAGACTTTTGAATGAATTTTAACAAATTAATATACAATTGAAACATGGAAGATATGTCCTACCTAAAATGTATTCACTGATAAAAAGAATCCAAAAAGCGGTTAATGTTTCTTTGTATAACAATGATATTAATTTATTCATTCGGCTATTTAGTATAGTTGAAACAATTAGAAAGAAACTCGGGGAACAGTACCAAGTTCGGTCAGAGATTGTTTTGAAAGTGAAATCTATAAGACGTTTGATTGATGCAAGCATTGAAACCCACAATTGAAAAAACGTTAGCATTTCCAATAATGACATCAGAAGCATTAACTACCAGACTAGCCCGTGAGAGGTTAGCATTACTGAAAAAGTTTATACCAATTCGAGATAACGTGCGAGATAAACTACAACTTAGACAGCAAGCGCAGACTGACTTTTCTATTGGGACTGAACAGCTTTTTGCTCCTGTAACTAAAGCCACTAAAGATGTAAAACTTGCAACAGAACGTGCTATATACGGCGACATCCCTAAAGAGGGAGCAGTACCTATTATTGATGTATTGGGAAAGATTGCTACAGAGACTGAAAAAACTCAGGAGGGGATAAAACAGCTTTCAGGTGAGTTACAAACTCAGCGAGAAATACAACAAATGGGTAATATTAATATTGATGATAAACCCGTTAAAAAATGTTCCTTTTAACGAGAAATTCACTGATGAAGCTATAGAAGAAATCAAACAATTTCAATTGCTGAAACCTAAAGACTATGTGTCATTTGGTGACTTCGCTATCAAACGTTATTATAACAGGGGGGAATTTTTAAAAGACGAGTATAAAAAAAAACACAATAAAACGAGATGAATGGGTGGATTGGTTATTTAAAATTAATAAAGAAATCCCCGGCAATTTAAATAAAGATGCATTGAATTACAAAACTTTTAAAATAGGAGTTGATATGTATGGTATAAAACAACAAGAACTAAAAGAACAACGAAAAGAACAACAACAAGGACGAGGTCGAGGTCGAGGTCGAGGTCAAGGTCGACAATCTCCAGAAATTCAAAACGTTTCCGAACCAGCTCCAGAAACTCAAAACGTTTCCGAACTAGCAAGTTCTTCAGGAGAGGGTTATGGAAGTTCTCATCATGATTCTCATATATGTCCTAGTAATATCATTAATGATATATCACGACTTGAGGTTCTTATGCGAGGTAAGCGAGCTGGGAATAACTCAGTCGAAATAACTAATGAAGCATTTGATATTTGCAGACGATTATTCCAAGGTGGGATAATTGATATTCATATGTATCGAGAACTCTTGGATGAGTTAATGGACGGAATTTCAGGGGAATTTAGTGGTTATTATAGCGATTGAAATTTCTGAAATGCCTGCATTTAGAAATTACAATGTCATTTCAAATAAGATGATAGTACACTATAATCACAATAAACCAACAAACGTGAATGTGGTAAACTCAAGATTGCACGTTTATAGGCATACTATGGAGACGGCCTTGGAAATACCATAGCGGGTTTATTCACAAGAATAGCCCCAAAAGTAGCACCAATTGCTAAACAATTAGCGATGAAAGCCATTGATGTTATTCGTAATAAGGGAATTAACGCTGTTGGAGATCTTGCAGGAACGGCTTTTTCTACCGCAAAAAAATAGAATAACGTCTTTGTTTTCTCCTATCTCACGGTTTGACACTCAATTTTTGCCTTGTCTCAAAGGTATTCGCAACACAAATCGGCGCCGGAGTAGGTCAGAGGTTGACGAGGTGGTGTGGGTTCCAAAATTTCAAACGGTCACTGACTTTCATTGAAGGGGCAACAAAGCAAAAGTCTATGTGTCCATTTAATTAAAGTGTGCTTAATACCTAATAAGAATAAAACAATTGCCAAATTTCAAGTGACAAGTGACTGTGTGTGTGTGTGTGTGTGTGTGTGTGTGTGTGTGTGTGTGTGTGTGTGTGTGTGTGTGTGACACATCCTGTGGCATTCCTGAAATGCAAAAATTTTGCAAGACGTCTTAACTCTAACGCTACACATTGAAAGTGCACCTCAGGACGTGCGTGGACCTCTGTTGTTTCGAGGAAAAGATTTCAAAGACGGAAAATACATTCACGTCTATCTTCACGTTGAACATTTCGATGCCATTACCAGTATCGCTCCATTCCTGGGTTGCAGTTATTACTGCGAGAAATGTGACTATGGCTATAACAATATAGATATCAAGATCTCAATTCTAAAAGAAAGAAACGAAAATATTAATTTGTGTACAACATATTGAAATCTCTAGTTATTGGAAGATAAAAACATCCAAATTTAAGCTAGTGCTTTGATATTGATTGGAGTGTAAGAGAAGCGTGCTCCAATCAATAATTCATATCCTGAATATAATAAGGACATTGAAATGAATTTAGATTAAGCATTTATTATTGTTCAGCTTTCACTTGGTAATGGAAAAAGCCTAATTAATAAGCCAGTTCAATCGGATAGAAGTCAAATGATGTTTTATTGCACCATTCAATCAATAAAACCTTATTAGATTTCGTTGTGAAGTTGGGAACAAAGTAATTGATAATCACCATAGGGAATAATTAAATTAATTAGGTTTACAATGTGAATGACCACTGGAAGGTTATGGACATGATCCAAAAGGTCGTTACTTGGAAAAATACCGTCCACACTCACACTCTACCCCCCCCACTAAAACTTGATATAAAGTTAAACCTGTCCTTGGAAAGCACGCGAGAAGCACGCGTCATTTTAGACAAATGTCTTTTGAGACTGGATATAGCACTTGTGATTAAGCAGCTTCCAGAATATAAAAAGGCTTTGAGCTGTTTTATTCTCAGTGCGGGTCCATGCTCAAAAGAGTATTATGTCTATTTCTTACAGGTAAGAAACTTATGCTTTATACTCGCTTTTGGAAGTTAAAGATTTTATAGTGAGTTGTGGTACTCTTCTGAATTATTTTTATTTCATTAATATAATGTAATAGTGAGTTCTCTTTTCTACTATGAAATATTTTACTGATTTAATATTTTACTGAATTGATGTACATTGTATTTATAATATAATATTACTGAGTTCCCTTCTTCCACAATCATAAAGTAACGAAATATTTTACAGCTTCGCTGTTCATTAGTATTTGTTTGAAATAATTACTAGCTTCATGCTATAATTTAATTGAGAATAAATATATATTCTTTAAATAATAAGTACAGTAGTAGGAGAAAGTAAGAATCCGAGCTCAACAACCCCCTCCAGACCTCCAAACAAATACAAAATACCTAGGTAACGTAATAGAAAACCCATTGCAATCAATAATTGCGTTAAGAATCCGAGCTCAACAAATACAAAATACCTAGGTAACGTAATAGAAAACCTATTGCAATCAATAATTGCGTTAAGAATCCGAGCTCAACAACCCCTCTCCCCACCCCTCTAGACCTCCAAACAAATACAATAGAACACCTGTTGCAAAATACCTAGGTAACAGGTAAAATTTAATTACATGATCTTCCAGAATAAGCAGAATGATATGTCAGACTCAATTTTCCAAATCATTACGATTTAGCAGAGCGTGGCGATTGTGGACTAAATTACGCATTAGAATTCCAGTAAGGTAAGTGGTATTATATAAAATTTTATGTTATATCATACTTCTTTTGATAATCTTTCTCATATTTGCTGATCCTCATGGGTAGAATATCTGTTAACATGTTGTCAATAATACGAAATTCACGTATTAAATCGTCCATACTATATTTTACTCCTCGTAGGTAAGATCTTATTTGATCAAGTAGTTTTTTGTAAGTTATAATTGATGTTAAGCAGCCGTGCTTTTTTATCGAAATTTTAGGTTCAACTTTTTTACAAGCTGCTGTAAGAGAACACCAACACCGGATATGATTAACAAAAACGGGTTTAATGATATACCACTTGAAATTATGCCAGAACTAGTCATTAACAAGGGTAGATATGATATTACTCGAAGTATTTTGTTATAATATTTGTAACATTTTTTAACGCACCAAAGTTTTTTATGATAATATTTGTAGTATTGTATTAGTGCGTCAACATCCTGTCCTGGAATATCTTTTGAAATATGATTGAAATCAACTATACTTTTTTTCATTATAATATTTGTTCACATAATCTCAGGTTTGATTAAGTAACTAGTTGAGGTGTTTCAGCCACAAATTCCAGACAATACCAATATGACGCAGCAGTTAATTTTTTGTCATCTGCTATTAGCATAAAAGTTTCTTCAACATCTTTGTTTAACACAATAGACACGGTTCCAGAGAAATTATCAGTCGAGTGACGCCATGGAAATAATGTAAATATATTAAACTTTACACTGCTAAACACGGACAATCTATACACCAGTGACCTCTGCAGTATGTTTGAGAGTGTTATTTTGCGCGAGCCAAGTAGACATTCCAGAAGCAACAGTATAAACAATATTTTTAATCTGCTTGTGAGGAATTTTAATCATACTTGTTTTCTCAACAATACTAGGAATTCCACTAATAATATCGTTGAGTTTTGTGTTAATATTATCGAGTGTAATATCAACAGACGGTGGACTTCCAAAAAAATTCGTTATTGGTTTTGTTTATGTTTCTACGAAAATTTAAAAACGTGGTGATGTGATTAGTAAAATCAGTTTTGAACTTGGTGATTTCATTGTGAAACATCAACAAATTTTTTTGTAA
>JAEAOA010000419.1:0-20000 GCA_016746295.1 Potamilus streckersoni
TTTTAAAAAAATCCTTAGCACTTTTCGTACTGAAGGAATACATATTACAAAATATTTCCCTGCAGCATTCATTCAATGAAAAACCTTTCTTCATTCGTCGTTGTATCAAATGATTTAACTCCCCGCTCGTTTTGATATTTCCCTGTCTTTCCTCTTTTTGTATTCTCTCTTTGAGAAATGCATTGTAAATTGGAAATTGCGTTGTTTAAAGGATTAGAGTCAATATGATCAAAAACATTATTACCATCTTTAATCAATCCGTTAATGCTTCATAGACAATTCAGTGAACGTAATAGTTCTTTCTTCCAGCAGCAAATTGCAAGTATCCTTGATTATTAACAAAACCAATTGGCTTTTTCAGTCTGCGGTTTCTAACATCACCATCAGCAGATATTTCCATAATTAACGAGTATTGTTTGTGGTCTGAATTCTTGCTCCATTTTATATATAATAATTACCTCTTATGTCTAATTCATTATTTGTTTTAATTATAAATTTATTAATATAATCTTGGGGAGTCTTTTATTATTTTTTTTATCATTAGGGTCAATGATTAAATTCTTTACTCGTTTATCATAATAACGCTTCAGTTCTCTGTAACGCTTACCTCCACAATTGATACATAATTTGTGATTTTACCCCTAACGCCAGTCCCGCAATTAACGCAAGGGATAGGACCTCTTGAACCATTCTCACGCTCTGTAAGTGATGTCCACAGAATTCACCTCTACACGATTTATTGCATGGGGTTACTGATCCAATCATAAGCCATTTGCAGTGATCTCATTAAATATAAACAAAATTTTCTATTTAAATGTTTGCTTTATTTATATGAATGAAGAATTCGAGAGATTATCGACAATCAAAAAATACTATAAAAATACTAAATTCAATCTTGATAGAACCTCGAAGACGTACCAAAGATGTGTTAATGAGTTTAAACAGGACGGCGCATCAACACAGCTGGTCAACATTTAAAATTGATGGTGTTGTTGATGCTAGAATGAATGATGAAACAGCAGCTATGATACTATCACAACTTGGCAATAAAAGGTATTTTCTCAGAGTGAAATTCATTATCAATTTAGAATCGGGCGATTGGCTCAAAAGAGACAAACTTGAGCCAACTCTCCAAGATCGGACAACCGCCATTTTTATCCGTGATCCCAGACCAGGGATGTTAACTGTAATTGATAAACCCTACTATCAAACAGAGTATTCTGAATCAGCACTTGATTAAGGGATGTATACGTTAAATAAGAAACCTGACATTGGAAAAGTAGCACCAATGCAACAGTCAATGTCAGTGGAAAAAACCACTCAATTGTGTGGCACAACGTGTCATAGAACACTTTACAAACTCCGTGGGAATAAATTAACTGATCTAAGACGTAAAAAAATAGAACAATGGAGCTAACAGTGAAAGAGAACGGAGCAACTATTTCCGATATAGCTAGATTGGAAAAGTCGTTAACATTTCCGAGAACCGTAACAACGAAAACTGCCGAACAATTATACGAATCGAAATACAATAAAAACGGAGCTCCAATCAAAATAGTTGATCATAACAAACACGCATGGACATCGCGGTTACAATATTCCCGCGAGACAGAACAGTGAAGTATATCCCAGAGAATTCACCAACGATGGCATTCTCACTGAAGAAAGATTATTCGATGTTATTGCTAGTTTTTGTAAAAAACGACCCTGTATGAGTATGGTACTTCATAGTTTTGAAGATGAAGAATGTCAATTCAATCATAATTTGTGAAACCTAACGGTGAATTATATCGTGCTGAAAGTCTACATAATAGGATGAAAAATCTAGCAATAAGTCTCAGTGAAAACGCTAGCGTTTTTAATGGAAAATCCGACGATTACGAACAGTTACTTACAAATTGTTTTACAATTTCATCGGTTGCAGCTCATTTTGCAAGAAAGAAAAATAATTGGAAACCAACACGAAAAGAGTTTTTACAGGATGTTCAATCCAGCTGTCTGGAATATTATCATGGCGGTCTATGGAACGTTAAGTACAATCGTGAAAGTATGATATCAGTTGATATCGTTGCCTGTTATCCAGGAAGTTTTCGAGGATATGGATTCGCTGGTGAGTATTTTAAACGGTTTGGACATCCCACACATGAAATGACTCGCGTTGCTATTAATGGACCACTGCCTGATTTTGATTTGACCGGTTTTGCTCGCGTAGTATCATTTGAATTCGCTGAAGGACTTCATCCGTGTTGTTATGTTTGGATTGGTAGACACATGGCTGAAAGGATGTGGTTACCAATAGTGTTATTGCGATATATGATTGATTGTAAAATGTTAGTTTCGTTGATTGTCAGCGAAGCGATTATCTCATATCGAAAACAAACCAATGTCTGGTTACCAGAACCAGAATGTCTTGATAGTATAATCGATAAGTCTAGAAAACATATTGATGCTGACGAGGAGTACATCATTGAATGGTCAAAAAAATATTTAATCAACGAAATAGTGAAGCAAAGGATCTCGGCCGAAGAATAATCGGTAAATTTAAACAAGGTGGAAAAAATTCAACTTTAAAAGAAAATCCTCACGATTGATTATAGATGATGCCGAATACGACTTCGTTATTAAAGATGCAGTAGAGAAAAATAGGTACGCAAATTGTTAAACAGCTTTCTTGTCCAATAGAACAAAGTTAGGTAGAGTTGTTACTTACAGTGATGGAGAAAGCTCTGCATATCTACATTTGAGAGCTTCTATGCTGGGTTATGCATCTATCAATTTATTTGCAATGGTAAATAGATTTCCTAGTATAGCAGTTAGAGTTGCAATTGATTCAATGTATGTCGATAAAAAATATATCAAAGAGGTAACTAAATTTACTAATAGCGAAGAGACTTGGGGAACATGGCGAATTAAACGTGAAATACAATGCGATTATTCTAAATCAGCAGACGTTGAGATTAAAAGCAGTTACCTGAAAAACGATAATTCTATCAGTGAAAAATCCGAATGATTTTCTATGTCTAAAGCACCACCGATATCAGATCCAATTTGTAGATATAAAACAGTTTATTTAAACGGTTGTGGTGGATCTGGAAAGACAACACGTGTGATAGAATTATATCGAGAGAGAACATCCATGATTGTACTCACACCAACCCATAGACTAGCGAGAGAGATAAAACAACGAAATGTTGAAGCTTGCACGTATCATAGTTTTTTTCGATACAAGGGCGATGCTTGGACTCCTGAGCGAATGGGTGAGAAATTTATTCCTGCGGTTATTATTTGGGATGAAGCATGTACAGTTTCAGAAGATGTATTAAAAATGTTTCTTGATTGGTTATTGCAAAATAATACAAAAGTTATATTGTGCGGCGATCATGGTCAACCACCACCATTTGTTGGTAGAAGTCCACATAATTGGTTAAAAGGATTTGTTGATTATTACGAAGAAATTGATACTGACTATAGAGCACTCGATGAGCAGTTATGTGAGTTTAAAAAACTAATTAGATTACAACCCGATAGAATTCAATGTGAAGTAGCGCGTGAAATAATTTCTGAAACACCTATGAATGATTTTTGGGAAACATGGAGACCAAATGATTTTGTAGTAGCAAGTAGAAAGATAGTCAGAGACGCACTTCAGAAAAAGTTGTTTGAGCTACACAAGAAAAAATTCCCAACGTTTCCAGTACCGTTGTGTTATAGACCATCGGATACACGAAAGCAGAATATTGAAGTTGAAATTCCAGGCCAGACGGAGAAACAGATTCTAGTGTTAAATTATATTGTGCTAGTTGATATCAATGCTGTAGAAGATGCATTATGCGCTGATAAATCACCATGGACGCTTGGTTATGTAACAACAATACACTCGTCACAAGGATTTACCATCACGGATACAATTGTTTGGATAGTTGATAATCGCATTGAATGGTCAAATTTAGTCTATCTCGCAGTGTCCAGAGTACGACGAATAAATCAACTACGAAGAATTGTTTTCGATGATGATTTTAATGCAAACGATGATAGCACTGATATTAGCATCATTAATAAAAAAACTCTCTGGTTACAAACAGCAGGACAAAAAAAACAACGAGAATTTGATATAGATGCTGAAGTAATAATCGCATTAAAAGAACAACAGAATAATCACTGCGCCAGTTGCAATTGTATAATGCACTGGCAGTATTCGGATAAAGACCCTCGACAATTCACCGTAGACAGAAAAAATAACAGTCTTGGTCATGTCAGAAACAATGTGATGTTGACCTGTCTTGAGTGTAATAGACGTAACGGTGCTAGTTAAGACCAAGTGGCGGTAATTGAGTATCGTCCGGAATGACTTGTAGTTGCTCGCGTGTAAAACCACGCTGAGGTGCTGTTAAATCAAATCTGTAGATTGGAGGTCTACCAGTTGATCGCGTTATGGTTGAAATTTTATGCGTAGTAACACTCCATATAGGATCAGTAGCTCTTCTTTTACCACCTTCAAATTCTCCTGGTTCGTATAAATATCTCACAGTAACATCACTGAGAAGTGGCTGAGTGCTAACCCGCTGTGGTTGTTCGAGTATATATTTTTTATTGCAATATTTGGTTTCATATTAATAGTTCGAGTAATCTCGTTATTTAACGCTGCAACTACACTCGGTAACCTTTGGACCCATTCACGAGATCGTTTTTCTTGGATGAATTCTTTTGCATATTGATATCCAAATAACCGTTCTACAAGAGTTCGATTAAATCGTTCTACAATTGCCTGATCACGATGTAACGCAGTATGTCCCCGTCGTATTGTAACATTATGAGTTTTCATTGTTGATAGAACAGCACCTTGAAACTCTTTGCCAGGATCAACTTGTAATAGATTTGGCCATCTTAGAGGACCTCGTCGATAAATCCTTTCAAATGCAGAAGCGACTTCAGAAGCTGACTTTGTTTTCAATGGTTCTGCTTGTTTAAATCGACTCGCAATATCAACTACAGTTAGCGCGTATTTGTAACCATGATCATGTTGTAAAAACAATAAATCAGCCTGATGAACTTCATTGGGTACGGTAACATCAAAATGAGAATAATTAATTTGTTTAGGAGGTGGTAGATAAATTTGCCATATAGCTTGTTTGGATAACCAATCTTCCGCAGTGGACTTTTTCACTTTTGCAGCGTTAGCGAGTTTACTGATTGCTGCTTTACCCCTCCAGTATCCTTTCGGAGAATAATAAATAGATTCCATACTATAAAAACACTAGTGTTTTCAATTACCAGCACCTAACATCAATTTGCCTTTCATAGCTGATTTGACCAACCATGAAGCCAATTTTTCTTTGAAGGATTTATCGGGAATAGCATTTAACGCATGAATTAATTTTACATCTGCGAGATGTCTTTGTTGCAAATTATTGCTTTTATATGCAACATCATGAGCATGACATGCCTTATCAATAGCATTTATCGGATACTCACCAGGCCGGGCTGATTTTGATCATCAAGTCTGAGATCTAATCTCGTTCCGGGACCACAGTAGCTATATCCTGGAAGGTGTTTTTCTCCAGGGTATTTTGCCCATGGGGTTCCGGGGAGTTTTCCTAATTTGGCTGCGATATCACCTCCGTGTCGCTTTTTTTTAAAGAAATAAATCGAAATTTTTTTGTACCACATGTTACACACTTACCAGTAAGTGCCGATCTGTTATTTTTAGTTGTAATCGTCGTCGCATCATTTGTACTAGTACGCTGTTTACATTTAACACAATATAGATCCATAATTTATATATAGCGTTATGAATATAATTGATTTTTCAGCGACTAAAAGAAGAGAACCGGTGAAACACCACGCAGCGCTTCCGAATTCTGTCCGTGCCATTATAATCGGACCATCTGGATCGGGTAAAACACAATTGCTGCTTAATTTGATAATGCGATTTATGAAGTGGGATAAATTATATTTAGTTGCTCCATCCGTAGATGATCAACGGTGCTATGAAGTGCTAAAATATTATAATGAGAATGCATCAGAAATTAAAGGTGAAAGTGTAATCGACTTTATAACAGATATTAATGATGCGCCTAGCGTAGATGACCTCGATGGAGACATAAACAATCTTGTAGTGTACTACATTGTGATGTTAGATAATCAAAAAAACCCTGCTAGAATATTTTCACGAGGTAGGCATAAAAACACTGACGTGATATATGTCACTCAACGCTACACTCAGATTCCAAAAGTGATTCGCGATAACTGCAATATTCTTGCTGTATTCAACGGCGTTGATACACATACGCTACGAAATATTTGGCAGACATGGTGTTCCGATATGGACTTAAATGGATTCAAAAATTACTTTAGTCATGCTCAGTCAGTCCCACATGGATTTATAACAATAAATTTACACGACCCTCGGTCACGATATCGTATTGGACTTGATCAAATATTCGGTTAAATCATTTGTATTAACCCTGAAATCCTTCCAGCGGGGAAGGGTTATGACAACAATGATAGCAATTATTGGCAGCAATTTGAGGGTGGTTATGACAACATATTTACGACAAAATCGCTAACGCTCCATTTGTAAAATGGGGTCTTTATTTTTTTTTTGTTAGAATATGAGATTTTGTAGGAAGGCTCTATTGGGCATTCTGAGGCTTTAATCGATTTTGTCGCAAAAATTTGTAGGGTTCGCCCTCCCTGCTGCAACTCCTAAACATTTTTGGCTCAAAGGTCAAAGTCAAAAGAACTGAAAACAAAGGAAAAAGAATAATAGAAAAAATAAGCTATGTGCAACATGCCTTCAATACAGTCTGTAAGTTAATGTTGAGACAAGGCAAACTCATTTTGGAGATAAAGGTCATGTAACAAGGTAAATGGGACTCCCATAAGGAAAGCCGTTTCCGAAAAATAACTCCAGTTCTATGCCAAAAGCAGTGAACAAACTTTTGCAAGGGACTTGTGGGCTAGTAGGAAACTGATTTAAAATTTTAAAAAATGAAAGGTAACAAACAATGAAAGATGTAAAAATGGCTTGCATTTGAGTCGAGGAAGACTCCCAAACATTTTTGGCTCAAAGGTCAAGGTCAAAAGGACAGAAAACAAAGGTAAATGGGACTTCTATAAGGAAAGCGGTTTCCGAAAATTAACTAGTCCTATGCCAAAAGCAGTTATCAAACTCTAGATAGCTTCCAGTTCAATATGATTAAAATCAGAGCTTTACTTTCTAACATGAGGATCTGACAGAGGCTAAGTTACTTAGGAGTCATGTTCTGGTGACCTTTGAATTAGCCAATGAAAATTCAGCTTTCAGAAATTTTAAAGTGAATCAAATTTTTATGGCACACATAGATGCTCTTTAGTCATACTACTGGTACTCAGCCTCCCAATCGCAAAGATGTAAGACTTTACGTAATTGGCTGATAAAATTAGCGATTGTGGTAATAACTTGGATCACCAGAACATGACACTTTAGGGGTCGCGTCAAGATCATCACGTTAGACAGTGGAGATCTGACATTAATCAGATTGGCTTGCATTAGAGACCAAAAAGGCAATTGTCGGTTTTGTGGTTAACAGATCCAATCTTAATGTCGTTATGAGTGAAACAGGAATAAAAGCTTCAGTATAATAGTGTTATATGGTTGGTATATAATGAACCATGTATGGTACTCTGATTCTTAATATGTAATCCTTCTGGGGGTGTGGGCCTTTCAGGTCATTTTGAGTCAATGGTAAGAACTACCCTCATCAGAAAACTTCATCGATTAAACCCCGATTTAGGTTACTTATTATAGACCCTCCTATCTGTCAATTTTCTTACCAAAAAAGTGGGGGAGCGCAGTTACTCGATTAGCATACCCAAAAACGTTATGGAGTTGTTTCCCAGCATTTACAAAGCTCAAAACTCCAGAATCATACTCCATATTTTACAGGTTTATTTCTTAATCATGACAGAGCATATATATTTCAAAATCGCACCATGTCAAATTAACCGCACTTTTCACAAGATAGCCCCATTTCAAAAACACACCTTATAAAAAAACCTCTTATTTAAAAAAAATCTCCTTTCCTGCGAAGAATTTAGCCTTTTAAGAAAAGTGTATTTAATTTATTTTTTCATGGTATTCATTTTGTTCTTGCCTTTTATATTAGTTCAATTAAATTCATTTATACATCTGTTCGAATTGTATTCTTTAAATCACACTTTCAATAATTGCTAATGTAATCGCCTTACTTTTGTAAGGATAATTCGAAGCAATTGTTGTTACTATTAGAATCCATTGTTTCGAATTAAGCCTTGATTGATTTTGTTCTTGTCGTTTTTGCTTAATTCATTATAATGATAATTTTTACCGAATTTAAATTAAAAAGAACTGTTTTTGGCTACGACATTCTGGGCTTAGAAAAAGTCAAAAACAGCATTTCTCGGCCGTTTTACTCTGTAGGTTAGGAAGAACGTGTTACATGACTCGAATTTAAAAATTGAAATACAGGCTGTTTCCAGATTCATGCATGCAATATGACACTTAATACAAATTAAAGTGCTCTCCGAGATTTATTATGTGTTTTCAGACATCCCTTTTTCGGCCGTGTTTCTCTGCACCTTAGTAATAACATTACGTGAATTAAACTTAACAACAACTGATCCTCATAAAAACAGTACGTTTACAAAATCTTCTACGTATGAGGAACTTTCAAGAGATTTAAAGGTGTTTTCCAGCAACATATATCAGTTGGACAGTGTTTTCTAGTTGCTTTTTGCTCAAATGAAATTTTTTCAAATACTCCTTATCTTAAAACTATAGCTCTATTAATAGTTAATATTTGTTTCTCGAGTGTTTAATTTCCTATTTTCCAAAGTTTTTTCCAGCTTTTTCCGATTTTTCTATGGACCTTCCTTTACATGTCAAGGACAGGAAAACGGATACGACCGCACAGCTCGATTAGTTTGGTTGTGCTGATAAATCTAGTCCAACTTAAAGCATAAAAAGTAAGTCACATTGCTTTACATTTAATTAAAAAGGTCATTAAATGAATGATAATTGAACATCTCTTTATTTTCTTATTATAAAGTCGCATTTTATATTCAATATTTTTATATTAAAGGAAACCAATAAAATATAGCTTTATTTTTTAAAATATTTAATTTATTTATACTAACTATATATATATATATATATATATATATATATATATATATATATATATATATATATATATATATATATATATATATGAAACTGCAAGTGTTACTGTAATATTTAATATTCATTTCGTGGGGTGTTTTTAATTGGAGCCGATTTTGCTCTGATTTGAATATTCGTAATGCATACTCTGTTGATACGCATCTCCGAAGGAGAGGTCATAGGAAGGTGAGAGTAGAGTATTCATGTTTGTAGGTTTGCATGAAAATATAACATGTTATATAATTAATAAAAAGTTAAACTGTTACGGTTAGTATTTTTGGTTAGGGGTTATAGCTAGGGTAATTTTTTAAATTTAGTTTTTAATGGTTAAGCTTAGTTAGTTTTTTTTTTCTTTTTCTTATTTTTCTTATTTTCAACCGTTACCTGGACTCATTTGACGCATCTAGTTTATAATATTACGAAGCCTTACAACAAGAAATTGATATGAGCTCGTGCCCTTATTTATCTTTACACTGACATTCAATTTTCTTTTCCGCACCATGCCTCGTCCGGTTGATATCGTCTAGGCACTTTTGCATTGATTCTGACCGTACATACTTCTCGAGGCGTGTAAATAATGAACTTCGAAAAGAAATACTGATGTATCAGGACCAAAATGAAATGAATAATTACCATTGAAAGGTATGTACAATCAAATTGCAGCAAATGACTCATTACAGAAATAGTCTGTTCTGAACGCCTACTTGAATTGAAGTTAGCCTGTTAGGGTTTGGGGTAAATGATAGTCCTACAAGGTAAGAGGCATCACATTATATTCTTGTTTTGGTATCACCAAAACCTAAATAACATGATGTCTTACATTGTAGGACTAGGGAGGGGTATGGCTTTTTATTTTATTTGTTTTTTTTAAAACTCATGTCATAACACATAATACTATGTTAATTGCCTGTCCAGCAGTTTTTGTCATAATTTGAACTTGTTCAAATAACACAAGTAGATTAGACTAGATGTCATATGGAGTGGTCAGTCTATTATGGGAAACCATCCCCCATGTCATTTGTTTTTGTTTTTGGTATAATCATTTTAATTGTTATAGTGAAACTCAATTAAGGCATCTTTTTTGTGTTGGTAAAATTTGTGCGACATAAAATGCAGTACAATTATTCTAGGCAGAGAAAATCGACCAGTTTATGAAGAGGGCACAGGGTTTTGAGTGGCCTGAAGTATCTATAGTATTCACATATACATGTCAGTCTCATATATTGCCTCCTTTTGTACATATTCATTGTGCATCTCAACCAAAGTAATTCTGTGAGAAAGCTTGCCAATAGCTTGCTGTGGAAAGGCCATTATATAGCCTATTATGAAAAATGGCAATAAACCTAAAAAAAGGGACCAACCATTTCATCTTCAACAAGAGGTGAATGCAGTTTTCTTTCAAACCAGATTTTTTTTCTTTTATCTTCAGATTGTTCTTGATTATGATGAATATTGCTAGTTTCAAACTTCATGCAACTTAAAAGTGGGTCTTTCTTTGACAGACAATACTAAACACAAGTACCACAAACAGCATATTACATCCACACCTACATGTATTGGCACTGTAATAGTCCATGATTGACTCTTTTGAACTAGTGACCTTTTGGTCATAATAACTTGACTTTTGGTCAATGTATATGTTCTTGATGTATACTTTCAGCAGAAACAATTGTTTTTTTTTAATAGATTTACCCCCCCCCAGGTCATACCAAAGACTTAAAAATATGATACTAACAGCTGCCTCGCAAGGCACTCAACATGAAAAGGTTAGTGTTAGGACTGGTTGGCCTGGTTGAAGGATAATGTGACGAGGTGAGATATCATGCAACATGTCTGCAGCATAATGCTCACTATAAACTACCACACTGCAGACATTTTAGTGATTATGAGTGACAAATTGTTAAAGCTATATTAAAAATCAAAATCACACACACTACTGAAACACATGTTCAAATAATGATCTTGTGATATCAAATACAGCCTTAGTGTTCAGAAGTAGATAATTTTAACAAGTTCTAGATTATGTTGACTATTAAATTTTGAAAAGTTAAATAATATTTATATTTGTAAAGTTTTATTGTAAGGTTTATACTGTAAATAAAATGCATTGTGAGAGGATTATTACCTATACACCCCATTTGAATATGCACGTTCAGGCTTATTGGCAGTAAAAGAAAACAGTAAAACCTGTCTTGTGAGACCACTGCTATGAGAGACTACCTATCTTGAGAGACCAGGTTATCCTTGCATAGATTTATTGGTTATATTGTGTTATGACAAATTGGTCATTGCATGTCCATACTCTTGCATCATATAGAGTGTTTCTACATACATGTTGCAGAATATGTAGTTTTACAATACAAATGAAATGAACAGAAACTAAAGACCTTCAATATTGCTGATATTCTACTGGGTGAAAAGAATTTCCAGGAATACAATTTTTGACAATTTCTTCCTTTAACTGCCAACTATTGAAACCATAGCTGATAATTTTTCAGTGATAAAACCAGTTTCAAATTAACTGCTGTGCTGGCTATATAGGATGTCAAAATTTGCACTATTTTCCTTTGGTAACCAAGTAGTCACCATTAATACTCTTTGGATGAAAACTCTATGTAAAAATGACATTTTATTTAAGAGCACTGATTAAAACAAGGTTTTCAATTATACATCATCATAAGTTTTATGGTGAAAACCTCTTTTCAATATGACTTTTTGTTCAGAAGATGTGATATGAATATTATTTTAAAGATGCATGCTGTGACAGCCATACTGGACACCAGATTGCTATCATTTTCATTTAGGACAACAAGACATCCTAAGAACTCTTTGGATGAAAACCCTATGTTGAAATGACCATTCATTCAGGAGGACTAGTGAAATTTATCTGCTGTGGAAACTGACATCAGATCAGGAACATTTCAACTTAGAACTGAATAGATATCATAGCAAGTCGTATGTCAATGTGCAAGAAGCAATACAAATTTTTAAAGATGACTGCTATGATGGCTGTATTGGATGTCTGAGCAACACCATGAAGTAGGACCAAAAAGACTGGGATAGATATGCGTGTAACGATTCATGGCAATCCTCCAAGTGTTTTAAAGGTGGTGATAGCAAACTTGTGTAAATGGACAGATGCATGATGGATCAAACAACCACTACATACTTTATTACCAGTGCAGCAAAAAATGAGACAATAACAAAACGGGCTGCTTGTTAAACCATTGCAAATGTGAAATTGAAACAAGAACAAAGCTTGTAATAAAAGATGGTGGCATTGAAAGGGTCTCAATTCTGCACTATTGTGGGATGAACAAAAGCAATATAGCTTTTTATTCAGTAAGTAAATTTTGTAAGAAGAAAAAAGTTGCGAGAAATATTGAGTAGAAACTTTTATTCCTTGTTGATGCTATGTGTTTTATTTCCCCACAGACTATTTATGATTTCTTCTGGAATATTCCTCTTAGGCTCCCATGAAGCCTCCTTCATAGTATATATCCCTCCCATTCAACTAGATACTGCTGAATGCCTCTTCTCTTTCTCTGTGCATTGATTGCTTTTACACTGTAGACTTCTGAAAAGTAAAATAAATTTACATAATTCACCATATATACCTATTCTGATGAATTGTAACTTTAGTACCAGAATGTTTATAAGGCTCTTTTGGTCAACAAGTTACTATTAGTTTTTGTCTTCTTCTATGTATCCTTCACCCATTGAGAAAAACAATTACTGGTTTTCTGCTGTCAATCAGTGTTTCACATTTAAGTAGATAACTCAAAAACTGAAGTTCTAAACTGGACCATATTTGATTTTTATATACCCTGTGTAGTTTCCAAAACCTGATTAAGATTGGGTGACTGTGGCCTGATTTTGTTAATTTTTAGTTTTAATTTGCAATCTTAAAATAATGAAAGCTTGCTTTAAAAAAGTTACTAGCAGCAGACAAAAGACCATTGGAATGCTTTTTTGTATTAATACATACATGACCTGGTTATTGCATTAATTTTAAAATTAGGTTAGGTAGGTATTTTTTTTATTTTAAACATTATATATAGTATAATGATTAGTAAATATATAATATAGTAAGCAGTTAAAGTAATGTGCTCAACCCACTACTAGATGTACAAAATAATTTCGGATTTGTTTAAAATTAAAAAACAATTTTTACCCTGGGGGAAAAAAGTTCTAGGATCAGCAATGAAAAACAGGGACTGGAAACATATATTTTCTCTTCTGATCCAAGGTTTCAGCCTCCTGGCCCCTTGTTAGGACACATGTTAAACATTTCCTAATGTTTGCAAAACTTAAGCTTTCTGTATGCTTTTTAAATTGAGTTTTCATAAAACCCATATCAATACTGTTGACAACACAACCACTCAAGTAGAGTGAGATTGCATGGCAAGGAAAATTTGGAATATTACATATAGTTTAAATCAATATTAAATTTAACCTGACATTATTAGGGAAAACATGATCAATATTTGTGACTTGAATACCCTTATCACTGATGTTATTAATAATGAGTCAGATTTAGTTAAAGCATAATACTCTAGAATAATCTGGAGAAAGTATTAATTCCAGCCTTACCCAAATCTGTATGCTTCAATTTCCTTTTCAAACACAAATCAGGAGGTCCAGTATTTGCTTTTGATTCTGTCCATTGTGAATGGCTTTGTGTCTGTTCATCGTGCTTATCTGCAAGTCTTTTGATGGTTTTTATATATGTTCTTTGTGTACTGGTAGATGCCTGTATGCACTTTGGTGCTATTGAAGTGAACTGTGAAGTGGTTTGCACTGGTGGTGATATGGTATGTGTTACTGGTGAAATTCAATGGGTGCTGACTGTACAAGGTTGTGTGTGGTTGGTGAAATGTTTTGGCCTGGTAAATTGATATGTAAGACTGGTGGAATTTCAATAAGAGCTGTCTGTATAAAGTTGTCTGTGGTTGATGAGATGTTGTTCAGTGCTGGTAAAATGGTATGTGAGACAGCAATGTTTTGAAATTCAGTCAAACCTAGACTGTTTGTAGGTTCTTGGATCATTCCTGAATATTCACTGTCTGTGTGTACAGCTGTATCCATACTGAAAGATGAGATGAGAAGTAGTGAATTAGACATATTATTGATAACACCCTAGAAAACAGTTCACAAATGTTATTCTTTGCAAAAAGTCAAATAAGATTTATCACAAATAGTGAGAGGAAGCGAGTGTCAGCCATGACTTAAAGTAATGACATATTTTCCAGAAAAGGTGAATTTTCAAGAATGTTTAACAGACAATGCTTTTTGGGTAAAAAATATCACTGTATTTTCTATTTTAAAAAATACTGAAGCTGGATATTTTACACAAAAGGAAATAGCACTATTAGAAAAAAGACTATCATACACTGAGATATTGTAGTGTATCCATTATATTTTATGACAAATTCATTATCTGGCCACAATAATTGTACACAGTAAAATCAAATAAAAATTTGTTTCATAGTCAAGTCATTTACATTTATGATAATGTGTTCCAAAACACTTTCAGCATGAAAAATTGGAAGGAAGCTGTGAATCTATCAATTTTTAAAAAAAGACATAAATCTATCTGTTTCATATAAACTGAATTTGTGATGGGTTGAACAATGTTGCATCAGCCAGTTGGCAAGGCATGCATAGCCATAGAAAATGCATGTATGAAGCATCATCTTACATGAACCATTGCAATGCTTGAGCTCTTATGACCCAGATTATATCTTTTTATATTTACATTAATAATTTATCTTCAACTCAAGCACACATGGAGGGGGTAGGTGGTCTAACAGGCCTGCCTTTACATATCCACTGACTTGATGACATCTCATATATATCTGATTGGGACCGAGTCTTTTTTAGGCAAAATTGAGTATTTGAGAAATTTGGCCATGACTTTCTATATACTTTATAAAAGTTTACAATAATGGTACTTTGAAAGATTTCTGAAGTCGTTTGAAACAACCCTTGTACCATGTACATTAGGGCTATATTCAGATCATACTTTTCACCCTACTTTCTTTGTTGTGAATAAAACATTTGTGTAACTATTGATACTTAACACTAAAATGCATCAAATTACAGACATTACTCCTTTATAGTCAGTATATGAAGTACACCCTTCTTTCCAGCCGAATCAACACAGACATGTGAGTGCATCTCTTTACAGAAGGAGGGATTTTCATGTTACCACTCACTTCATACAGCTTCATTTCAACAGTAAATTGATAGGATTGCAAATTTTGTTTTTTTTGTCTATATACTTGCTGTAATTTTAGGCATTGGCTGGACAAAAAATGCTGCACTTCTTTTTTCTGCATATTCACATATAAGAGTCAAGTTAGAAAACACCTTTGGCCATACAGGGCTTCTCAGGAATTCCACAAGATAGCATTGTCATATACATTTCTGACCTAAATAATTTTAAAGTTAAATTTCAAATAACATAATACCTAGGCTTTGCTATCTATGAATTGTATTTATTTCTAAATATATTTGCACAACAATTTACTAAAAAAAAAAAATCAAATAAACTTTGAACTGGGACTTCCACACACAGTGATTTATTCCCCATTACTGGTTCACTTACAGTTTCAAACTAATTTTATGATGAAATAGTGTACCAGAGGCAGCTAAAATATCCAAATCACCAATTCTGTTTTTAAAACACAAAAGTGTTATTTACATACAATTTGTTAAGTTTCAAAACACAAGTTTTTGTATGTCTTTATCATTAAGGATAACATGCAGTAATCTGGCAGTGACAGTTGCTAAAGGACTAGGAAAGAGTTAATGATCAATCAGCTATCAAAACACTTGCCCATGAAGGTGCCAGAGTTTGTTTGTCAATGTAATTGACTACAAAACTAGGCCTAGCTACAGACAGCTTAATACCTACAACACAACACTGGAACTAATCTCCCTAAGGTGAGGGGGAATCTCAGAAAGATATGGTTGGTCAAGGTATCTCCAAAAAAATCACAGGGCAAAGTCCTTTTTGCCTTCCTAGCAGAAGTTGAAGTTTACATATTTTAGGTGACTTTGTCACCCACTTTGATTGGCAGCATGATCCCTGGAATTGACTGATGTTACATGTGTCACAATATTTTTCACTTTTAGCTAAAATATCTGTTTTGTTTCACCAAGTATGAATTAAACCCTTTTTGTCAGAATACAGTGAACAAGTTTCATTTGATTGGTGTTCATGAAAAATATCAAAACTTTATATACTATCCCCTTACTAACATGCTTAAAATTTAATCAGTTTCAATTATGTTTTATACAAACTTATCAACCAAAAATGCATACATTTTTTTTAAATGAATAAAATTTATGCAGAGCAATTTCATTTTAAGCATTAAAGTGTTGACAATTAACAAGGCAAAGAAAGAAATACAACTGTACCTTTGTTATTTTTAACAAACAAGTTATATCCAGAGACACCTTTGCTATAGAAACCTTTTGCGCAAGAGTAATGTGTGTTATTCTTCCTAGAAGTGTTTCCAATCCAGTCCTGAATATAAAATATTTTGATTTTTGTGATTATGCATTCCAAAGAGAAAGCTTATGAAATTATATATTGCAATCACAAAACTTAAGTACTTAGTTATCAACCAGATACTTGACTTAATTTTGTTAAGTATGGGAATTATAACATTTATTTTACAAGTAACAATAACCATTTGTTTCTCTTAAAAAGGATTGATAAAAATATATTCTATGCATTGATCAAATTGAGAAAAGTGACAATTTATGTTCCTTATAGGGGGTCCTGGGTTGCTGATTGGTCTAAGATCATTAATACCTCACCATTGTCATGTAGAGTTTGATTTATGCCACAGTCAAAATGGACATGTGAGAAATCTTGTCGATATCATCCCATGTGTCAAGGGTTCTTCCTCCACCAAATATAGTAGCCACTATATACAGTCTATCAAATTCTGAAGTATTTGTAGTTAAACCAAAAAACAAAAAACACTCATTTCTTTACAAAAAAAGTTTTACATCGAGTTAAAAGAGGTAATCATGTGATGTTAAATGACTGAATAATATTAAGCAAGACAATCTAAAATGTTTATACACTTTACAGTATATGAATGCCTTATGATCACCTTTAAGTACTTTGAGATTGATATTATAATCAACATGGTTGTATGAGGCACTTTCATTTTCACTTCAATTTTTAAGGTTTGCAGTAACAGTGATAAAATAATGCAAGTGATACTCATTAATTTATAAGAAATATAAACATCAACAACACTATTAATTGAAAATTCTAAATGTTAAATTCTGGAACATATGTAACAACTTCTTTGTTATAATGAACTATCACCACAATAATAACAAAATACTCTTACCTTAACCACCTTTTCATTCAATCCAGATTTTGACACAGCCTCCAATATCAAAGGTCTACATTTTTTGCCCTCGCTTGTCATTATCCTATGCCATAGGGATTTAAGGATGACAAGGTGTTCTGTTGAAATTGCTGTCCACTCTGAATTCTGTTGTTGTTGTTTTTGTTGAGCTTAACACCATTTTTCAGCACATGATAGGCTATTCATGGCGGCCAGTATTAATGGTGGAGGAAGAAACCGGAAAATCACCGGAAAGAACCACCGACCCACGAGAAGCTACTGGCAAGCTTTCTCACATATAATAACATCAACAAATAAAAATATAATAAAACTAATAATGATAATAATAATAATAGAGAATGTGGGTTAAGAATAAGAATTATAATATAACAAATGCCAAACTTCTACATGCATAGTGGAGACACAGAGCATGTCATTTTGAATTTTTATTGATCATTTAAGAACTTACTTCTGGAACATATATTAGAACTTTCACAACAATTGTGACTCCATTTGTTTATGAATCTGGGCTTGTTTGCCAAATACAAAAGAAAAATACAAATTTTGGTAAAGCTTGTTGTTCCAGGTTATCAAGTATTTCATAGTTTCCACACAGGAACACAGGTTCTTTGAGATGTAACAGTAGAAAGGTTTGCATGACAAAATGATCTATTATAAAGTGGAAAAACTGCTTTGGTCTACAAAAAATAAAAATTTCATAATATCTATAGAATTATGCCTGACATGTATTTCTTTTTCAAAACTAGTTTAATGTATTACTAAGCTTGTATACACTAATAAACAGACAATATACAACATATAAAGTTATAAGGTAGAACTAATGTAATTCATTTAAAGTTATAAGGTCTGCATTCAAATTACCCAGTACACAGCTTCAACCCACCTTTTTTCCCAATAGATAAATAGATAAAACCATCTCAGACTATCGGAAAACTGAATTTCTATTTAAAAGCAGCAGCAGGAACAAAAAAAAAATACAACAATGAAAAAGTCCTTCCATCATATAAATCTTATGACTAATCAAGCATTAATCTTAGGCTTTCACTGTAAAAATGAAAGAAATCATTAGATTTAAATGTGTAACTACTTACCATTGGTATCTTGTGATGTTACGAACTTGAAAAAATTGCCGATTGTTTGAATCTCATTTAACTGAAGAGGATTTTGTTGCAGAGGATGTCTGCAAAATGGCCGATTGTTTCAATCTCCTTTCACTGAAGAGTATTTTGTTGCAGAGGGTGACTAACGAAGAGCGCCTCGATTTGAGTGTCAGTTCTTAGAGCGTCTGACACAATCGCTTGCGGGAGTACGGTATACCGTGTCAAGTGATAAACAGGCTGACATAGTAGACACAGTTCCTATTGAAGAGAGTGACTAGTCTGGTCCCCTGCTTAGTATGCTCCCTGCGATGCACTCCGCTTATATACTACAAACTTATATTTATTTATATTTTTGGGTGGGGCATAAACAGTGGAAAGACCCGTTAGTGTTCAGTAAAACTCGCCGAAGTTGGAACATCCTCTTTGTTTTCACGGCTTGTTGGAAATAAATGGATTTTATATCCAGTGTAACAACCTGTTTTGACACCATATGAATTGGATCTGTACCTCTGTTAATGTTTGACATTTAATGTGAAGATGATTGTTCACTGCTTGTTGATGAGTGTATTATGGAGTTGGAAACTTTGATCAGAAAATTTTCTTTATGGAGAAGTTATTTAGTTTGAGCCATAAAGAAATTAAACATGTCAATCTGGCTTGAGAACAGCAAGGGACAACTAAAAATTAGCAAACCAGTAAAGGTTATGAATGCTAATCATAATAACAAATGTAAGGAAAGCAATACAAAACTAACATGGAAAAGCCTAAGTTTGATAACTGAGCTTGATAGATCCAGTGACAAAGTGATGTGTAACTTGCTTACCATGTATAAAATTGTAACAGTTCACAGCAAAGGCAAACAAAAATGACTGGTATTGAATCAGTTGCCTACAAAATGCAAGAATAGGGAAATTAAAATAAAATATCTAACCTCTGCTTCTTATAAGTTGTTTGAGAATTAAAAAAAAATACAACCAAATTCAAAACAAATTTGCCATGAGAATGAGTAACAGGACAATTTAAAATGACAAAACATACATAAATTATGAAACAAATGTGTAAAATGTTTCTCAAGACAGATTAAATAAAATTGAAAAAGTTAATCAAAGTATTATACTAGTCTTTAAAATACAATGATAATTTATGATTTACTTCAAAACGTGATGGATAATCTTTATATCAGCAATGATGAGCATTACAACAAGTCAACTGAAAATGTAACGAAGAGCACAAAATATGCATGCCCAATATAACTAATTTTCACCTGGAGCATGGGAGATCCAGTGTACAGAAGTTTTTGGTTTACACAAATGGGAGGAA